>CAMXCT020001295.1:0-21531 GCA_947184155.2 Cladocopium goreaui
TCCTTGAAAATGAACCACTGAATGTTCTCTTTCAAGGGCATCTTGAAGTCTATAGGCGCAGTCACAAGCCACGATTACTATGGATTAATAGTGACTATATAATAGTTATTTTCCAGGGATTCATAGGGATTACTCTCTGGTAATGACTCAGGGTTTGCAATTGAAAATGGCTCGTAGAAATATCATGAACTTCGACACTGCCCCTCCGTACTACCCTAAGAGATTTTTAGATTGTAAATAAGAAAATGGGTTTGTATCCCCGGATGTCTTGGGCAATAATTAGTAGCCTAACAAGGAAAATGGGTGGTATACAGGCCCAAAATAATTAGTAGCCTAATAAGGATTGATTTGCGCATGTCGTATGAATCGTTACTAGTATGCTAATAAGGACAAAATGCCTTATTGGCATGTTAATAAGTTTTATATAACGGCGAGGTGCCTGTTTCAAGATCTTCAGCGACTTGCAGTGCTCAGTTGGTGATTCAGCCATGGGGGTACTAGATAAGAAGATACAGGTACCTTGGTTTGTCTCTAGTTATATATATATATTTATAGTTGGTTAGTGGTTTGAAACATTTTCCACAAGCTGGACCCATATACATATAACTATTACTTACTAGGCCAAACATGGGCGTGTGGGGTTGCTACACTCACTTCATGCAATGGGAGAAATCAGTGGAAACGGCTTTGGCCAGGAGCGGCTGTGTATCATCATCTGTTTCCCTGGCGTGGCCAACACTGTGGCTGCAACCCTTTAAGGCCAGGCTGGTTGTAGTGTGTAGCTGTATGGGTTGTCTTTGATAGGTAGGCAAGTAGATATCAATGGATTGGTTTAAGGGAAAATCTACAGGAAACCATAGATGTCCCCATTAGATAGGGGGCCTATCTGTAAATCTTCCCTTAAATCAATGCATTGAAGAGAAGATAAAATTGTATAAATAAATCATTTCATCACTGCGCCCTAATAATAAACCTCCCTCAAAAAACATATCAAAACCATAGGTAGGAGGGACTAGATGAGCAGTGGTTCCAAGATCTTCAGGGACATGCACTGCCCAGTTGGAGATTCTGTCATGGGGTAATATCTTGGGAGTCCCGAGATAGGAAGATACAGGGAAGTGGGTTTATATCTAATTATATATATATAGTTGGTTGGTAGTGTCACACATTTTCTATTTTCTATAATATATGGGAGAAACCTTTTCATTGCCTTCTTTTGTTCAGATAGTTATCCTCAAGTAGATGATTTATAGTAAATCCCTACTAATTTGATTGTGATTTATTTGTGCATCTATTTGGGGATGACTATACATGATATGGTTCCGAATCAATATTCATAATTAAATACTATGTATAGGGGGATGAACATCCATTTACCAGCTATTTTGGTGTTCACTAGGGGTACAGGGTTTTGATCCATATCTATATGTTATTGCGGACCATGCAGTTCAGTGGTGATAAATGGAATGCATGGTCAAACATTGTTTATTTTCCATAATAGATGGGATAATTCTTCCCATTGACTAAATTCTTTCAGAGGGGTTGAAACCACCAACCAGATAGTCATCCCTAAGTAGATGGTTTGTAGTAAATCTGTATTAGTTCGATGGTGAGTTATTTGTCCATCTATTTGGGGATGACTATACATGATATGGTTCTGAATCAATATTTATAATTAAATACAATAGCTAGTAAATGGATGTTCATCCATTTACTAGCTATTTTGGTATGCAGTCTTGCATGATTGCGTGATGGTGTGGGACTATTCATGGTTCGAAAGGGCAGGGCAAGCAATGCTGTTTTTAGGATAGCAGCATCTTGACACAATGAAAACAAAATTAGCTCAGACACGTCAATCATATCAAATGTTGTAGTAGTTGCAAACTGGTGTGTTGAAAACTCCAAGCAACAGATGATTTCCCGGTGCCAAGTGGTGCCTACGTTCGGCGTTCAGCCCAGGTGAGATCACCCTTCGGCCATGTCTTCGAACGCAGCAATTTGGCAAAAGCCTAGATCTGGTCACTATCCACTGTCCCTGGCCGAAGGATTTTCGGATGTTAATGGCCATGACACCATGAGTTACTGATAAAAATCTATGACAAATATAGAGCTTAAATACTAATTGGATAGCCATGAGCAAACGATGTTTATGGCGTAATGTTTATAGCCACGGTAACTTGTGGTTACTATTTTTATATGCTGACCCACTGTACCTTGGCGGAGATGTTCGGAATCTGGATGTGCGAAAAACCAAAAAAAGAAACACGCATCGGTTTCGTGTTTTTGGTTGATCCATAAATCATATATCTGGGTAAATTATAACGATTTCACTGCGACCTCACTGGAATCATAGTTAATAAGTGAAATTATCCCCAAAAGGCCTTAATTCAGGTTAGTGAAACATTGTAATTTACCCAGATATATGTAAATGTATGTAATATATATATATATACATATCCTATATTAATCATAGAAGGTATGCCACATAGAATTGTTTTCTTTTCCTAAGCCATTTAGGATTCGTGGGATGCACCGGTTGGATCAATCGCCATGAATGAGGTCCCTTTTGTATTGCTAGCTGCAAAAACTCTTAGATCTTCTGGTAACTCTTAGCTATTCGATATCTATTGTTTATGGCTTATGTTTATCCATATATTATATATGAGTAAATTATAACGACTTCACTGTTCTCCCGAACCCTGGCATCACGGTTTTGATATAGGAAATCATACCCTTTTATGGCCGAACCATTCAGGTTAATGAAATATTATAATTTACCAATATTTATGGAAGTTTCCTAAAATGGAGGTACCACCAGTTCTCCATTTCATTCGGATGTTCAATGAAATAAACCATCCAGCTAGTCGTGTTGTCCGTACATTTCCCATATATTTCCCATTTTTTCCCCATAGGAACCCATGATTTTTTCCTCATATTTTCCTCATATTTCCCATACATGTCACATGTGTTTTCCTATGATTATCCACTATGTTAATATGTTCCCATGATTTTCCCCATGATTGTCATTTTTTTCATATCTTCCCATATGTTCACGTGACTATCCTATCATTTTTCCCAGATGTTCACACTAAAATCTCCATGTCTTGGCGAAAGTTAGGACCTTCGAACCCCTGAGTCTTAGCGATTGCATGCGCGACGCAGAGCTGCATTTGCGCGCCACGCGCTGGGTGCGTCTGGCAGTGCCGCCGAAGTGAGGAACAGAGTTTATGCATTTTTTTTTTTTTAATGGGCTCAACTCGATTGAAAAACAAAATAAGTTGGGATATATCGGTATACAGCGGATTATACTACCTAATATGAGCAATATGAGCATAATTACAGCGGGATTTCCAATCAACCAACCGGATTTCATGGTCAAAGTGGTGATTGAAGGTTCTGGTTGGTGGTTTGGAACACGTTTTATGTTTCCATATACTGGGAATAATCATTCCAACTGACTAATACTTTGGCAGAGGTTTACGATTTGTTTAATCATCCCAAGTCGTGGTTTAAGCAACCCTGTAATAGTACCATCTGGTCAACTAATAGTTTGCTATAGAAAATCACCATAAAAAATAATAGGTAGATCAAGGAACTAAAGTGCCACTTTCAATAGCTATATGATGTTAAATTACCAGCGGGTATTCATACTTAGATGGGCCATGGAGTTAGTGAAAACTAGTTAGTAAATGGCTTACTTCATTCGGATTTTCTCGATATTATAATTCCAGTTGCTAACCAGTTAAATAACTCCATGGCCCATCTAAGTAGGGTTTTCATCTAAATTATTACTAAATCATCCATATTGATCCATATTGTATAGTTGGAGAATGGTAATAGATGGATATTATTTATTATCCAACATTATCCAACCTCTAATATCCTTTATTTATTTATAGTCATTATTCTCTAATATCCTTTGTTGAACTTGAGGAGTGACCAGATGACACTGATTGATATTGGGCCCGGATCTCCTGAGACGACGAGACGACGACCGTGCGACTGTGCTAGCTGCTAAGCCCTAAAATAGGTAGGATTTAATATGATTTAATCAACAACCAATTTAACCAACAAGCTAGTTTAATATGATTCAATATGATTATATATATATATATAGGGTTTCATCAACAGAAGGGTTTAACTGACAAAGAAGATGATTTTTGAACCTGAAAGGGTTCACCAAACAGAATTGCGTTTTTTTTTAAACCATGGTTTAAAGAAGAGAAATGGATCTCACAACGGTGGTGCTCCACAAAAACGTGGAGAGAATTCCACATCTCCAGTCCCCGTTCAAACGGGGGAAACTGGAGCTGAACTGGAGCCGTTTCGCCGCCGAAGATGCCGACAGTTGGTTATGGAAGTCGCATGAAATTACTCTTTGCAATGCCAAGTTGCATTTATTGTAACTGATTGAACTTCAATATTCCAAGATAAGTAGAATGAAGTCCCTTATTTGTCAACTGTGTCGGTATCTCTTTGCGGCCATGCCATAGGCGCCAGAAAGTCTAAGAGGCTTATTGGTTTCAGCTCGTACTTCCATCAAAAGTATTGGAGGTTGACTTCGGACATAGAGGGAGGAAGAAACATTGCTTGAACATGAACACGAGGACCGCTGCTCGTCTTGTATGCGAAGTTTCTAACTTGCTACTGCACTTGTTCTAAAAGCATAGTGTTTTTTCCGGAGACCTTTCGAGGATGTGAATGATTTAGAGATCCACAGATTCCATCGTCTCAGGATCAAGGAAGTGAATCTTGTAAACTTGTAGTAGGATTTGGTAGGTGCACTTTTTTTGGCACCTGTGGTTCAGAGAAAAGGCTGACAGTGAACAATGAATTCTTAATGTTGCAGTTTTTTGGCTTCCCTATCTCGGATTGGCAAAGCGTTGGGGGAAGCCACGAACACCGCACGCGTGCTGCGTAGGAACCCTAGGTTTCTGCCTTGTGTGCATGCTTTGAAACCAACATTCGCGTAAGTGTGTAAGAGTAGTTGTGACTAAGGGCATAGGTATCTGGTGCACCGCGTGCTAAGCGACATAGAGGCCATCATGTGCTGGCGGCAGTGCACAGAAACAGGTGCAAGTGTTCAAAACGGAATGTGTGATAAATCAAGTCGAGAAAAACTAAGGTCGTACACAACAAGGTTAAAGACTCTAACGCCATGTACGAGCCTTATGACAGATGTTATGAACCAGCCGTAGTATATCGGAATGATGCTTATCAAGGGTGTTACTGTTCTCGAATAAGGTGGCATCTGCTCCGTAGCAGACAGGGTTGGTGAGCGAGCTCTTGTGGGAACCTGAAACTTCAATGCAACACGTGCATCCTTTATGCGTGATTTGCCTGTGGACTCAGGTGAATACGGATGCGTAAAACGCATCC
The DNA here is from genome assembly GCA_947184155.2 of Cladocopium goreaui. Lineage (NCBI taxonomy): Eukaryota > Dinophyceae > Suessiales > Symbiodiniaceae > Cladocopium > Cladocopium goreaui. Next base: position 5,380 of record CAMXCT020001295.1, read on the forward strand.
ACAAAATAGGTTTTTTTGGTTGTACCACAAACAACCAAAGAGGTCTTTGTGTTTGTACCATAAACAAGCACATAGGTTTTTTTGGTTGTACCATAAACAACCAAACAGGTCTTTGTGTTTGTACCATAAACAAGCACATAGGTTTTGGTGGTGGTACCAAAAACAACTACCTAGGTTTTGCTGGTTGTACCACAAACAACCACATGACCAGAAATATTCTCCTGAACTTCGATGCAGGAAAAGAAACGTCCAAAGTAGCATGACGGAAAAGCAAAAAGAACACGAAAATCAACAAGGTCAAGTTCATGTTCAATATGCATGTTTGCCGTGTCGTAAACGTAGCTATGCCTTGGCATGTATTGGTAGTGCTACTATTCTATGCCGGTATCAAGAATGGGCCATGCCTTACTTAACGTGTGTAAGAGCGGACATTCATCTCCGAAATGAATCCCTAGCAGTCCTGATGTTGAAGACAGGAAGGTATATCAAAGCTTTCTTGTATCCATTTGATATAAAGCATTTGTATGCAACAAGTCGGTTGAAGGCGCCAAGAAATCCAGACAATCACGAAGTATGCAGCTGCCTTATGCAAGTGTTTCAGGGAGGAAATGAGCGTCTTACGCGTATGGAGGGTACGGCAGCAAGGTATTGGGTGCAACGAAAGAAAACTAGTTGCCGGAAAGATAGTTCTCGGAAGAGTTCAGAAAAAAATGCAAAAACCTTGACACAAGCATATAGTTTGAAAGTTGCAAGACAGGTACATGATGTTTCTTTACGTAGGTGCCATGGCAAATCGGAAGCGCAGTTTGACAGGGATGATAACTGTTGTTGGCATTCCCAGTTGCAACTACCAGTAACACATATTAAAGTTAACAGCGGCGTTGCGTGTGCAACCTCTATAAGAACGAAGATTCTACCATGTCGCTGGGTGGGGCATGCCCGCAAAACACGCGCCCGGAGAATCTGGACGAGTTTGCGCTCGATAGTCAATGGCAAGTTAGGTACTCAGAATCTAGCCCCAAATAGAAGGAAGACAAAGGACAATGTGGAGCACAAAACAGGCAAGAAGGATGCGGAAACTAGAAACTGTTGGAGCACAACAACCAGACCTAATATCCATATGAAACCTGTCCGATTGCGAGGAGGTGGAGCAGAAGCATTACAGTTTCCCGAACATGAAGCTTGGAAAGGCAGCAACCAAAAAAAGCAACCGCGACAACAAAGGGAACATGTCAAGAGGACTAGCTTTTGTGCAATCACCCGCAGGTGGCGAAGTAGGACAACCAAACAGGTAGGGCAATCACGTAGCTCAACATACACTAATCGAAACCTAGTTTTTAAGGTGAGGATGTGTAAGACACGATGCGAAGGTGCCAGCTGTGGTTCTTCATTACGGCAGCATACTTTGTACCATCATCCACTTGTGTCTCCCCAGCTGCTGGGGGCGGCGGATCATTTGCATGGGAGTATTCAATTCCCGAAGCACCGTTTGTCGCAAACTGTAGAGACACTTCCTGCAGAAAAGGTAGAATCAAGAATGGCAGTGGCCAATAACACCATTGAGGTGTCCCCTGACGCGTTGGGGTTGGTAGTTCAAACACACACGGGAAAGCCGTCCATTGAGCTCGAACATGCAAAACGCTCAAGACAGTATGCACTTGATATGCGCGGGGCGCTGCCTGTGCGATGTCAAGGAGGCGGCGCAGAACAATTGCAGTGTTTCATGTGTTTAGCATATAAAAGCGCATATGTTCCAAAACAATTGAGTGATGAGTATGTGTCGCACTGCTACACTTGTGGTCGCGGAGCGTGCGATAACCACGGATCTTGGGAAGTCGGGCACTTCCACTGCGCACTTTGCCATGCGACTGACGATGGTTTATTGGCAGAGGTAAAAGACACTTTTGCAGTAAGATGTCTCAGCAAAATGTTTCAGAACCAAGGGTTGCTACATACGAATGCGGAAGCATTTAACGATTTAATGCTGACTTTGTGCACAGGAGGAATAAACCGTCCAAGAGGAATGGGAAACGAACAAGGTCTGAAAGTGCAGCCACAGGAAGCAGCAGGCGTAGAGCTTCCCTGGGACGACGCGCAGCAGCTGGTAGAAGCAATCGTACTGTCTCGAGTTGACACCCCAGATGATGCAGTAAAGGTGCTTGGACAGAGTTGGGTTCCAACTTGGGACGGCTGGAAAGAATTGCGCCAATGTGCGACAGAGCGCTGTTGTGTTGCAATCGCGGAGCGACTGTGCGACATTGCCCAGCAAAATGCCCCTTACCAAAGCAAGACCGACACCCAAGCATTGCAGGCTTTGGCGTCCGAAGGGTTCATGTGGCGGAAAGCGCTGTCACACGGTGTGAATAACTGCTTGATCGATTCCCTGATGTTGTGCCTGTCGTATGAGCACATTTTGCCTAATAACTTAACAACAGATGTCACAGCAAGGCGACGCGTTGCAGCTGCATGCAGAAAGCATTTGATTCAAGAGATTGGGGACGAAGTGGCGCCAGGCAGCAATGGGCTTTTCCCGTTCCTGGATGCGCATCGGGATGGCCCCAGAATTGTAGGCTTTTTGCTCCACTGGTTTCGCGTTGTTGCGCGCACGAGTGTGCTAATTCATGTGCATGACAGATTTGGTGAGCATGCTGCAGGAGCAGACGCGAATAAAATTGCAGTGAATTTTGGCCATGGGTGCCCAGAACAGCCTGTTTTGCAGCTACACATTTATAACCACACTTCTGTTCAGGGTAGAGGGTATCATTTTGATAGCTTGCTCCCGAGCACTGGGCGTGAAGCCGAACCAAAGAACAAGAGAAGCCGTACCGCAACGGCCACCAACGCAATGAAGACAGAAGCAGAGTCCGTTCCGACAGGAGCGGAACTCAATGATTTGCAACGAGAGCCGCAGAGAAGCGATGGCACACCTGAGAAGCCGAGTTGTAACAAGGAGACAGCAGAGCAGCAAGCAGATCAAAGAGCAGAAACCGTATTTGCAAAGATGGCGTGGTACTTACATGGCACAACTTTCGCGACGTCTTGGCTTGATGCGCTGCTGGCAAATTTGATTTTTCATGGATATATGTCACAGTTTCCAGATTTGCTTGCGTGTCAGGATGCATGCTTTCACCTATGTAGAACATGCCAGGCAAGTTTAGAACCGGAGCAACTAGAGAGCGACGAAGCCTTCGACTTACAGCGTCATCTCGCGAGAGCAGTATGTTTTTTCACAAGTGGAAGCCGAGGTGAAGTGAATGCTGAGGTACATGTGTACGATTCAACTGCCACTGACCTCAGTGTACCGCATGAAGTTTATACCATCGGTCGACTTGACAGCTTGCTAGTACCAGTCTTCCGCCTCTATCGCTACAAAAACGGCCGTTACGCTGCCTTGTTGCCTGCTAACCCAGCAGAACGGCCTGTGTTCACAAGTGGCGACTCGCAGACAACAGCCCAAGGTAGCAAACAAAATGACATGAATGCAACGTGCACGGTAGCGCCGCCGACAAATTCGTTTGAAACAAGTGGCTGCGCTGCCGGCATAGGCGCAGCGAGCGATTTGCGCGCACCGCAGATTAAGCAAGTGCGTGAAATCTTACAGCGGTTCTGTGACCAGAGGGGCGCAGATGTGCAAGTTGACGAGACAGACGCGCATCGAGTGAGTGATGCTTGGTGGAACTTAGATGCGCTGGGAATAATTTTACACACCCTTCTCCAGGCAGGGTTGACTTTTGCAGATGCAGGCATGCATCACGCGCGTAGATTAGCAAATCAGTGGCGCGGTTTCTATACTACACAGACGCAAGGTGCTGGGAAACGATTGTCAGATGGTTCAATGGAGACAGCTCAGAAGGAAAATGTCGGTCACAAGACAGCTGCAATAGATGCAGCTGCTACCTGTTTTTTGCACAGCACAGCAGCCGAGAGACAAGAACCAACTAGTACCAGTGAAGTGAATCTGAGCAGTAATGCGCGAAAACGGAAGGCAACGCAGCAAGATGCAAGTGCAAGCCCACTGCGCAAAACAGAGATGAATGTGCCTCCCCGCCGTGTGCGCCACAAAGCACCGCCGGTCGGATCAACAACGGCACCAACATCCGGCACTGGTTCGCTTCAACGCGCTAGCACTGACGCAGAAGATATCTATCCTTTGCGGCTTTGGAAGCCGTCGCAAGGAAACAAAGACCCTCGGGCAACGTATGATTTTGCAATGCAAGATGCAGCAGCTCTTCTTTCAGACAAGCCTACGTTGCCGGAACGCCTGCATGCCGCAACTGACCCTGAGATGGCATATGACTTGCCGGATTACCATTGCGCATTTCGAAGCTGCGGGTTCGAGTGTGCGACCCAAGCGGCGCTCGCAGAACACATTGCACTGCATCATGCGACTGCATTACATGACTTGGCATTGCGGTGGTCATCACAGGTTGGCCCCGCGCAAGCGACATTCCAGGCATATCAGGACCTGCTGACGCAGCGCTGCCAACAGTCTGGTCCCCTTGCGACTTGTTCTATTGACCGACGCTGTTTGCGGAGATTCCGTTCCAACATGCTGGGTCACCAGGTCGGTACCGCGATCTGCTTCGTGTGCGCGCGTCGGTTCCCATTCGTGGACGGTTTTCCGAACCAACAAATTTCATGGCTACGAGCATACGAGCCACGCACTGGACTGTTCTTAGATCATGTTCCTGAGATGCTCGAAGCTTTGTTGGGGATGCGCATGTATCACTCACGTTATGTGACGACCTTGCCTGCTGATATGCAACCCGGTTTGCAATCCGAATTGGCGCAGTGGACCTGTACCATCGCTTGCGCCCCATATAATATGAGCGTGCTTGCATGCCCAGAAGATAAAAGATGCATACAGCGTTGTCCGTCGAATCGGCTGTGCACACATTGCGAAATACCTATGTGCACGTCTTGCCGCACCAGGATATATCGACAGAGAATGAAGCCCCTAGAGGCACTGAGCAACGACTTGTTCCTGGGGCATCCGCCGCGAGAATTATATACACAAGAATGCACGATGTTGGAATTAGTATGCGCAAGTCCTTGCATGACTGCATTAACCTGTTTCAGCATTGAATGGCGGTATCTCCAAGATCGCAGTCTAGCCCAAGATGCGCTCATGAATCGACATCGTCTGTGTGCAAAGGGCAATGCCACGACATTCCCGCTCCCCTGGGAAGACCTGTTAGCGGAATTTGAGCGTCTGGGAACCCCGGCCACCGACGCTTCTGTGAATATGCTGCCGCACGTTGGTAAGGAATTAAGTGACAAGGTAGCCGTCATCATAAAAATCGGTGACAAGACAGATAAAGAGGCAATACGTCAACAGATTATACACCAGGCCGTGGTTCGTCGCCGGGTCGTTGTAGGGCTGATTGCTGCCATGGTTGCGCGTAGCCATCCAGCATATCAGGGTCTAGATATGGCAGTAGTAGAAACGCGCGCTGAGATGCTTCCCGAGAATGACGTGCCGGTTGAAATCATTGCATTGCTTGACAACGATGGGAGTCTAGATCAGGTGTTACGCCAAAAGGCTGCCACACCGGTGAATGATCAAATGACTGCCGAAGAGGCGAGACGAGAATTTGGTCACATGCTGAAACCCAATGCGGTTGTCCTGGAAAAGACAAGTGCTGGATACCAAGACGTGAATGCTCAACATGTTTCTGCATTGGAAGAGATTGTGGCCCGCGCTGAGCCAGCATCTGCACGGCCTCTGCCCGAAGTGACGTTGTATACTGGTACCAAGCTTATGGACCAGTTCCAGCCGCTGTATTTTGCGTTGGCTTTCCCATTCGTCTTCCCGTACGGCATTGGCTTACCCGATGTTCCTAAGTGGAGCCAGCGACAGCGGCCACGACGACACGCGGATGATCCATATGTGGAGCTGAATACGTGGGTACGCGCCATGGCGCGGCGCATCGAAGCCCAAGTCAGTCGTGACTGGGTTTTTGGCTTTACATCCTGGAATTTGCTTTTTCGATCTGCGCTGAACCTTTCACGTACCACAGACGCATATTCCCGCACATTCTTTGATGAGGACACCCAAGAATGGGTGCAACCGACAGGGCGCCACGTCGAAGCGGCTGCCCAGCAATTGCTCCTTGCCTTGAAAGGTTCCTACATAGATGTCAATGGGCAACCACGGCCCGTCAAAGGTGATGTCGCAAAGCTCCGGTATGTGCAAGGCCTAAAGCCTATGGCCCGAAAACTTTTGAACAACATGCGGCATACAGCCCAAGGCCTGCCTGGGACCCAAGAAGCTCGGAAAAGGATGCGGTTCGAAATTCAAGCCATGCGTATCCGGTACGGAGTGCCGTTGTTTGTGACATTTACGCCAGATGAAGCGCATCAGTTGCTTTTTGTTCGGATGACGCGCGTTCGCTCCTGTGATCCTGTCCGCGCCGCATCCATAACGCAAGATTTCCCGGCAGGGGACATGTTTTTCCCTCATTTGGGATCGCAAGACGTTGTTGCCAGGGGACCTTTCGAGCATGAGTTCACTTTACCGATGTCTTGGGCAGAGCGTCGCGAAGTACTGGCGCGGGATCCATTGGCTGCTGTGGATGGGTTTCGGGTGCTTACACATTTAATGTTGAAACATCTCTTCGGTGTTCGCGTGTGTCCATTCTGTCCGGATTGCAATCGTTTCAGTTGATTGGAACCGTGTCAAGACCTGGGTGGCAGCAACGCAGAAGCAAACGGTGGCATATTCGGGCGCGTGGACGCGGTATATATATCCCTCGAAGCTCAGAAGAGCAGCGGGGCGGAACATGGCCACATGCAAGTGTTTGTGCAGTGTTTGCATCAACATACGTCACTAGAGGAAATTTTCCGGCTTTCGCACGACAAGTTGGCTGCGTTGCGCGCAGAATACGAAGCATATAATGCGCATGTGTGTCATGCAAGTTACGTGGGCCAATCGAATGAAGACATGGAACGCCGCATCGCCGCTGCGGAAGCATCCTGGCCAACGCACGAGCTGGATGTGACGATGACAACGGTTCCGACATATCAACTCCGACGTGCCACTGAAACCGATAACGCCCAAAACGAAGCTGCAGACTGGCGAAGGCGCTACATGGCAGAAGACGTCGTCCAACTGCAGCTTCTGAAACAGCATCACTACCATCCTTACAATGAAATTAGCCAAAGTCGCGTCCCATTGGCAGGCTGCCAAAAGAGTGACCGGCCAGGGCTGTGTAAGAGTGATTTTCCCCGCACGCAATGGCTGTGTGCGCAACCTACTGTATTATGTCCTTGCAAGTTGAAAACATACGGAATGCCAAGTGGTGGACGAAAAAATCGCTTAGGAGCTTTGCATGGACCCTGTGGGCATGAGTGGTTAAATGGCTGCGCACCAGCAATGTTGGCAGGACTACGTGGTGCAAATTGCGACGTGCAGGTGCCATACCGGCTTCCATATTCATGTCTAACTTGCGGCGACCAATTGACAGCGGAAGAACGGCAACAGATGTCATTGGCGGCGCAACGGGCGCAAGACGCACAAACCGGCTATTGCGCGGATTACTGCTCCAAGAGCCAGCCGATGGGACATGGAGAAATCAGAGAATTCCAAAAAGGACACGAACAGTTGCATGCGCAGCATGCGCGGAAACCATTAGATGACCTAGGCAAGCGACATGCAAACCGATTCCTCAGCGATGCGTATCTCAAAGGCGTGGTGCGAGGACAGGTCGAATGTTGCAATCTGCGCGCCTGTCATCGCGACGACACGGTCGTCTCAGCCGAACGCATTGCAACAACAACCTTCGAAAGCTTCCCCGGGGCTGCTTTTGCGGACTTTGTTGCAAAATATCACAACGGAGATGAAGCGGCGTCGTCCATGCGACGCGCCGCCGTGAAATGGACCCGGAGGCAATCGTCTGGTGTCCGACACCTAGGGACACTTGATATTGTAGAAGTTTATGGGCACCGGCCCAAGACAGCAGAGGTGTGGTGGCTGTCGCCGTATGAGTTCGTTACAAATTGGGCAGTCACTATGGCTCGTGTACCTACGACGCAACGTGAATGGGAATTGGAAGAGCGTAGTAGCTGGGACGTTTCGTTGACGGCAGCAGGTCTCAAATTGATACAAAAGCAAACAGATCCCGACAAGAAGTTGCAACTGCAACCAGGGACTCACTATTGCCTGGCTGGGCAAACTACGCCGGGTCGAATATGTTTAGAAGATCGAACGGCAACAGCACAACTCCGACACCGTTGTTATCTGCTACGTCGGCGTCGCCCGTGTTGCCCGCACTTTGAGAATTCGCCCGTACCCCTGCAGAAAGCGGGTCAAGAAGAGGTAAACGCCAGGTTGACCATGACCTATTTCCGCGCGTGGACCCTCGATGCGAACAATGCTAGCGCCAATGTTCCATTTGTGGGCCGCTTGAAGGCGCCAACAGAAACTTGGGTACAAGCTCTGCGCATGTGGTTGACGCATTTGCCATGCGAAGAAACAAAACGGTGCACCGGCAACTTCCTATCAGTCTACCGTGTCCGTCCCAGCGGTGCAGAGGAAGCGAACAGTGACGACAGTGGGATTGATGAACCGCTTCTAGTTACTCCCACTAGTCTGCCGACAGCTCTAAGAACGTCATTCCGGCAAACGGGCAAAAGGGCCACTGCACATAAAGCAGAACGAGGTCCAGAAGTTCACGATAAAGTTTTGGCAAGCTACGAGGAAGCAGCGGCGCAAGCGGAAGCAACATGGGCAAAAACAACCACTAAGAAACTGACGAACACAAAGACGCAGAGTAACAATGCTTTCCACGCACACGATCCGGCCGCAGTTCGTCGGGCAATCAAAGCTTTAAACACGAAAAAAGCCCAAAGAGCTGTAGTTCGAAAGATTCCCACGCCAGGCACGTGCGAAGCCGAGGCACGAGCAACATGTGAGAAAGTCGATGCATTCCTACGCGACTTGCGCGGAACGAGAAAATGCAATCCGGAACAGCGAGCGTTCATCGAAACCATCTGCGCCCGGGTGAAACATGAAGCTGTGTCCGGACAAGAGCGCGGCGGCACGGCAGAAACCAATACCGAAGCGTTGCGCTGGGCGCTTCATGGCGGCCCAGGCACAGGTAAGTCATACGTGCTGAACATAGCACGGCGCGATTTGTTCGAAGAGTGCCTTGGATGGACGCCAGGAAAGGAATTTCAAGTTGTCGCATTCCAAGCTGTCAATGCCGAGCCTTTGGACGGCGAAACCATGCATCAAGCATTAGGGTTGGCTTGGCACGGCAACGATCACAACGTCGACGCGCAACGGATTCTAGATCTTGCGCAACAAGCCGTGCAGTGGCGCTGGCTGCTGGTCGACGAAATCAGCATGGTAAGTGCCGAGATGTTAGCACGCCTCGAGGCCCGATGTCGCCAGCTTGTTTTAGATGTCTCCGCAACAAAATATGGCAAGCAGAATCCCAACTGCGTTGCACCTTTTGGTGGGCTGAACGTCATTCTGTCTGGAGACCTGTGGCAGCTACCTCCGCCGCGTGGAACTTTTCTCGGACAAATTCCCTGGCATCTTGTGACAGGCGTTTCAACTAAGAAACTGCCATTGAGTTTGCAAGGCCAACAGCTCGTATGGGCCTCCAGCGCGCAGGGTGGCTTACAAGGAGTGACCGAACTGGTTCGCTGCGAGCGAACCCAAGACATGTGGCTCCAAGACCTGCAAGCAGAACTTCGCGTGGGGCGCTTGTCCGAAGACAACCATGCATTCTTGCATGGTCGACCAACAAAGGTTCCAGGAAGTTGGTGTGCTAGGACTCAGCGACCTATGTGTCAAGAAAACACATGTTATCAATTGTACAAAAACGCTTCAGCAGCGACAACGATTCTCAAGTACGAATGTCCAATCTGTCGCGCTGAACGGGATACCAAGCGTCTCGTGGCTGTGGATGCAAACGATACTCGCTTTGTAGGAGGTTTCAGCATGGCACGGGGAATTTTCCACACGAACGGGGTGAAGTGCCACGTGAATAAACTTCGCGCGGAACAATGGGCGCGGCAGCATGGGCAAGTCGTCTATTATGCAGTGGCGACGGACAAGGTATCATCGCGAGCTTTGCACGAGAAGCCTGACATCGCCCAAGACAAGCTCACGTGGCTGCAACGCAGCGATGCTGATTGTGGGAATCGGTACGGCGTCCTTCCGCTGTGCATTGGTATGCCGGTACAAGCGCGGGAACACCTCCACCGGAAGGATTTCAAGATCTTGAAAGGGTGTCATGGAACAGTCTGCGGGTGGTCAAACATTGAGACAGAAACGGCGGCGGCAGATGGAGCAGTAATATGGAACAAACTCCCCGATTATATCTTCGTGCGTTTTGAGACGCGAACACGTTGGACAATTCCAGGCATCGATCAAGAGAACGTCTTCCCGGTCAGCATACAAAGTGCACAGTGGTTTCTAGATGCAGGCCGCACCAACCCACAATTGAAAGTCACCCGGTACCAATTTCCCATCGCGCCCGACTTCGCTGACACGTTCTACGGTGCGCAAGGAAGCACAATAGAGCCGGGCGTGATCGTTGACATGGTCGGTGCTGACCCGATCGCGGCGTACATTGGGATGACACGCTGCCGCACGCGGCAAAAAATCTTGATCTACCGTCCGTTCCCGCTGGCGCCTTTTCAAGAAGGCCTGCCGCTCGGACGGCAACTTCTGCTTGACGTGTGGAAGCAGGAGCCGGTGGACTGGGACGCGTTGCGCAAAAAATACTTGGACGAAAGACCTTGCCAAGAATGTGGGGAAATGAAACGCAAAGACGCATTCACCAAAGCGCAGTGGAAGCAAGAGACCTATCGGGTCTGCAAAGAATGCACTGCGCAGAAGCGTGAGGCCGGCATGCCATATCGATGCACACAGTGCGGCCTGTGGCACGGCGCAGCACACTTTGCGTCAAAGCATCACAACCCGCGGTGGAGCATGTATCGCGTCTGCCTTTCATGTGACACCAAAAAAAAATGTTTTGTTTGCAACAAGAACCAAACAAAGGAATTTTTCTGCACCGCCGCATGGCACACGAGAAAACCTGAACGAAGATTGTGCCTACGTTGCCAAACTAAAACTCGCGGCTTGTGGAAGTGCGCGACCTGTCGCCAACGAAAGCCGCAGCAACAATTTTCCATCTTTATCTCCAGACGGCCAGCAGGAGAGAATGGCACGCAAACATGCAATACATGCCGTGCTGCCATGGTGCAAGATACAATCTGCAAGCGTGCTGCCACGTCCGCCGCTGCGCGATTAGAACCTCTTCGCAAGCGACTCCGTCGCGCACGCGTTCTCCGCGAGACTTGGGAAGCGATTGCCGAACGTCGAAATAGCGATGGTCAAAGTCGCGTAAAACATTTCCAAGCGAGTAGTGCGACGGATGCGAACAAAAGTGATTGCGTAGCGCAGGCTCCTCCGGCGTCACGCCAAAAGTCGCCGGAGTATGTATACACGTGTCCTTTTTGTAACGGGGAGGTAACTTCCTCCATAGCTTCTGGACACATTGATCACCGTCACGTTTGTGGGAAGCAGTTCCGCGTCGAAAACGGTAGCCTCCGTCCGACCATGCGGTATGCGCACACATGCCCAACTTGCGGAACTTGTGTCCACAGCAGCAGAGAAGCGGGGCGAATTCGGAGCAAGCATAAACAACCGAATGGTCGCGTGTGCCCGCAGACAGAGTGGCAAACGAGTTGAGGAATAAGCTGCAAGTTCCTTCAGCGTCCGGTTTTTGTTCTACTTGTTCTACTTCTTCTTGTTGCAGTTGCAGTTGCAGTTGCAGTTGCTGTTGTTGTTGTTGTTGCTGCTGCTGCTGCTGCTGCTACGCTGTTTCTGCAGCAGCTGCTTCTTCTGCTGCAGCTGCAGCTGCTGCTGCTGCTGCAAGCTGCTGCTTGTTGTTGCCGCTGTTAGGCTTTAGCTGCTGCTGCTGCTGATGATTAAAAAGTGCTGCGCTGCTTCTGCTGCGGCTGCGGCTGCTGTTGCTCCTGTTGCTGCTGCTGCTCTTCCTCCCGAGGTTCAAAACGCACCCTGCTGGACAGGAAAACACAGTAGCCCTGAAGGACGGAACAGAGCCAAAATCGAGCCCAAAAGGTGCCTAACGTCCCTTCTGAAACCCTAGAAAAACATAGAAAAACAATAGTTTTGGACAAGGTTTTATAGTTTTCGACCAATTTTTATACCACTGTTTATACAATGAGACATAGAACCCTCCTGTTGCTCCTGTTGCTGCTGCTGCTCTTCCTCCCGAGGCTGAAAACGCACCCTCCCGGACAAGGAAACACACTGGCCCTGAGGGACGGAACAGTGCCAAAATCGAGCCCAAAAAGTGCCTAACGTCCGTTCTGAAACTCTAGAAAAACAATAGTTTTCAACCAATTTTTGGACCACTGTTTGTAAAATGAAACATAGAACCCTCCTGCTGCTCCTGTTGCTGCTGCTGCTCTTCCTCCCGAGGCTGAAAACGCACCCTGCCGGACGGGGAAACAGCCCAAAAAGTGCCTAACGTCCCTTCTGAACCCCTAGAAAAACAATATTTTTGGACAAGTTTTTGTAATTTTCGACCAATTGTTATACCACTGTTTGTACAATGAGACATAGAACCATCCTGTTGCTCCTGTTGCTGCTGCTGCTCTTTCTCCCGAGGCTCAAAATGCACCCTGCCGGACAGGGAAACACAGTGGCCCTGAGGGACGGAACAGCGCCAAAATCGAGCCCAAAAGGTGCCCAACGTCCAATCTGAAACTCTAAAAAAACAATAGTTTTCGACAACTTTTTGTTCCATTGTTTGTACAATTAGACATAGAACCCTCCTGCTGCTCCTGTTGCTGCTGCTCTTCCTCCGAATGCCGCACGTAACTTCTGAAACCTATAGAAAAGAAGAAAGACGGAACGACCTCCAAAAACATGCTGTCCCGAGGCTTGACGTCTCTTCTGGATTCTGGTAAAAACAAAGCGCCTGCTGCTGCAGAGGCTTTTGCTGCTGCTGCTGTTGGTCCTCGGATGGGAACATAACAGCTGCTACTGCTGCTCCTGCTGCTGGTGCTGCTGGAGCAGGTGCTGCAAGCCTCCAAAACACACCCTTCGCCACACCGAAACACCATGCTACTGAAGGATGGAACGACCTCCAAAAACATGCTGCCCCGGGGCTTGACCTACTGCTGCTGCTGCTGCTGCTGCTGCTGGCTGCTGCTGCTGCTCCCGCTGCTGCTGCTGGTGGTGTGCTGCCCCGAAGAACAACATTTTTGCAGCTGCTGTTGGTGGTGGTGCAGGCGTCCGCTGCGCTGCTGTTGCAGCTATTCTTGCTGTTCCTGCTGCTGTACTGCAGCTGCTGCTGCTGCTGGTGATAGTTTTCAACCAGTTTTTGTACCACTGTTTGTAAAATGAGACATAGAACCCTCCTGCTGCTCCTGTTGCTGCTGCTGCTCTTCCTCCCGAGGCTGAAAACGCACCCTGCCGGACGGGGAAACACAGTGGCCCTGAAGGACGGAACAGCGCCAAAATCGAGCCCAAAAAGTGCCTAACGTCCCTTCTGAAACCCTAGAAAAAACAATAGTTTTGGACAAGTTTTTATAGTTTTCAACAAATTTTTATACCACTGTTTGTACAATGAGACATAGAACCCTCCTGTTGCTCCTGTTGCTGCTGCTGCTCTTCCTCCCGAGGCTGAAAACGCACCCTCCCGGACGGGGAAACACAGCGGCCCTGAAGGACGGAACAGCGCCAAAATCGAACCCAAAAAGTGCCTAACGTCCCTTCTGAAACCCTAGAAAAACAATAGTTTTGGACAAGGTTTTATTATAGTTTTCAACCAATTTTTATACCACTTTTTGTACAATGAGACATAGAACCCTCCTGTTGCTCCTGTTGCTGCTGCTGCTCTTCCTCCTGAGGCTGAAAACGCACCCTCCCGGACGGGGAAACACAGTGGCCCTGAAGGACGGAACAGCGCCAAAATCGAGCCCAAAAAGTGCCTAACGTCCCTTCTGAAACCCTAGAAAAACAATAGTTTTGGACAAGGTTTTATAGTTTTATAGTTTTCGACCAATTTTTATACCACTGTTTGTACAATGAGGCATAGAACCCTCCTGTTTTTTTAGTTTTCAACCAATTTTTATACCACTGTTTGTACAATGAGACATAGAACCTTCCTGTTGCTCCTGTTGCTGCTGCTGCTCTTCCTCCCGAGGCTGAAAACGCACCCTCCCGGACGGGAAAACACAGTGGCCCTGAAGGACGGAACAGCGCCAAAATCGAACCCAAAAAGTGCCTAACGTCCCTTCTGAAACCCTAGAAAAACAATAGTTTTGGACAAGGTTTTATAATTTTCAACGAATTTTTATACCACTGTTTGTACATAGTTTTCAACCAAATTTTTTGCCACTATTTGTACAATGAGACATAGAACCCTCCTGTTGCTCCTGTTGCTGCTGCTGCTCTTCCTCCCGAGGCTGAAAACGCACCCTCCCGGACGGGGAAACACAGTGGCCCTGAAGGACGGAACAGCGCCAAAATCGAGCCCAAAAAGTGCCTAACGTCCCTTCTGAAACCCTAGAAAAGCAATAGTTTTGGACAAGGTTTTATGCTTTTCAACCAATTTTTATACCATTGTTTGTACAATGAGACATAGAACCCTCCTGTTGCTCCTGTTGCTGCTGCTGCTCTTCCTCCCGAAGCTGAAAACGCACCCTCCCGGACGGGGAAACACAGTGGCCCTGAAGGACGGAACAGCGCCAAAATCGAGCCCAAAAAGTCCCTAACGTCCCTTCTGAAACCCTAGAAAAACAATATTTTTATACCACGGTTTGTACAATGAGACATACAACCCTCCTGTTGCTCCTGTTGGTGCCGCTGCTCTTCCTCCCGAGGATGAAAACGCACCCTCCCGGACAGGGAAACACAGTGGCCCTGAAGGACGGAACAGCGCCAAAATCGAGCCCAAAAAGTCCCTAACGTCCCTTCTGAAATCCTAGAAAAACACAATTTTTCGAGAGATTCTATCGCCTGAAGGTGTTCGAGATCTCGCACAAAGTTACCATCGAACTTGAACCTCGAGGATGCGGCCTCGAACGAACAGATCAGGGCGGGAAGGGCAACCCAAGGAGCCCCACGTACCTCGAGGAGACTCCGGGAAGAACCCCCCACCGGTAAAACAAAAACCCCGGAGTCAATGAATCGACGTACGTGACCGGTGGGAGGGGGACCCAACAGGGTCCCCCGGCAAAGGGTCATTGTTGTTGTTGTTGTTGTTGTTGTTTGTCGTTGTTGCTTGTCTTTGTTGTTTTTGTTGTTGTTGTCTTTGTTGTCTTTGTTGTCTTTGTTGTTGTTGTTGTTGTTGTTGTTGTTGTTGTTTGTCGTTGTTGCTTGTCTTTGTTGTTTTTGTTGTTGTTGTCTTTGTTGTCTTTGTTGTTGTTGTTGTTGTTGTTGTTGCTGTTGCTGTTGCTCTTGCTGTTGTTGCCATAAAATTAATTTAAATTGAAATAGAATCCTGCTGCCTGCTGCCTGCTGCTGCCTGCTGCTCCTGCCTGCTGCTGGTTGCTGCCTGCTCCTGCCTGCTGCTGGCTGTTGCTGGCTGCTGCTGGCTGCTGCTGGCTGCCTAACGCCGGCTGCTGCTGGTTGCTGCTGCCGGATGCTGCCTGCCAGACACCTACTGCTGCCTGCTGCTTGCTGCCTGCCAGACACCTACTGCTGCCTGCTGCTGGCTGCTGCCTGCTCCTGCCTGCTGCTGGCTGTTGCTGCTGCTGCTGGCTGCTGCTGGCTGCTGCTGGCTGCCTAACGCCGGCTGCTGCTGGTTGCTGACCCTCCTGTTGCTCCTGTTGCTGCTGCTGCTCTTCCTCCCGAGGCTGAAAACGCACCCTCCCGGACAGGGAAACACAGTGGCCCTGAAGGACGGAACAGCGCCAAAATCGAGCCCAAAAAGTCCCAAACGTCCCTTCTGAAACCCTAGAAAACAATATTTTTATACCACGGTTTGTACAATGAGACATACAACCCTCCTGTTGCTCCTGTTGGTGCCGCTGCTCTTCCTCCCGAGGATGAAAACGCACCCTCCCGGACAGGGAAACACAGTGGCCCTGAAGGACGGAACAGCGCCAAAATCGAGCCCAAAAAGTCCCTAACGTCCCTTCTGAAATCCTAGAAAAACA
>CAMXCT020001295.1:21631-106631 GCA_947184155.2 Cladocopium goreaui
CGGAACAGCGCCAAAATCGAGCCCAAAAACTCCCTAACGTGCCTTCTGAAACCCTAGAAAAACAATAGTTTTGGACAAGGTTTTATGGTTTTCGACCAATTTTTATACCAGTGTTTCTGAAAACGCACCCTCCCGGACAGGGAAACACAGTGGCCCTGAAGGACGGAACAGCGCCAAAATCGAGCCCAAAAACTCCCTAACGTCCCTTCTGAAACCCTAGAAAAACAATAGTTTTGGACAAGGTTTTATGGGTTTCGACCAATTTTTATACCACTGTTTCTACAATGAGACATAGAACCCTCCTGTTGCTCCTGTTGCTGCTGCTGCTCTTCCTCCCGAGGCTGAAAACGCACCCTCCCGGACAGGGAAACACAGTGGCCCTGAAGGACGGAACAGCGCCAAAACCGAGCCCAAAAAGTCCCTAACGTCCCTTCTGAAACCCTAGAAAAACAATAGTTTTGGACAAGGTTTTATGGTTTTCGACCAATTTTTATACCACTGTTTCTACAATGAGACATAGAACCCTCCTGTTGCTGCTGCTGCTCTTCCTCCCGAGGCTGAAAAAACGCACCCTCCCAGACAGGGAAACACAGTGGCCCTGAAGGACGGAACAGCGCCAAAATCGAGCCCAAAAACTGCCCAACGTCCCTTCTGAAACCCTAGAAAAACAATAGTTTTGGACAAGGTTTTATGGTTTTCGACCAATTTTTATACCACTGTTTCTACAATGAGACATAGAACCCTCCTGTTGCTGCTGCTGCTCTTCCTCCCGAGGCTGAAAACGCACCCTCCCGGACAGGGAAACACAGTGGCCCTGAAGGACGGAACAGCGCCAAAATCGAGCCCAAAAAGTGCCTAACGTCCCTTCTGAAACCCTAGAAAAACAATAGTTTTGGACAAGGTTTTATGGTTTTCGACCAATTTTTATACCACTGTTTGTACAATGAGACATAGAACCCTCCTGTTGCTCCTGTTGCTGCTGCTGCTCTTCCTCCCGAGGCTGAAAAAACGCACCCACCCGGACAGGGAAACACAGTGGCCCTGAAGGACGGAACAGCGCCAAAATCGAGCCCAAAAACTGCCTAACGTCCCTTCTGAAACCCTAGAAAAACAATAGTTTTGGACAAGGTTTTATGGTTTTCGACCAATTTTTATACCACTGTTTCTACAATGAGACATAGAACCCTCCTGTTGCTCCTGTTGCTGCTGCTGCTCTTCCTCCCGAGGCTGAAAACGCACCCTCCCGGACAGGGAAACACAGTGGCCCTGAAGGACGGAACAGCGCCAAAATCGAGCCCAAAAACTTCCTAACGTCCCTTCTGAAACTAGAAAAACAATAGTTTTGGACAAGGTTTTATGGTTTTCGACCAATTTTTATACCACTGTTTCTACAATGAGACATAGAACCCTCCTGTTGCTCCTGTTGCTGCTGCTGCTCTTCCTCCCGAGGCTGAAAACGCACCCTCCCGGACGGGGAAACACAGTGGCCCTGAAGGACGGAACAGCGCCAAAATCGAGCCCAAAAACTGCCTAACGTCCCTTCTGAAATCCTCTAGCAAACTAAGCAAGAAGCTAGAAATAAGCTCAAAACTTCCACCTTCCAGGCCGCCAAAACACGGGAGCCGCCAGCCTCAAACACCATGGCAGTGAAGGACGAAGAAGCCACGAAACGGCACCGAAAAACTGCCTAACGTGGCTTCTGAAATCCTATGGCAAACTAAGCTAGAAGCTAGAAATAAGCTCAAAACTTCCACCTTCCAGGCTGCCAAAACACGAGATCCGCCAGCCTCAAACACCATGGCAGTGAAGGACGAAGAAGCCACGAAACGGCGCCGAAAAACTGCCTAACGTGGCTTCTGAAATCTTATAGCAAACTAATCATAAGCTAGAAATAAGCTCAAAGAAGCTCAAAACTTCCACCTTCCAGGCTGCCAAAACACGGGATCCGCCAGCCTCAAACACCATGGCAGTGAAGGACGAAGAAGCCACGAAACGGCGCCGAAAAACTACCTAACGTGTCTTCTGAAATCCTATAGCAAACTAAGCTAGAAATAAGCTCAAAACTTCCACCTTCCAGGCCGCCAAAACACGGGAGCCGCCAGCCTCCGATCAAGGCGGGAAGGGCAACCCAAGGAGCCCCACGTACCTCGAGGAGACTCCGGGAAGGACCCCCCACCGGTAAAACAAAAACCCCGGAGTCAATGAATCGACGTACGTGACCGGTGGGAGGGGGACCCAACAGGGTCCCCCGGCAAAGGGTCATTGTTGTTGTTGTTGTTGTTGTTGCTGTTGCTGTTGCTCTTGCTGTTGCTGCCAGAATATAAAATTAAAATAGAATCCTGCTGCCTGCTGCCGCTGCTCTTGCTGCTGGTGCGGCTAAAACTTGCTTGTCTTATTCCCTGGCGCTCTCCCCCTTGCGTCTGCCGGGGTCGGCGGATATGGTTTCAGGTCCTTGTCCATTTTGGGTTCTTTGAAAATAGGAGCTTGTCCTGTCAGCACCCCAGCTCATGGGAACTCTTCCCAGTGAACAGGACATGGGATGCAAGCGCCCAGTCATTTACAGATACTCCCACGGTTCTGATCCCAAAACTTCAGGGAGCTGTGAGATGTTGTGAGCGCTGCCTTGGGGCCTTGGGCCCAAGCTGATGCTGTCAGATCATGCCCCGTGAAGAACATGGGACCTCCCGAATCCAATGGGGCCACAACTTGGCAGCTCCAGCCGATCAAAACTCTGCCCAACTGGAATAGTTGGTCCCGATCCCCTCAAACACGAGTGGGCCATCAAATACTGTCCCGCCGCCAATGGTTGTTAGTATTATCATCCACAGACAAAAAGGGCTTCAAGTCAGGCTTTTGAAGTGAAACAATCATAAACAATCAACAAAAATCAACAAAGATACCCCAAACCCAACAATTTTAGCACGCTTTCGCCCATGCCGGCGCCGCGTTTGCTGCACTTCAACGTCTTCTGCATCGCTGCGCCTTACAACACCAATGTGGCCCCTCCGAATGCCCTGATATTGCTGCGGGTGGCTGTGCCCAGTACGGGCTGCGGCAATGAAGCTAGGAGTCAGTTGAGCCCCAAAAATCCCTGGCGGTTGATGGATGTTGATGGTGAACCATCTTCTACTGGCTGGTTTTTTGGGGTTTGGGGCGCTGCTCAGTGTTTTTTTTGATTCCGAGCATTCGCAAGCTTTGTTTTTGATGGGGGGATTCACAGTTGTGGGGCTTGATCATGCAGCTAAACTATGGGAACACATCAGAAAACACCAAACATTGGGTACGGGATATTGGGGATTCTGTAGATAGTTCCGCCCAATTCTTACTTCTCCCATGGCCCCTTTCTTTTCTCCCCAGAAAATCGTTGAAGCCGCCGAAATCCAAGGATATCCTGGTGAAATTGGCAAAGCATACGGCAACTTGGAACTGGAGGGGTCAGCAACCTGCTGGGTATGGGTCAACCATCAAGTACCCAAAAGGATCCAATTGGGATTTTTCATGATCTAACCATCAAAGATGGTTGAACCATGATGAACATGAAGTAAACCTACGCCGCTACGCCTCCAGTTTTTTTTTACTTTCACTGTTTCTTTGGCAAAATTTTGCCAGTTTTTCATTGAACCAAAATTCGGACCCAAGACACCTCAACACCGCCTCGTACCCAACTTTGGTTAATCGAATGGAAGCTGCGGCTCAGGAAGCTCCAAGTGGCTTCAAATTTGAAAAAGTGAGGATCAAAGGAAGAGGAATCTTTCTGGATGAGAAGGACCAAAGATTTCCGAAGTTATGGACATTGTTTCATACCCAGGCAGAAAAGAGGTTGGATTTGAGCGGAATTTTGAGTGGATGTTTGAGCCATGCGGATTTTGGTCGACCTGTGATGATGCGCACTACTTTTCCATCTGGTCGAAAACGATTTGCTGTCCAAATCCAGATCAGTTGGGACCCACTGGTTGGTGGTTCTTCATGAGTTTTCGCTCCGAAAATTTCAATATCCACAAGACCTGGGGCGGAATCCATGGGAAAGCTATGGAAAGCTTTCGCGCAGGCCATTCTGGAAGATGTGGTTCATGAGCACGAGACGGACTTGGAAGCCTTCATGGGAGAAGTTGCGAAGGATCGACATTTTTTGAAGATTTTGAAGGAGGCTTGTGGATTTAAGCTATGAGCCAATGATGATCATGTTGAAGCGATGGGATATTCCTTCAACTCCTACAGAAGCGGTGACTTCACATTCCCTAGTAGTAACGTGGTGTTTGGGGAACAAACATGATTAAACATGGAGGATTAAAGCAAGAAAACATGAAACACATTTGGAAAACAACATGCTAAAAGTAGCCATATGATGCAGTATGCCCGAACAACTATCTAATATTTTCAATCACATTGATATCCAATGTATCAATGGCTACAGTTGATATATCAACTTTTTACAACATTATCACAATCTTGATCCCCAAAAACATTCAGATTGCGTGCTGGGAATTGTCAGGAGGAAGAGCTAACAGAGCCATTGAGATTGGTAAAGCAGGAGCCGATCGACCGGATCGACATGGTTTTACGTTTAATGCAAAACCGAAGCGATGAACAGCGAACGCTGCGCTCGCGAAGTGTGCGAAGCCGTCCAAAACGTCCAAAATGTCCAAAACTCATTGGTGCCGTGAAGCGCATCGTGGCCACGACCAAAGAGTACGTGGAAGCTTGGCGAAGGCTTCTTGAAGGGGTGGAAAGTGTGTTTGTCTTCTCTGAGATGGTGGGGATGTGGGTTGTCTTCAACGTCGCTGTTAGACACTTGCTGCCTTCCTTAGAAGTGACCACAAAGTTGACTTAGTGAAGACATGTGAATTGATATATATATATATATCTGATATTTTTTGGGATTATTTTTTGGTGCCATGTCAAACTGCTTCTGCTGCTGCCTTCACCTTGGCACCATGTGGCACCTCACCCAGGAGAGCTTGAAATTTTGCATGCGAAGTGGCGAAGTCATCTCCCATGGCAAGGAGGAAGAGAAACCTGACCAGAAGGAGTTGAAATACGCGTGTTTCTATTTGGAGGACACGGCAGCTATGGGCAGTTGACAAAGTTGACATGTTGATCGTCAATGATTGTTATTGGATGGTTGGGGGTGACTGCGCACCGATCGACTTGAGCCAAGTAGAAACTGCTGATGTCAATAAAGAGGAGTAACAGAAGTTAACAGAAGTATGATTCTTGCATATTCTTGCTCACCATCCCTCATGATTACCCGATTTTTTCGATTCGTGCCCTGCACAACTCCTTCGACGAATGTTTTTTCCGTAGCGTAAGTGGTATACGCATCCTATACTCTTTGATATTTCAACGAACCAATTATAATGATTTACCTGTGAAACATACTCATTGTCCATGGCTATGCTACAGATTACAGGTATATTGGAGTATATACCCATATAATTCTCCATTCAAACAATATTTATCAATATTTCATAAGATGCTTCGAGAAAAATCCCAATGACATCCCCATTTTGATGCGAATTTCCCACAGGAGGAGGAGTTGCTCCAGGAAGTGGAACAACTGATGGATCGCGATGCGCCACCAGACACCTTAGGAGTGGAGATCCTACTGATTTTCGGCTTTAGGACATCCCGGCCTTCTGCCTCGAGTTCCAGAACTTCTCATGACATGGTAACCATGGTACCACCTGGTTTCGAGAAAGTCATTTGGGTAGCTCTCCTCATTTTTTGGAGCCATTTCCATCGTATTCATTGGATTCCATTGGTTAAATCAAATACTATCCCAACTTTTCCCAACTTTGGCTTGTTGAATGCACCATGGTCTTGGAACACACCCTGTATCATGCCACAGACATCGGAATTCAAGATGTTTGACGGCAACACCAAACATCATAACACATCATGACATGCTCCCCCACAAGCAAGTTACATCCCAATTGGCGGATGGAATCCCAGTATAGTTGGGACATGTCGGAATCCCAATTGTAGTTGGCTAAAATCACCCTCCGCAATACCATGCAATAACGCAAAGCTTGAACGCCTTAATCCCAAACCATATCCCCAAATCTGCATTTTTTGTTTGATAAGTTTTTGAGTGTTTTTGGTGCCGGGCATCTGAGAGGCTCGCGACAGTTGTCATGTTTTGCATCCTACTATGAAAATAACATTGTGTGGGGGGGTGGGGTGGGGTGGGGTGGGAAAATAACGTCATTTGCACTTCCACACGCATGTGATGCAATATGTCTGTAGGCTCTCTTGCATTTCATTCACATCCACACATACGTCATGCTACGCTTCTGTAAGTTCTTTTGCACTTCCACACATACGTCATGCTACGCTGTAGGTACTCTTGCACTTCTACACATGCATCATGCTACGCTGACAGTTCTCTTGCACTTCTACACATGCGTCATGCTATGCTGTAGATTGTCTTGCACTTCCACACATACGTCATGCTACGCTGTAGGTACTCTTGCACTTCTACACATGCGTCATGCTATGCTGTAGATTGTCTTGCACTTCCACACATGCGTCATGCTACGCCGTAGGTGCTCTTGCACTTCTACACCTGCGTCATGCTATGCGGTAGATTGTCTTGCACTTCCACACATGCGTCATGCTACGCTGTAGGTACTCTTGCACTTCTACACCTGCGTCATGCTATGCGGTAGATTTTCTTGCATTTCCACACTACGTCATGCTACGCTGCTGTAGATTCTCTTTCGCTTCCACACATACGTCACGCTACGCTGTAAGTTCTCTTGCGCTTCTACACATGCGTCATGCTACGCTGTAGATTCTCTTGCACTTCTGTAGATTCTCGTGCGCTTCCACACATACGTCATGCTACGCTGTAGGTGCTCTTGCACTTCTACATATGCGTTTGTCTCACTGCTGTATGTTTTCACCGTATAATGATGATGAATATTTTATTTCAATGTTAATACTAATGATAATGATGATGATGATGATGATGGTGATGGATGTTGACATTGCTGACGATACTAAAGTTTCGTTTTTGAGCCTTTTCAATCCCCCCTAGAAAATGTTTGAAAAGTGACGACAGTTGCGAGCCTCTCAGATGCCCGGCACCATGTTTTTTGGCACGTCTAAGGAGAACATCAAAGCGTGATTTGACGATCAGTGGCGCTGCGAAATCGAGACCCCCACCCAATGTGGTCAGGCCGGGCCTATCCTGGCCCATTGGCGGTTGTCTTTTCGAGGGAAGCTACGAGCTAATGGATATGACTAAGCCTTGATGATGTAGGTATATACAACATTCAAACACACATGTACTTTACGATCTTTACGGTAATTTGATGGTATTTAATTCATGTTTTTTTCTTGAAATGGCATTTAATGGTATTTTTTGAAAACACACGTTTTGAATGGATTTGAATGGTACTTAAGGGACCATTATTAAGCCACGATGATGGTTAATGTCATTAAAAAACAAACAATGATAGGTATATTTAACAGCAGATAAACAATACGCATCACTAAACACTTGGGGATTATTTCATGCATTACTTCAACAACTCATTTGCAGCGCCAATGGAGGAAATGTTTAAAAGCACCGGCTGGTCGGCAAATTCGCGGCCTAATCTTCGCGAACCATGAGATGGTTGGGTACCGTCATCACAGGCGATTGTTCCGGGGACGACCCAGTGATTTGGATCCGAGTGTTGAAACCCATCAACTTTTGGGGCAAATCATTGGATGCCTTGGCAAAAAAAAGTCCAGCTTTGAAATTTAGATGGATTCAGACCATCGAGATTGGATTTTTTCTTCGGGAACATTTGAAGTGAGCACAAGAACCCCGTTCCAGACAACATTTGTTAACAAGTCTTTGTTGAAGCTCTTCCACCAGATTCCTTTTCTGTTTGACATTCGAAGCACCTGGTCTCATCACCCCATGGCCGATGGCCCTGTAGGTCGGTGCCAAAGTACATCAAAAAGAACCAGAAGAGGGCGCGACGGCAGCAGACACAGCAGACACAGCAGACACAGCAGACACAGAGCATGTTTGCCTTGGAAGACGAGACTTCGAATGCCAAGAGGCTTAGACTTCAGTGAGGCCCCAGAGCTTGGAGTTTGTGCCGTTGCGTTGTGGACACAAAGGTCATTAACATGCCATTAACATGTTGTGGTTTGTTCGTGGAAAATCAGATCTCTTGATGGCTCGGTTTTTTGTTGACGCACGAACCTACCGGCAGGACTGCTGGTTGGACTTAGATGATGTCCAAGCGCGGACAGAGCCACGTTCTTCAAAGAAGAAATACTTTTAAAACAGTGTGCGGATTGTTGCGGATTGTTGCGGATTGTTGCGGATTGTTGCGGATTGTTGCGGATTGTTGCGGCCCTGGGGGTGCAGCTTGATATAGCTTGATCTTTGTAGGAAGTTGAATAAAACAGTGAGCCATGCAGATGCATGGAGAATGCATCCAGCATTTTTTCCTTTGTCACAAGTGCTGGTCGCGGATTGAGCGTCCTGCAATCTCTACTCTAAGGCAAGTTGCAAGTGAGATCGCAGCGAGCCCGACATGTTTTTGGTGGCACATCCTTCCTCTATGTGACTTCCTTGCTCATTTCATTCTCAAGAGATCACCCAATGCTGAGCAGTTGATTTTTCCCGCAGATTCACCATCCGCCCGCCGATGGCTTTCAGATTCTTTGCAGAACCTGCCATGTGTCAACCATGAAAAAGCCAATTGCAGAGCTTTAGTTCAGTTTTTTTCTTTCAAAAAAAAACTTTTTAAGAGACAGAGTTCATCTTTGATCCAATTCCAAAAGGTGTTTTCTCCCATTTTTCTCCTAAATTCCCCAAGTCCAACCGAAGTTCCCCAGTACAAAACGACCTTCGTGCCGATTGGTGCCGTCGTACCATGCCATGGCCCGGGTGAAGCCATTGGCGCTGGCCGGACGATGGCAGGGCAGCGAAGGCGAATACGTCGCGACGATCAAAGGCTCCAAGATCATTTGGCCCGACCAGTCCCAGAAGGAATTTCACATCCAAGGCGATTTGACTAAAAACCAACTTGACCAAGAACAAATTGACCATGAACATTGGATAAGAGAGATAGACATACACACAGATATATATATATAGATACAATTAATTGTCGGTTATGTAAATAACAATATTATATTAATTATTATTATTGTTATTACTGTATCATGTGATATACAAATAGGTTCCCAAAGTTTTTTTCCAAAGAAGCGTCCATGGTTTTCTCATCATTTTTTCGTACCAGTTTTGAACAAATTTCCCAAGATCCATGTTGCGAAGGTGAATCGGGTGAAGGTGAGGGGTTGCTGTTGACCTTCGAGTTGAACGGCCAAGACTACGCGGCCAAAGTCGTGGAAGATCGCTTGGAGTTCAACGATGGCGACGTTTGGCTGAGGGCTCCCAAAAAGCCATCAGCTCCGCGGAAGCGGAAAGCTGTAGAGGATGGGCTGGGGTTCAGATGTAGCGTCCACGGTTCTGTTTTTTGATGTCAGGGGATGATGCATTGCCGCATTGCCTATTTCATCCAAGACATTTGACCAATGGCTTGTGCAGGACAGCGGAGTTCGGAGGTTCAAGGTGACATCCGCCAACAAAGTGGGCATTCTGCCCAAGCCTGACATCGAAGCAGAGGTGAAAGACTACCTGAAACCTGGAACGTTGCTTGCCATCAGGTCTTTAAGGGAAGGGAGGGGTAGAATATCATCCTTTCCACCGCCTAATATGAAAATATAGTAAAATATATTTTGAAATACACTCCTTAGAAAAACTCCGTTGAGTATTGGATTTCCTCGGTTTTTTTTTCTCCGTTGGTATATTTGACATCTATGAGGGGCTTGTTGGCGCTTGGTACCCGGCAAAGGCAGCACCAGAAGGTGCCATGGTCATTTCCCCCGAAAGGGTCAGCATTCCGTGCTTCGTTGACCTGTTTGCTGAGGGTGTTTGAAGCCTCGGAAGAATGGGTCGATCCGCGTGACGACCGAAAGTTCTTCTTTCTGGAATCACATCATGGCTGGGTACCCGAGTGTTCACGAAACCTGGCACAGATTCAGTGGGATCAGCATTTTGCTACGCCCTGTACTCTGCTGGATGTCATCAGCTTGGTATCAGCCTCATCCACTATTCTCATTTTTGTTCTTCAACAGTCCTGGCACTGCAAATGCACCAGATCCACGCTGTACTCCGCATTCACCGTATATTTGATTCGCTGTAGGGTTCAAAATAGCCAAACATAGTTCAATCACAATCAAAAGACATTTTTTTTCAAGCCGCCTCAGTCTCCGTCCCGATCTCAGGAAAGGACATCGCCAAGGTCGTCGTGGCGGAACACCTCACCGCTGCCCAAAAGCGCGCCCGAGAGGCCCGGGCAGCGAAAGCCGCGGAGGCAGCGGAGGCAGCGAAGGCGGCCACCGAGGAAGCGAAGGAGAAGGTGTGGTAGGGTGGCGCTATCAGCCGCTATCAACTTGATCAGCAAGAAACTAGATGTGGAGATATGTGGAGTAGAATCACAAAGATATCATGACTTATGGGATTTGGACTTTTCCAACATCAGAAATTCACGGGTTGGCCTCAAACAACCGGGGGCTCCGGTGCCAAGGCCGAGGACGGCACCGCCGCCGCCGACGATGCCGATGCCGATGCCGACGCCGCCGACGCCGCCGATCCGGAGGCCGCGGACCAAGCGGCGTCGCCCAAGGCGTCACCGCGCGGGGTGACGGCGGTGCTGGCGAAGGCCAAGGCAGCGCGACTGGCCAAGGCCAAGGCGAAGGCTGCGAAGGCTGCGAAGGTCGATGCGCCGTTGTCCAAGGAGGAACTCAAAGAGAAGGCACACAGATGTTCAAACCGAGCAAGCCGATGACGTGTTTGAGATCTTTTGAGACGGTGAATGGTGATATGATGTGTTTGATATTGTTTGATAGTGTCCATGGTTCGTTTGGAGATGATTCGGCCTTGTTTTGTTGATATAGTTGGTGGTTTCAAGCAATTGCTGCTTGGGTTTGCATTTTTCTAGGGGTTCATTGGATAAAATGCTGAAGGCTGCATGCCCTTTTCCTTGGGTTGACACCATTTATCTCAAAGGAACCAACCTGTTGGAAAGACCAGTCGAAGAAATCATCGAACAAGCTGGTCTACACTCTACACTTCCGACATGGGCACATGGATTCTTCAGGATATTTTGAATTATTTGGATCATATCTATATCTATATCTACATATATATAGACAGATATGTATATGTATATGTATATGTATATATATATATATTTCCCGAGTGCGTAGCAAGGGTTCCCGTTTCACTCTGGGGTCTGGGGGTTGAGGGTGTGTTCGCTCGACGTTGCGCAACGTCTGAGGGCCCTATGGCCGTGCCTATGGCGAGTTCTGCAAAAGTGGTCACTGGTCACTTTTGGGGTTTCAAACGTCGCGTAGTCTCGTTTCGCGTGGCAGGCGTGGCACTTTGTGACATTCCAACATGTTTCATAGCGCATCACAGTTCCTTTTGTGTGGCACGCGGAATACTTTTGCGTCGTTTTCAGAAGATGAGTTGCACTTTTTGTGGCAGGCGCAGCACTTTGGAGACCTCCATCGTCATTTCGCCTTGCAGGTGCGGCACTTCAGACGTGTCGTGTTGCGTGTTTTTTGCGCATCGCATTGTCAGGGCTGCGTCAAGTGGTGACAACGTGCAAATTCCGTGGCAGGCGTGGCATTTCGTGACATGTGTTGAAAATTGATGGAAGCCTCGCACGAACGATGTTGAGCTCGTAGGAAAACGTCGATTTCGTAGCTACGAAGCGTGAAAAATTGAGGAAGCCTGGCACGAAACGCCCGTTTTGAAGCTCCAACATGTCTCGTCTCGATGCTCTGGTTTTCTTGCGGCGTCGCCGTGTCTATAGGGGAAGCTGCAAAACTTCTCCTTTTCGAAGATGTCCAGACAGGTAAAAATGACGTTTTGTGTAGCAAGCGTGGCACTTGGTGACATTCTCACGTCTGAAAAAGTGTCGAAACTCGTTCTGTGTGACAGGTGCAATACTTGTGCGTCGCTTTCAGAACATGAGTTGGATTTTTCGTGGCAAGCGCAGCACTTCGGAGACCTCCATCGTCATTTCGCATTTCGCGTGGCAGGCGCAACACTTTAGACGTGTCCTATTGAGTGTTTTTTGCGTATCGCGTTGTCAGAGCTGCGTCAAGTGGTGACAAAGTGCAAATCGCGTGGCAAGCGTGGGATATCGCGAGAGTGTCATTTTGCATGGCAGGGGCAGTATTTAGTGCACGTCCGTTGTGTGTGGAATGTTATTTTGCGTGGCGGGCACAATATTTCGGACACTCTACACTTTCGACTTGGCACTTTACATTCCACACTCTAAAGTCTCTAAAGTGACACTCCACAGTATACACCCTACACTTTACACTTTACACTCCACACTCTACACTTTACACTTGAGACTCCACGCTCCACACTTCACACTTTACATTGTAAACACCACTCTCCCCACTTTACTCTCCACTTTGCTCTCCACACTCTCTTTACACTCCGCACTCCACACTTTGAACTTTGCTGCACTCCACACTTTACACTTTACACTCCACACTTTGCACTCTACACTCTAAACACTCTACACTCTAAACAATCTACACTCCCATCTTTACACTTTAGACTCCAAACTTTGCACTCTACACTCCACACTTTGCACTTTACAATTCACACTGTGCACTTTACAGTTTACACTTCGCATTCTACACTTGACACTTTACACTTTAAACTCCGCACTCTACACTCTACACTCCACACTTTACACTTTACACTCCACACTTTAGACTTTACACTCCGCACTCCACACTGCACACTTTACACTTGAGACTCCACGCTCCACACTTCACACTTTACATTGTAAACACCACTCTCCCCACTTTACTCTCCACTTTGCTCTCCACACTCTCTTTACACTCCGCACTCCACACTTTGAACTTTGCTGCACTCCACACTTTACACTTTACACTCCACACTTTGCACTCTACACTCTAAACACTCTACACTCTAAACAATCTACACTCCCATCTTTACACTTTAGACTCCAAACTTTGCACTCTACACTCCACACTTTGCACTTTACAATTCACACTGTGCACTTTACAGTTTACACTTCGCATTCTACACTTGACACTTTACACTTTAAACTCCGCACTCTACACTCTACACTCCACACTTTACACTTTACACTCCACACTTTAGACTTTACACTCCGCACTCCACACTGCACACTTTACACTCCACACTCTAAACTTTACACCTTACATTTTACACTGCGCACTCTCCACTTCACGAAAGGTAGCGTCAGCTACCTGAGTTCTCCGTGCTTCAGCACAATCATAGGGGGTATTGGGGGGCCAGCCCGTGCAAAACGTAGACTTCTCGACGTTATGTATTAGATATCAATTATAAGGGGGCCCCCCCCCTTCTAAAATGGTCATGGGTTCAATTCCCACGGGTGACGCGGTCACGCTCCGCCACAGTAGAGGCACACTCTCCATGAGGGAGATGTCCCTGTAGTCCAGCATAATTGGTTTGCTTCAATAACAGTTGCTGCAAGGGGTCTTAAAAAGGGGTGTTAAATAAACCCCTTTTCGTGCATCATTTCACGCTGCACAAGACACCGTATCATGCAGTCATGCTCTGGATAAAATAATCTTAGACTGCGCAAAAAAGTTTTTGGTGTATCATCTTAGGGGCGCAGCATTTTGACACCACTCCTCTCCCACTACACTACCTTTCGTCCGCCTCCGCCTGCTCTCAAGTTGCACTTTCCGCTCCACACTCTACACTTTACACTTCACATTTTACACTGCGCACTCTCCACTTTTCACTTTACACTCCAAACTCCGCCCTCTACACAGTACACTTTACACTCCACACTTTGCACTTTACACCCCACACTTGACACTTTACACTCCACACTCCACACTTTATACATTACACATTGCACTTTGCACTCCACACTTGACACTTTGCACTTCACACTCCACACTTTAACACTGCGCATTTTACACTCCACCACTCCACACTTTCCACTTTACACTCTGTACACTCCACACTTTACACATTGCACTTTGCACTCCACACTTTACACTTTGCACTTCATATTCCGCACTTTACACTGCACACTTTACACTCCACACTCCACACTTTCCACTTTACACTTCGCACTGTACACTCCACACTTTACATTCGACACTTTACACTCCACACTCCACACCTTACACTCCACACTTTACACTTTACACTCCACACTGTTCACTCTACACTTTACATTCTGCACTCGACATTCCACAGTCTACAATTACAACCCGCACTCTGCACTTTACACTTTACACTCCACACTTTACACTTTTTTACTGCGCAATCTACACTCTACACTCTGCACTTTGCACTTTAAACTCCAGACTTACACTTTACACTCCACACTCTACACTTTACACTTTACACTCCACCCTCTACACTGTACAGTTTACACTCCACACTTTACACTTTTCACTCTACACTTTGCACTTTACACTCCGCACTCTACACTTTACACTCCACACTTTACACTTTACACTCCGCACTCCACCCTTACACTGTACGCTCTGCACTCCACACTTTACACTTTACAATTCACACTGTACACTTTACAATTCACACTGTACACTTTACAGTTTACACTTTGCATTCTACACTTGACACTTTGCACTTTACACTCCGCACTGTACACTTTACACTATACACACTACATTCCCCATTCAACACTCCACTTTCTTCACACTCCGCGCTTTGCACTCCACCCCATTCCGCATTCCACAGTCTACAATGTACTTGTACAGTGACTGTTGAAATAATGTGTTTCACCAAAGTGTTCTACGTGACTGCATTATACTGCATTCGGGTTCGTGGGCTGCATCTTGTTTGTATGTTTTTTTTGGTGTATGATCTCTCTAAACCTCTAAAATATATATATAGAAAAAAAATATATATATATATAATTGATATAATTATATAATATAATATATATAAATAAAATAACCACTATGTCTTCATGTTCTCCACATCTCTCCGTGTGCTTGGCCCCGACCACGAGGTCCTCCAAGCAGTGGCCGACGTGGCCGTGGAGTCGGATCTGTTGGACACGGCGGAAGCTCTGGTGACCGAAGGACATCTTCCCAACGAGCTGACGGAGCAGTGCCTCGGTGAATGTGAAGGGAGGTCAGGGAGGCTTCACTGAAATTTTCCGGAAATGTGAACTTTGAAGGTTGTGACTATGACTTGATGATTTTTGATGATATTTGATGAATGTTTGATTCCTAGGTCTGAACCTGCAAAAGTCGTATGTAGAATATTGCCATATTGCCTTTTCTTTGGGTTCATTTGCAGTATGATGCAATCTGCAAACATGTAGACACCATTTGATACCGTTTTCTGCATCCACAAACATGAGTATATTGATGTTGCATTCTATGATTTCATTATGAAATCTCCAGATTCATCTGTATTCATCCCATATTCATTCATATTTTTATTCATGATTTTCATCCACATTTCCAGATATTTCCAGAGTTTTTCCGGCTGAGGTTCAGCCAGGTGATGAAGCTGACCACGGCGAAACTGAAGTCGTTGCTCCGTGGCGCCTGGTTACCACCCGAGGGCTCCCGGCAACAGGTGGCCATTCGACTTCTGAGATACCAAGCCAACTGGGGTCCAGCACCGGAGGACAGGGAAACTGTACAAAGGGGAATGTTTATACATGTTTATACATGTTTATAATATTTGATGATGGAAAAATACGGGATGCCTATTTAGTTTGATCTGTTGTAACTTTTTTGTTTGTTCAAAGTTTTCTGCTTTGGTGTTGGTTCGTGAGAGTTGTTTTTGGGTGAAGGTTTTGAACACGTTTCATTTGAAACCATCAACTCCACAAAGCCTTTCGTCAACGGAGGATGTGACCCTCTTCGAACAAGCGGGTCTGGCTTGCGCTCCCATGCGGCGGATGCACGGGAAGCACAAGGCCCCGGTGCTTCCTTCAAAGCCACCTGAGCCCGTGAAGGCACCAACGCCAGCCGTCAAGCGACCGGCTCCATCTGGGAAGGCCAAGGCCAAGGCCAAAGCGAAGGCCAAGGTGAAGAAAACAGCTGAGAAAGCACCACCTGTGGAGGAACTCCTGTCTAGTGGAAAACTTCCAGAAGATGCAGTTGATAGATATGAAGGTCTATGCGCTGCAACTCTGGATGATTTGAAGCAAATGACAGATGACCTTTGGCTTCCAAATCATGGCAAGGTCCATGAATTAGCCTTGCGGATCACACGATCACTGGCAGGTTTGGAACCCTTGGATGAGCCAATGGATGATCCGGTGGATGATCCGGTGGATGATCCGCCTCAGCCCAGCTCCCCCAAAAAACCCGCACCGAAGCGAAAGCTCCGAGCGGGCAAAATGGGCGCGGCCTCACGCCTCCGCGTGGGTCGTGGTCGTGGCCGGGGGCGCAGTGCTGGTGCTGGCCCCAAACGTCGTGCTGCTCGGCCTTCAGGTCTTGGTGCCCCGAGCAAAGGTAGCAAAGGTAGCAAGCCTCAAGGACCAGGCAAAAAGAAGATGCGACTTTTTCTCACGAACTTCTTGCAGGACGTGGACATTCAAACCACGACTTTTGGCCAACTCCGGGCTGCTGCCACCGAACATTTCGGTGAGTTGTCTGAGGAGGCCATCGCTTCGCTGTCCGACGTGGCAGCCGTGGCCATGCGGAAGCAGCTGGGTGTGCGCAAGGCGACTGCACCTGAGGCGCCACCCGCGGCACCAGAGGCGCCTGAGGCGCCAGAGGCGCCTGAGGCAGCGGAGCCGGAGCCGTCCGGGGAGGCCGTGGCGTCGCCCACAGAGGAGATGGAGCCAGAACCGCCTGAGGAGCCCAAAGATGAGAAAGACAAGGACTGAAGGGATTGAAGAGCCCAAAGATCAGTGGTCGAACGTGGGAACTGTTTAGTTTTGGGTTTTGGGCAGGTTTCTTTTTGGACAAATGTGAGGTTAAAAGAGTTTCAAAAGCTTGGTATTGAGTTTTTCCCACCACCGTTCTGCAGGAAGCTTCTGAAGCCAAAGAGGCCAAGCCTGCGGCAGAAGCCAAGCCTTTGGGCCCTGAGGCCAAAGAGAAGGGCGACGAAAAGAAGGACAGAGAAGCCGTGCAGCTTGAATTTCAGTGGGGAGACTCGACAGGGTCTTCATGTTTTTCATTGTCAGTTTCAGTGTGTCCCTATGATCCCCTCACCAATTTCCTTCAAACCTAGTTGCAGTGTGTTGCAGTGTCTACATTTGTAGATCATCTTTGACTCTGAAATGGCGGGCCCAACACCTCCATGGCTGCCATGTCGCCAGGACGGAAGTGACTCCGATTCGGACTCGGACTCGGTGTCCATCTCTCCAATGGACATGGCCGCCTTGCAAACTCCCGGCTCCCCGCTGCCCCCACGCAGTCCGGCCGTGCGGCCCCGCTCGCCCAGAGCACCCCGGGCACCAAAGGTGAAGGCTCCGAAAGCGCCCAAGGTGAAGGCGCCCAAAGCTGATCAAACTGAGAAAACTGATGCAACTGGAACTGCAGTTGCCAAGCCAAAATCCAACAAAAGGACACCCCTCTTCAGTCAAGTTGGACGATTGAAGGTGAAGAAAGATGGAACGAAAGTGGCTGAAGCACAACCAACAGTTCAGATACACCAAGCCCCCAGCCCCGAGCAGAAGCCCAGCGTGCCCAGTTCGTTTCATTTTGTGTCAGTGACTGGGCAGAAGCTGGATGATACCCTGTTGAAAGATGTCGTGAAAGAAAGAGAGGAGGAGATGAAACTCCGAGAGCAAAACAGATCCAATAAGATGATCTTGGCTGGAATCGAGGGCACCTTGTCCAAATTTGTCCAGCACTGCATCGTGCAGAAGGAGAAGCATCACGTTTTGTTGAAGAATGGCTACTTGAGTTGCAGAATCCGAGTTCCGAAGCAGTTCGTGAACCAATCCTTGAAAGTTGAACTCCTGAAGCTGGTTGAGAGCCTTGGTGCCAGCTTGGTTGCTGACAAGGAGCATACCAAGGCCGGGAAGGATGCCCAGGATGCCACGGGCTCTCCAGGTGCGGCAGACTCCGCGCCGAGTGCGGCTGTGTCTGACACCAATGGTCCCCCCGAAGCTTTGCAGATGGAGAAGGACCAGAAGGAGGAGGAAACCAAGGAAACAGACACAGCAGCGGAACCCGAGGAGGAAGCAGTGAAAGCAGCGGACACAGAAAGGAAGGAAGAAACCAAAGAAGAAACCAAAGAAGAAACCCAGGAGGCAGGCGAAGCCAAAGACGTAAGCCCTAAAAGCAAAGGCCTCAAAAACAAGAAGCGAAGTAAGGACGCCAAAGCTGATGCAGCTCACGCTCCAGCCGCTCCAGCTAAGCCTGCTACCTTGGCTGCCGTGGTGCAAGATGGTTATGCCGCTCTGCTGGTCTTCAAGCTTTTGATTTTGTGGTAGGAATGCTGAATCCAAACAACCATCAAGCCAAATCAGGGTTTCAATTTTGGAAACCATCAGATGCGGGCAAGCATATTCGAAACCATTCTTCACTCTGCTTTTCTGGGTATATTTTTGGGTTACCGCATCACCAATATTCCCTCCCCCAAACACTCTGAATCCGGTTCTTCATTTGTTCTTTTCGCAGGTTCTTGTCCATTTCCACGTTTTGCCACGTCAATAAATAGAACACTTGAAAATCTGAACACACGTGAACAAATACGAGCTAAGTTTATCTAAGTTTCATCTATCACATCTCTAAGATATCACATCGAAATGGTCCCAATGTATATTTTCCCATGTCTAGTGGGAAGTGATAGGAACCCCCTGGTCCTACGGTCCTACGGTCCCTTTCCTGCAGGTCCCCAAGACGCCTGGTCCCATGGCACCGGTCCCTGCTACGCCGGCCTTCGCTACAGCCCCTCCTCCTCGCAGCACCATGACGTCGGTGCGGAAGTGGATCATCAAGCTCCCTCCCAAGGCGTCCCGAGGAGTCGTTGATGTTGTAACATGTCACTGATGGAAGTGATGGAAGTAGAAACATGTAGAACCTCTGAAATCTATTGAAATCTTGAACATGGATGAATCTTCATGTTGAAAAGATTGGGATCCAGCTGTTTTCGGAGAGATGTAGTCGAAATTTGGCCACTTCTGGCTTTGAGAGTGGGAGTTCTGGTCTTCCATGCATCTTTTGGTGCGGAGTTGAGGCCTTGCAGAATTACTTGTGGAAGCATCCCGCTCTCCTGGATGTCACCGACAAGAAACTGCTGAAATTCACCGAAAGCTGCCTCGAACGCGTCGACATGTTGGAGTTTAAGGTGATCAGCTGGGATCCACCATGGCAGTTGGACAAAACCTGGGATGATTTTGGACGCAAGTTATGGATGGTTGATGAAGATAGCAAGTTTAAGAACACATATCACATATCATATGATAAGACGATAAGATGTTTTTTTCAACAAAAACCTACCCATATCAACATAGCAGACATAGCATTCTCCATGATTCTCCATAAATACCAGACAAATTATCAATTTTATCCATATTAATAGCCTTATAATTTACACACACACACATATATGTATATATATATAATTATATATATATAGTCCATATGTATCCATACGTATCCATAGAATATCACCATGGATGTGAATGCCGCAGCTCCCATCGTCCCTGCAAGGTCAAGGACTTCTTCGAGAATGCTCAGCAGCTCGTCGTTTAGGGTTAAACGTCCTGATTTCGGTGAAGCTGAAGCTGACATGGATTTCACCATGATTTTATACACTGATTTTGAAATATGATTTCAGTATATGAATTGATTTAGTATGATTTTCTGGAGTTGCACAGGTTTGATCAGCTTTGATCGGGAAATTTTCACAGCTGGTTTGGATGACCCGCATCCTCTAAATTGCACCGCCTTTGGATGATCCCTGGGAAACACACTGGCCATGCATTTCCCATCAAGATTTGGCAGCTCAGATTAAGTTGACCCATATCTTTTCAACCAGCCTGGATGCACAAAGAATGGATATGTGTGAAACTTGACACCCAAAGCTGGAGATGTTGGTGAATTTTGAGGCTTTAACCTTGAGGTTTGTTGCCATTCTTGTTGCCATTCCATGGGGGGATTATCAGATGGAATCCAATGTCAAACATGAATTCACCCTCCCAGAATGGAAGGAAAACTCTAGAGGAAACCCCTATGGACAACCCCATCTTGTGCTATTTGGTAGTCAAAACTACCATTTGTGTTCCATGCAATATGAAATGATTGATTACCATCGTACTGTTGCTCGTCAGGGACCTACAAAATCAAGATTCACGATGATTTATGTAACATTATGTAACTATGCATGTCTTTGCCAGTGTTTTCATGTTTTTTTCGAGGAAATATGTCAACACAGATTCCCCCCTACGTCCCCTACGTCCCCCCCGTAACGGCGACCGGTGGCCATGCGCCCCTGTCGGTCGCCTGTGGCTGTCTCCGAGGCGCCGTTACGGTGAACAGTTCGAGGAACGAAAGGCGCGGACCATGCGACAGCTGACGGAAGCGCTGAAGCAGAAGGCGCGGCGATGGAGAGAGAAGTGCACGGATAAGAGAAGATTAATATGATGAAATTTATGATATATTGATATATGAGAGAGATGAGATATGATGTAATATATACATATATACTGTATATATATATACTGTATATATAGATATGTACACACGAAAAGGCAGTGTCGTGATTCCAAGGTCTGGTACTGTAGAACACGGCACAGTGTCCCCTTCCAAGGTGGAGGATGATGAGAGGAACAAGAAGAAGGTCAGCAAAAGCCTGGAAGCTCAAAAGGACTGAAGCCGGTCTCACGGTCGCAGAATCTGTGACATTTGAAGCATGGCACCCTGAGTCTGTCGGTTTGTCGAAGCGAGGAGAAGAAGATGGGTGCTGGAACCAAAGTGGGGAAGGAGGACTCCGATGTCATCGTGTTGGAAGATCAGGCGATGGGAGGTGATGATGAGATCCCAGCAGATTCTGGGCAGTTTCAACATTTTCAATAAGGTTTTGATCATGTTTGGCCTTTTCATTCCAAACTTTCTGGGCAGATCCCAAAATATTGGACACGCAGCCATTCTGTTGGTTTAAAAAGATTGATGTCCAGGTTTCGAAAGTTATCTGCGGCTTCCTGACTTTTCTGTTGGGGGATCATTCAACTGGTCACAGTTTCAACCCCGCTTTGTCCAGGCGCCTTGCTGCTGCCAATTGGTGCTTCCATTTTGGGGGCGTTGTTTGTAATTATATAGTATGATATATGCATCTTCCTCTTCGCTTGCACCATCATCAGATGTCCATCACCATCACCATCACCATCACCATCATCCTCCTCCTCGTCCATCGTCATCGTCACCATCCGTAGCACTGCCTCCGTATGTAGCTTGAGTCTCATCCACAAATAAACGTGAGGGGTCAATCCTGACAGGCACCAGCCCAAAAAGGTGTGCTGTACAATCTCTTTTTCATTCTTTTTCACCACTTACTATCACAACCGCATAGCTTTCGTCCCCCCTGCTAGCTCTCAAGTTTGCCATGTACAATCGTCTTCCTACTTTTCTCGGATGGAGATCCACTCTTTTCATCGTCGCTATCTCAAGGCTATCTCTTGTCTAAGTCGGCATGGCCAGCTGAATTCACCATAATTTACCCGTTTTTCCTCTCTCTCTTTATACGTTACAACCACAGATGTCTCATGATGTCTCCGATGCCGAGGATTTGAAATGGGCCTTCCGAGTCCTTGCACCCTATGGCCTCGAAGACTCCGGCGCTCTTCTGGTGAACCCTCCGGCCTCCCAGGCGCTATGCTTGGTTTATGGACAATGCTAGCTATAAATGGAGGTTTTTTTGTAAGGCACCTCCATGGATTGGAAAGCCCCAAATGGTGGAAGGATGTGGAAGGATGTGGAAGGATGTGGAAGGATGTGGAAGGATGTGGAAGGATGTGGAAGGATGTGGAAGGATGTGGAAGGATGTGGAAGGATGTGGAAGGATGTGGAAGGATGTGGAAGGATGTGGAAGGATGAATTGAAACTGATACAATGTCAGTATCTGTTCTATTGGGGGGCTTGTTCCCGGCAGACCTTTCGTTGCCTTGATCCAGTGGCGGAGTACAATTCGGTGTCTCAAACTTGGAAACTCCAAAATGGTCATAACTTAGACCTGGAGCATATATATATATATACATATATATATATACACATATACATATATATAGTACGTGTATACTGCACACCCCCATTATGCCCTCATTTCCGGAGATCAATCCCCATCAACTGGCTAAGATTCACCATTTCCACGGAAACCCAGCCCAAACAATCGCGTTAGATATCCCCATGTTGAATATTCTCATTGCACCCCCATGATATCCCTATGAAATCACCATTTTTCATGGGATTTCATGGGTACAGTAAGTCTGAAAAAATGGCTAAAAATCCGATGATATCTCTTCCCTTTTTGTTGAGTTTGGCTTCGCGGCAAGGCCTTGCCCTTGATGAAGGGCCTGCGAGTGGTGTCCAGTTGGCCGGACTTGCAGAAGAAGTTGCAAGCGACGCAGGTTGCGGCCAAATTTCATGGTGAATGGCTGGCAACCTGGGAAACACTGGGGAAATTCACCATGAAATGTATTAACAGATATTAACATGTATTGAACTGTGGAGATATGAAATTAACTGAAATCAATCTCCGAAGATATCGAGAGAGATTCACGCATCAAACATAGAGATTTAGCCTGATTTAGCATCAAACATGGGAAGATATGGAAGATCTGAGATTAACAATTCCAAATTGGGGAGAGCTTCAGTAAATTCGAATTTCGAGTAAGATCAGCGAACCAGTCGAGATGGGGACTTTGAACCGCAGGAATTTGACTTGGAGATTGACAGGGTTGAGAGATTTATGATGATTTATGTCATTTTAATTCATTTTATGATCATTTTATGCTATTTTATCAATATGTTTCTAACACACCCCAGAGTCCCATCGTCCGCCGTCAGGTGGGCAAAGTGGTGAACTCCCTGCGACACCACAGTGACCCCAACGTGGCCGCTCTGGCGCGGGAGCTCGTGGCGAGTTTCAGGGTGGAGTGTCAGAAGCAATGGAAGCAGCGCAAGGAGATGAAAGCCACGGAGAAGCTGAACGACAGAACGAATCAGAAAGCGATCTCGGAAGAACAAAGCACGGAGAATGACAAAACGATGGAGAATCAACAAGCGATCTCGGAAGAGCAAACCGAACTGCAGGATTTGGTCAGGAGCTTGTGCGAAAAAAGGGCGAAACTGTGATTGATCATGTTTTTTTTCTCATGGTTTTTGTAATTTTTTAAGACTCTTTGTCATGATATTTTGGTGAGGCTCCAGCTTGGGTCAGCCAATTGGTTCTTCAGAACTGTTTCAGGAGGGCGGCGGCCGCAGACCCTGCAGACCCTGCAGACCCGGTCGACCCCCCTGCGGAACCGGCTGCGGAACCGGCTGCGGAACCGGCTGCGGAACCGGCGGCGCCAACAGAAGCGTCTCCTGAGGGCTGAGCAAAAAAAATCGCTGAAGCGTTGGCAGTGGCACGGCTTGGCAAGCATGGCAATCGCTGAAGCTAAGCCTCGGAAATGCTTGGAAGATCTTGGAAGATCTTGGAAGATCTTGGAAGTGGAAGTTGCAGCTGGCAGATGCATTCGGAAGTTGAAGTTGTAATGGAACAATGATATACACTCATTTTCATACATAACTACAATGACAATTTCTGTCAGGAAATGAGTCCCTGACACTCCAAGTGGCCATACCTGGACAAGCGCCCGCCAGGTCAGGTGGATCTCTGACATTTTTTGGTGGTCAAAGCCCTAAATGATGCTCATTTCTTGGAAGTATTTGGAGATCTTACTCCCGGCGCCAGGATTTCACATGGATATTGAGTTCTCTTGATCATATAGATTTCTATTTGATTCCAAAATGATTTATATTGATTTATATTGATTCATATGTGCAGTATATTGATTTATTGAAATTAAATGCATGCTTACTGTACAGTATGGATACTTTGATTTGATTCTGACCATGGGCACTTCGTGTTCAATGCACCATGGCTTTGAGGAACAAGCTCATGCTGCTGCGCCAGGAGATGCACATGTTGCCACAATAGGTACGTAGGGCCAATCCATGAAAGCTAGGCTCAAACAAACATGCAGGTGATACAACATGAATTGCTGATTTAAAACTATGAAAGTCCAAGATCTTAGTACCAACCGGTTACCAACCACCAATCAAAAGTTGAGAAACTGCAACTACTTAGCTTGTGCACGCGCAAAGGTGCATGAAGACGCCATGCAATCCAGTTTTGTACCAATCTGTGCGATCTGAAGGTTGAACCTGAACCACTGTGAAGTGTTTCTGCAACTTCATTCGTTGTGAGCTGCAAGTTTTTGCCGCAAGCTTAGCGCAAGCGTAAGCTTGCAGTAAGAGAAAGATGTCCGGGTGACTCGAGAGTAAAACATCATGCCCGCTACAAGAAATATTTTAGTACTTGTTTTTTTATCCTTCACGTCCATGGTGGCCACGCTGGGGAAGAACTCCAGAAGTTGCGCTGGAGGCAACTGGGTGCATCATGTTCCATTAGTTGCAGACGTTTTTGCCCCTTCCGATCCTTCCGGTCGGTGCACTTTGAGGAACAAATGTTGAAAGCCGGACTGGAAGCTGAAAATGCACGACTGAAGGCATGGGACGAAGGTTGAAATGTGATGCTCAATGATGTTGATTTTCAATGATTTTCATCGGGATTACTTGTGGGGTAACCCGCGATCCTATATAGTGGTCCAGGAGGATCTACAAGAAGAGAAAGCAGCCCATGAGACGGAGATGCTGAGGAGTCACAGTGCTGATAAAGACATGTCATTGATATAACTCAAGGCAGCAGACTTGTAAGCTAGTGCTAGTGGGTGGGAGCTGGACCTCCTTTCCAAGGTGCAAAGGGGACGCAGTTGCACGTTCGGTGAGGTGTCAAAACATCAGGAATGAGTTCAAACGCTTCAAGGGGCTCAAGTTTCGTCACCCGAGGCAGGGGAGCGCCACCGACGATTTCTGCTTCAAATCGGCAGTGCTTTGTTGCTCATCTTTCTTGTATCTACACCTATTCTACACCTGTTGAATGAGATTCTGGCAAACCCTGGCATGGCAACACCTACTCGATTGTTGTTTGCCACCTTTCAGCCCAAGGGATTCAGCGCTTCAGAATCCTCTTGGACGACACGGTACATGATCTCTCACCCCGCTGTAGCCAGCAACTTCCACGCCTGCAAGGAGAATCCGGAGGAGGCCGGGAAACAAAGGGAGCACATGGTGTTTGAAAATGGCGTAAAACCATCCGCAATTTAAGGGGGATAGGATGATTCGCACATAAACCTGCCATCAAATTTGGTGGCACCCAGATGTACAGTACCCTATTTTCAGACAAACCCACATGACAAATCGGAACTCCTTTGGTCCACCCTTTGCAGTTTATGTCTTATGTCGCAGCCTCTTTTTTACAACATGTCCGTTGAATTTGGGCTTGCACCATGTGGGCAGCTGTCGCAGGACGATGTTATCGTGGGCGACGACACGGACTTCCTGAAGATGGAGCCGCTGGACAAGTGACTTGGATTGCGATCAGGTCTTGACCTTTGATGGGTGCGCAGTCCTAAAGGTCCTAAAGCATGCTGGCCAAACGGATGGCATTTCTCGAGATGGCATTTTTCAGTGTTTTTCTGAACAACTATTGAAAGTGACCTGTTCTGCCCCATGATTTGCGACAGGTGGAAATCATTGATCTGGGCGATTCCCTCCCAAGAGATGAGCCTGAAAATGGAGATGCTCCGTTGGAGACGCAGGAACTCGTGCGGAATCCTATGCCATTGTATAGCGCGATGCTTGACCGCAATGATTCCCTAAATGCCATGCAAACCCTGCAACAAAGCGCATTGCCGGATTTCTTGTTTTGTCAATAGTTTATTTTGGTGCTTAGGTAAGATCCCAAGCCAAGCAACTCATGATCTGCCTTAAGGACGGCCCCAGAGTATGATCAGATGCTAGATGCCGAGGCCCGGGCCACCGGTCCTCAAAGCATTTCTGACTGGTTTGGGTAGAAGAATCCCCCAGTTACTTGACAGGGCTGCTTGTTGAAGGAGGTTAATCCGGTGAAGCATCATTGATTTTATAGTGCTGAAGTTAGATCGAACAAACAATTTGAACCATTTGATTCGCCACAGCACAGCTTAGGAATTATCCGGAATCCTGCTGGAGGTTTCTCTCTTTTTGAATTCGACTTGGCCACAGAATCCCTGCCCCGCAGCCAGGTAGCACGGTCGATGAGTCAGGATTTGATGCGGTTGCTGTGGTTTGGGAGACCTTGGTGAAGAAATGGTCGGCGGAGGGTGCTGAGAAAGTTGACCAACTCGTGGATTTCTGTGTTTGGAAGATGGTGAGATGGCTGGTGAGTCGAAAGCAGCCGCCTTTCTTTAAAAGCCCTTCGATGCAACTTTTTCTGATGCAGCTCTGGCGGCAGCTGGAGGAAACGCCATCCTGAAGCTCGCAGGTGGGAGGACAAAGGCAGCAGCTGACGGCATCAAAAAGCTGCAGCTGCAGCAAGTCTACAGTGATGGGGGCTGTTTGCCACGCCTTTGCATCTCCCAGAGCCTGGGATGAAGCAATGAGGATTTTCAGGGATGCAAAGAAGCGCTGCAGACATGCGAGCAACTTACTGAAGAAATCGCACCAAATCCAAAAGGGAACAGAGCTCCAGGCAGATACAGTTTTGGAGTAGCCTCCGGTACGGGAGCGTCCTCCACCTGCCATCCATCTCAACTCACTTGTTGAGTCGTGCAGGAGTGACGTTGGACCCACTGTTTTCCAAGATCTTCAGCAAGGATAGCAAGGCCGACTTCATGTGCTACAGTGGTGGTGGAGATTTGTTTGTGCGTGGTGTGCAGGAATATCAGTTCCTACATGGCGACATGCGCGACATGCAGATGAATCCAGATGATGTGATGATGCCTCCGCCATTCCTCTTGGTCAACTTCTGCGTCCAAGCGTTGACGACCAATGGCCGCATCCGCATGGTGCCAGGGAAGACGGAGCTGGACTGGGATCGGAGGACTGAGGATTGGAGCAGACCATAGCAGACCGGATTGCCATCCATTGAGTTCGTGGTGAGGTCCGAGCCGGGAAAGATGCAGAGATGTTCCTGAGCCGATTCCATGGCACGTCTACGAAACACTACCAGAGAGGGTGCAACATCTGTCAGGAAATGGTTGCAGAAAAAGCCCAGAAAGTCCTGTTCAGAACGTGAAGATCCCATGCTCATGAAGGATTGCCGTGAACTTCCTGAAAGGCCCAGTGAAAAGAGAAGGGGTCCGTATGCTCTTTGCAGGAACCAAAAGGTGGGCTTCGCTCGGCGAATGCTGGCTCTTCGACTATTACGATGCACCTTGCAACTGTCGGTGGAATGAGACCTGCCAATATTTCAGCTGGGGTTGGCCGGTTGGATTTGGTTGGATGGCATATGGATGAAAGACTCGACATCTCTCGACTATGCACTTCGGGCGGGAAGGAGCTGCCGGCTGAGCGGCCTGAAGGGCCAAGGGAGGTGCGGTTTGAGGGCGGCCTCCGCGACTTGGCTCGCGGCACCATGACTGGGTGTCGACCTTAGTGGTCATGCAACGGTAAAACATGTTGGGTTGTCTCAAAGTTGGAGCCCCTAAAATTCATGGTTAAATAGAGTTAAATATGATATAATCATATATAATTACGTTTGCCAGTGAAAAGGCTGAATTTGGGGGATCCATGATTTTGAAACAACCCTATAGAGATGGCTTATGCCAAAACAATCCAAAACACAGGCTTTGAACAAGGGCAAGAAGACAAGACACGGAGAGTGATTCCTAGCAGGATGAGTGATGATTCGGCTAGATTTCGGCTGTGTTCTGACACTGTTTGTGTGTGATTTGTCGTCTTGACGTTCTCTGATTGCATGTGCAGATCCTCATGATTCCCGTGTGATTTTGTGTGATTCCACATTTCATCATATTTCCACACCGCACATCACCGCACCATTTTTGGCTGAACGGGACAGCTGCCGTCAGTGGGAAGCTGTCCGTGGAACGTGTTTCCACGGAGCTGACCGGCAGATGTGGAACCAGGCAGCTGAAGCAGCTGCTGCAGCAGCTGCTGCCACCTGGGGCGATGGTTGGGA
The DNA here is from genome assembly GCA_947184155.2 of Cladocopium goreaui. Lineage (NCBI taxonomy): Eukaryota > Dinophyceae > Suessiales > Symbiodiniaceae > Cladocopium > Cladocopium goreaui. The sequence continues at coordinate 49,932 of CAMXCT020001295.1, forward strand.
TGACCCAATGGGAGATGGTGCTGCCTACATGCCCTACGACACCAAGCCGCTGAATGGACACGGACACGGACACCAAGGTGCCAGTGGATCAAATGGAGCCGGAGTGATGAGAGTGACGAATGAAAATGGCATGAGCAATGGATATGGGCGATATGAAGCCGTGTATGATGAGCCAGGTTTCAATGCCTTCGTGCCCTACTACCAGGAGAATGTGAGCAATTTGGCCAATGCCAGCTACATGCAACATGCGGGTCAGCCAGGCCTTGAATATGGTGGGAGCAGTGGGCAGCTACCGCCCAGTGCTGAGCCACAGGTGAAGTGGTGGGTGCACAAATTCGATGAACGTGCGCAGTCCACAGGGGCGTACAAGTTACGTAGTGTGGGTAGCATGAGACCCACCAACCTTGGTCCTACACAGCCCAAGGGATGTCGCAACAAGGCACGGGAGCAGCGGGTGAAGTTTCAGGATCAACGCCTCATTCCAGACGTCCCACGGCCTTTGCGGCCACCCTGTGACATCGGACTAGCCATGGCGCTGGCCGAGTTGGAGAAGTCCTCCGCCGCAGGCCCTTTCTTTAACCTTTTACTATCTTTTTCTTAGGTTCTTTTTGGAGGGTTATTTCTTTTTTTCCGTTTTGGGATTTTTCTTGGATTTCTGTTTCCCTGCTTCTTTGCTTTTCTGCTCCCTGCTTCTTTGCTTGTCTGCTTCTCCAAGATTTCTGCTTCTCTGCTTCTCTGCTTTCCCTGCGTTTTTTTTTGTTGCTTCTTAAGCCCAACAATCCCCAAGATACATGATATAAATAAACCCTAAACCAATGATAAATAGACCCCAAAATAAATAACCCAAAAGGAAACTAAGATAGCCCTCAGTACACCGTAAGTAAACCCTGAATAAATGTGAAAAAACGCACCAGATAAATTCTAAACTCTAAACCAACCCTAATTTAGCCAAGCCTAAATAAACCCTGAACCAAGCCTAAATAAACCTTAAACAAACTTTACATAAGTCTTAATCAAACGTAAACAGATCCCAAACCAGACCTAAACAACCCCCAAACCAACCCTAAATCAACTCTAAAACCAACCCAAAATAATCCAAACCAACCTACGTAACAAAAACTAAACCAACCCGCAAACCAACCCTAACGAATCCTAGTTGCAAAAAACCATGCGACATGAACAGTTCGAGCACCAAAATGTTGCAAATATTTGTACTAGGGAAAATGAGAGGTTCGAACTCCAAAATGTTGCACAATACAGTTGAAATGGCAGCTTCCAGCTCCAAAATGCTGCACATAGCAACGGAAACGGACAGGACAGGAGATCAAACAAAAATCCCAAAACGGGAAACAAAATCCCAAAACAATTCCGGACCCCTTTTTTTTTGGGTGCTGATCAAGAGATTGTAGGATTATGGAAGCTGGTAGATGCACCAGATCCATGATATTTATTGACATGATGTACGACGCTCCACTAGATTCACTAGATGTTCCATGGATTTTGGCACCTATTTGAATTGGTTGGTTCAACATCTTCAACTGACTTTGGAGTTTGGACTGTTCTACCGGTCTACATTGTTGCGACATTTTGTGACAGATTGCGTCCCAGGTGTGGGTGAAGTGCGCCAAGTGGCGCGTGAGGGCTTTGAAGCCGTGGGCGAAATGCGTCAAGGTTTGGGTGAAGTGCGGCAAGTGGTCCGCGAAAGCTTCGACAAAGCATATTCAGCGGTGATTGTGGCAGCCCGGGCCCATGAAGAGTTGTGCAAGAAGACCGAGCAGTTGAAGAACAACCCAGATGCAGTCGAGAAATTGAAGCGCGCCAAGATCTGCACCCGCCACTTGGAGAACATGTTCCAAGTCTACTGGGAGTAGGGATGAGTGGGGAGTGTTTTTGAATGTCTTGATATGTTTTGACGTGCTATTTCTTGATATGTCTTGAGACAGGGCGCACGGGGCGTTGAGGATCATGGGGACTGAAGTTAGAGATTTCATTTCCCAATTTCCTGCGTTGCTTCCAGGTGATGTGTTGCTTTGGCGTTGGTTCGGGCTTACCGCTTGGATCTACAACCAGGCGGAGTGGTTGGACCAGCCAATGTCAAACACAGGTTCTTTCTGGCCCCAGAAAAGGTCCTGTAGCGTCCCCATTGGGCCTACCCGAAGTCATTTGAGGATAGGTACGGTATGGTACGGTCAAAGCTCAGACCGACCACTTCGGGAGTGCTCGCTTGTGTCTGGAAAGTGATTCAAACTTTCAAACACTGTGTAGCGGCAGTGTAGCGATAGCCCCGCCCCAAAGGTGATACCGATTAAGTTACCGATAAGTGTGCAGAATGTGCACAACAGAAGCTGTTTCATACAAAGTTGCATGCTTGCAAGAGGCACAATGAGCGGTACCACCTGGCGAGAACTTAGCGATACCCATTTGTTCAAACAGTAGCCCCAGATCACAGATAGACCCTTTCCTCCTGTCCTTTCCCCTTCCCCTCCTTTTCCTTTTCCTTGTCCTTTTCCTTTTCCCGAATGCGTAGCAAGGGTTCCCGTTTCACTCTGGGGTTCTGGGGGTTGAGCATGTGTTCGCTCGACGTTGCCCAACCGTCCGCAACCGTTCGCAACCGTCCGCAACCGTCCGCAACCATTCGCAACCGTTCGCAACCGTCCGCGCGATCCCCGTATGGCCGTGCCTATCGCAACAAGTTCTGCAACAGGGGTCACTTTTAGAGGTTTCACATGTGGCGTTGCTTCGTTTCGCGTGGCAGGCGTGGCACTTCGTGACATTCAGACGTGTTTTGTAACGTGTCAAGTGTCGTTTTGTGTGGCAGGCGCAATACTTTTGCGACGTTTTCAGAAGATGAGTTGCAGTTTTTGTGGCAGGCGCAACGGACGTGTCCATAGTCATTTTGCGTGGCATGCAATGTGTCGTGTTGCGTGTTTTTTGCGGATGGCATTGTCAGGGCTGTGTCAAGTGGCGACAAGGTGCAAATTCCGTGGCAGGCGTGGCATTTTGTGAGATGTGATGAAATTGACGGAAGCCTCGCACGAAACATCGATTTTGGGGTAGCAAATTTTCAGGTTCTGAGGAAAACTTGTAGGAAAACATCGATTTTGAAGCTACAAAGTGTCAAACATGGAGGAAGTCTCGCACGAAATGTTCGCTTTGATGCTGCCACGTGTCTCGTCTCGGGCCTCTGGTTTTCCTGTGGCCTCGCCGTGTCTATGGAGGAAGCTGCAAAACCTCTCCTTTTCAAAGGTTTCCAAGCAGATTGTCATATCGCTTTACGTGGCAGGCGCGGCACTTCATGACATTCCAACCTGCTTGATAACGTGTCGAAAGTCGTTTTGCGTGGCAGGCGCACTTTTTGCATCGTTTGCACAAGATCCCAGTTGCAGTTTCCGTGGCAGGCACAGCATTTTGGAGATCTCTGTCGTCATTTTGCGTGGCAGGCGCAGAACTTTTGACGTGTCGTGTTGCGTGTTTTGTGGGAATCTCATGTTAGGGCTCCACACTCTACACTCCACACTTTACACTCCACACTTGACACTCCAAACTTGACACTCCAAACTCTACACTCCACACTCTACACTCCACACTTTTACACTCCACACTCTACACTCTACACCCTGCACTCCACACTCTACACTCCACACTCCACACTTTACATTCCACAATCCACGCTACACTTTACACTCTACACTGTGCACTCCACACTTTACACCCCACACTTTACACTCCACACTTTACATCCCACACTCCACACTTGACACTCCACACTCTACACTCCACGCTCTGCACTCCACACTTTACACTCCACACTTTACACTCCACACTCTACACTCTACACTCCACACCCTACACTACACATTCCACACTCTACACTTGACACTCCACACACTACACTTTACACTCTACACTTTACACTCCACACTTTGCACTCCACACTTTACACTCCACACTCAACACTCCACACTCCACACTTTACACTCCACACTTCCCACTTCCCACTCCACACTACACACTGTACACTGTACACTCCACACTCTACACTCCACACTTCATATTCCACACTGTACACTTTACATTTTACACTTTACACTCCACACTCTACGCTCCACACTCCACACTTTTCACTTTACACTCCACACTTTACACTCCATACTTTACACTCCAGACTCTACACTCCACACTCCACACTTAGCACTCCACCCTCTTGCGTATTCAACAGTCTACGGTGCACTGGTTTGGTAACAGGGGAAAAATGTATAAGACTGTTCAAATAGACTGTTTCACAAAAGGGTTCTACATGACTGCATATCCATGTGTTTCGACATCTGTACCATTAACATACATGTGAGCATTCGGGTTCGTGGGCTGCATCTTGTTCTTTCCTCTTCCTTGCTTCTGCTTTTCCTTACGCAGATTTGTTCCTCAATCTCTGCAGATGCAAAACCATGTGTAGCAATAAGGACCCCGAAAACGATGCCTATAATTGTGCATGAAATCCTCATCTGAAGCTGTTTTGTACGAGGCAACGTGAGCGAGACACCCATCCATACCTTGGCAATACCTATTTGCTCAAAAAGAAGCCCCAGATCGCAGATGTGATCGACCTAAAGGTCCTGCTAAAGTAGTTTTAATTGTGAAGACCGTTCATGTTATGTTGTGAATCCTCGGCAAAGCTGCTTTCGGGCTCGTGAAAGTTACATGTTTTCCCCACATCTTTGTGTGGGGTTCTGTTTTTGGTTGTGCACTTCCGCCTGCCCGCGTCCTGCCCGCGTCCTGCCCATGTCCTGCCCGCGTCCTGCCCCCGTCCTGCCCGCGTCCTGCCCGCGTCCTGCCCGCGTCCTGCCCGCGTCCTGCCCGCGTCCTGTCCGCATCCTGCCCGCGTCCTGCCCGCGTCCTGCCCGCTCCCGCCGCCCCACACACACAACACACAACTTGTCACCATACAACTTGCTCACACACAACTTGACCACACACAACTTGTCAACACACAACTTGCTCACCCACGCACAACTTGCCCACACACAACTTGCTCACATACAAATTGTCACCACGCAACTTGCTCACTTACAACTTGTCACCACGCAACTTACCCACACACAACTTGTCCACACACAACTTGCTCACACACAACTTGCTCACACACACACAACCTGACCACACACAACCTGTCACCACACAACTTGCTCACACACAACTTACTCACACACAACTTCTCCACACACAACTTGTCCAAACACAACTTGCTCACACACACACACAACAACTTGCTCACACACAACTTGCCCACATACAACTTGTCACCACACAACTTGCTCACACACAACTTGCTCACACACAACTTACTCACACACACAACTTCTCCACACACAACTTGTCACCACACAACTTGTCCACACACAACTTGCTCACACACAACTTGCCCACATGCAATACAACTTGTCCACACATAACTTGCTCACACACAAATTGCTCACACACACGCGGCCATCTGCCTTCACTTTGCGTGGCAGGCGTGGCACTTATGGCACTGGGCTGGCTCTGGTGGCGCGCTTGGTTCCCGTTTGGCGCCGTGCGCGCCGCCGCTGTTTGCGTGGCAGGCGTGGCACTTGGCGACATGGACCGTCACTTTGCGTGGCACGCGTGGCACTTGGCGACATCGACCGTCACTTTGCGTGGCAGGCGTGGCACTTATGGCACTGGGCTGGGTTTGGGCGCTTGGTTCCCGTTTGGCGCCGTGGGCGCCGTCGCTGTTTGCGTGGCAGGCGTGGCAGGCGTGGCACTTGGCGACATGGACCGTCACTTTGCGTGGCACGCGTGGCACTTGGCGACATCGACCGTCACTTTGCGTGGCAGGCGTGGCACTTATTATGGCACTGGGCTGGGTCTGGGCGCTTGGTTCCCGTTTGGCGCCGTGGGCGCCGCCGTGGCAGGCGTGGCACTTATGGCACTGGGCTAGCTCCGGTGGCACGCTTGGTTCCCTGTTGGCGCCGCGGGCGCAGCGGCCTTGCGTGGCAGGCGTGGCACTTGGCGGCAGGCGTGGCACTTGGCGACATAGATCGTCACTTTGCGTGGCAGGCGTGGCACTTATGGCACTGGGCTGGCTCTGGTGGCGCGCTTGGTTCCCGTTTGGCGCCGTGCGCGCCGCCGCTGTTTGCGTGGCAGGCGTGGCACTTGGCGACATGGACCGTCACTTTGCGTGGCACGCGTGGCACTTGGCGACATCGACCGTCACTTTGCGTGGCAGGCGTGGCACTTATGGCACTGGGCTGGGTTTGGGCGCTTGGTTCCCGTTTGGCGCCGTGGGCGCCGCCGTGGCAGGAGTGGCACTTATGGCACTGGGCTAGCTCCGGTGGCACGCTTGGTTCCCTGTTGGCGCCGCGGGCGCAGCGGCCTTGCGTGGCAGGCGTGGCACTTGGCGGCAGGCGTGGCACTTGGCGACATAGATCGTCACTTTGTGGGCAGGCGTGGCACTTCTGGCACTGGACTGGCTATGTGGCTCTGGTGGCGCGCTTGGTTCCCGTTTGGCGCCGTGGGCGGCAGGCGTGGCACTTGGCGACATGGACCGTCACTTACATCCACGCTGCCAGTGAGCCCATCTCTTTCAAATTCGACTTTGTCACACACACACAACTTTGTCACGCGCAATCTTTCACATCTCTCTCTCACATGCAGCTTTATCGCGCGCAACTTTGTCAAACACAACTCTTTCGCACACAACTTTTTCACGCACATCTCTCTCACACACAACTTTGTCACTCACAACTTTGTCACGCACACAACTTTGTCACCCACAACTTTGTCACACACACACAACTTTGTCACACACAATCTTTGTCACACAGAACTTTGTCACACACAACTTTGTCACCGACAACTTTGTCACACACACAACTTTGTCACACACACAACTCTTTCACGCAGAACTGTATATATACAACTTTGTCACAGACAATATTTCACACACAACTTTCTCACACGGAATCTTTCACACACAACTTTGTCACGCACACACACACACAATCTTTCACACACAGCTTTTTTACGCGAGGAGGACAACGCGAGTGCAAGGATGTTACATTTTGTTACATTGTACATTGTACATCCAGCAGACTGCAATGCACTCAGCTGTTTGTGCCAGGATGGAGAATGGGTTGCTTCTGAGGGAGTATACAGTCCCCAGACTCGCTCCGTGGACAGCCCCAGTTTCGCTGCGCTTCCAACATTTTGGAAGCCTTCTGGCATGAATGGAGAACAACCGTTTCGAATCGCGGTGATCCACCGCAGTGGTGTTCGACGTTGATGCGGTCCAAAGCAGATGGTATGAATGCCAGCCAGGCGATGACGATGATAATGATTTGTAAGAATTCAAGATGCAACTGTGCAGTTGAGTCCAATCATGTCACATGAAAAGCATGTGATGTCATGAGCTCATTGTTTCGTCGTTATCATTTGATTGATCGGCATTATGGCGGCGCCGCTGGACGATCAGGACGAAAAAGAACCCGTGCCTTTGCTTCCATTGCACTTTAGATGCTTCACTGTTGTTTGTTGACTTGCAGTGTTGGAGATGCACTGGGTAGGAGATCCACAAGCTCGTTACCCACAAGCTTTGATAATCTGTACAGGTACCAGATGAAGATTCTAAATGGATCTTGTGCATCGGGAATCCGCAAATCATGCAGGGCTTGATCCCGAGTTTGCAAGTGTGCTTGAAGCAAGATGCTCATACAAATCATGTTCAATGGGTACTTGTACTTGAGGTGGAACAGACTACATTTATTTCAAGCCTTTCCGGATGGCCGAGTTCTTGCTTTGCAACAACATGACCGTTACAGGCAGAATGGATGACTGGTTCAATTTGTACCGACATTGATTTGCATTGTTCTTTCTTTGTCAATGTGCCAGGAAGGCTGGGCGAAGTCATGATGTTACGCGGGGAGGACAGCGTGAGTGCAAGGTTGTTACATGTTGTTACATTGTACATCCAACAGAATGCAATGCAGTCAGCGTGTTGTGTCAGGATGGAGAATTGGTTGCTTCTAAAGGAATATGCAACCCCCATGCTCCGTGGAGGTTGTGCAGCCCGCGCTTCCAACATTTTGGAAAGGGAAGAGGCTGTTGTGAGCGGCAGAAAATTTGCTTAAATGAATGGCATTCTTTTTTGCAAATCCTTCTAATCCAGATATGAACAGGTTGCACTTTAAGCACATACTTGCATCTGTCACCCAACAATGTGCTACTTTTCACCCAACTATGTGCTCAAAATTGCCATAAATCAAGAAAGGCAGGTTTATTCAGAAATTATTGGACATCTATAATAGGTACCAGTGACTTAGGACTTGTGAAAGATACCCCGGGGTGGCCAAGTCCTATCTCATCATGCGTCGGACCCCCCTGGACAAGTCCCAACTCATCAGGTGTCCGTCTGAGATTAGAAACTATGCTTGACTTTTTTTGATTTGCTGAGAGGTATTGTTTTTTTCAAGAATCTAGTGCGACATGGACCATTCGCAAAACAATTATGACATGGGAATGAACTAGCAGAAATATATTAAGATGGGCCTAGGTCATCATGCTCGTGGGCTGCAGCTATTTGGCTTAATGTAATTTACTGTTATGATGCCCTTTGGAATTAAAACCGATTAAACAAACTACAAAATAGTTTTGAAAAATAAGTGATTTTCATTTTTTCGTTCGATACATATATATATATCTATAATTACAGAAATATTTTTAAAGCAATGAAATAGATTTTAAACATCAAAATGTGACTATTGTTTTTTCACTTTTCATCTTTCTCTGCTGTTTCCCGTTTTGTTTTCCCATTGTGCTTCCCCGTTCCGTTCCCCGTTATATTATATCGTTGTGTTCCCCCTCTGAATTCCGGACCCGGAGGGCCTGTCAACCCATCCGGACCCGGAGGGCCTGTCATTGTGCCCCTCTGGTGACATACGATTTTGTGCACCAAGTCCTTTGCATGTATGCAATGTAATATAATGTACTGTTATGATTTTCTTTTGTATTAAAACCGATTAAACAAAATTCAAACATATTTCAAAAATATGTGATTTTCATTTTTTCATTCGATTTATATACATACATAATCTTAAAGCAATTAAATAAGTCTAAAGTATGTGTACGTTCAAAACCCTTCTGATTATGGTATTCGCGTATTCGCAGGAGATTGCAACTATCACGATCCCGGCAATGTATGCCTGGATTTCTGTTATTTTGTACTGCAGCTGTGGAAGTTCGTGCTGCCAACGAAGATGTCATTGATCAATCAGATCTCTTGGCGCGACTACGGCGGCCCCAAAGAACGATCCGGCACGGGGGCTATGAACCGCCGAGGCAATATCATCGAAGCCTTGATGGCGAACGCCATGTGGCAATCGAAATGGGAGAAAGAACATTCTGCCAGGAAGGAAGAACCATTTGAAGTTTGGAATGATTGGCTTTCTAAACAGACAGATCATGGTCGGGCAATTGCCGGAAAAAAGTCAGCTCGAGGAAAAGGACCTGGGAAGTTCAATCGACAAGGGCGTGGAAAGAAAGGATCTGGATAGTGACCACCATGATGATTTCGCTGAGCGGGTTCCCATAGGTTGGTTTGGCAGCCTCTTGTGGAGATGTTCGATATCTCCGCCTGGCATGTACTATGTACCAGCGACAAGAGCAGTGTTCTTCCCAGAAAAAAGAGCTGACATTCGATCTGCATTGGTAGTTTCTTGCTGCGTTGGAAGTCACGTATATTCAATGTTTGGGTCAGTATACTTTTGCGGTTTTATTGATTTAAGATGCTATTGCTATGAAGCACAGATTGTTACCAGCAGGTAAAGCTGCTTCCAGTTGGGCATTGAATATTTCAGCGTCGCCCGAAAAGATTTTGTCTAGATCTTTTTTCAAATTTTGGCTCAGTACTGAGGGAAAAGAACTCGACACCTTCCTGATGTAGACTGCTACAGCCATCAGGTAAAGCTGCTACCAGCTGGGGGTTGAAACTTTCAGTGTCACCAAAAGTGGTTTTGTCTACATTTTTTCTCAAAATTTGGCTCAGTAATGAGGGAAAAAAATCGACGCCTTCTTGATGTAGACTGCTACAGCCATCAGGTAAAGCTGCTACCAGCTGGGCGTTGAAACTTTCAGTGTCACCAAAAGTGGTTTTGTCTACATTTTTTCCTCAAAATTTGGCTCAGTAATGAAGGAAAAAAATCGACGCCTTCTTGATGTAGACTGCTGCAGCCATCAGGTCAAGCTGCTACCAGCTGGGCGTTGAAAATTTCAGTGTCACCAAAAGTGGTTATGTCTCGATCTTTTTCAAAATTTGGCTCAATACTTTAAGGAAAAACTCGATGCCTTCCTGATGTAGATTGCTACAGCCATCAGGTAAAGCTGCTACCAGCTGGGTGTTGAACATTTCAGTGTCACCAAAAGTGTTTTTTTTAGATCTTTTCAGATTTTGCTTCAATACTTAGGGGAAAAACCCGACGCCTTCCTGATGTAGACTGCTACAGCCATCAGGTAAAGCTGCTACCAGCTGGGCGTTGAAAATTTCAGTGTCACCAAAAGTGGTTTTGTCTAGATCTTTGCAAATTTTGGCTCAGTACTTGGGGAAAAAATCGACGCCTTCCTGATGTAGACTCCTGCAGCCGTCAGGTCAAGCTGCTACCAGCTGGGCGTTGAACATTTCAGTGTCACCAAAAGTGGTTTTGTCTACTTTTTTTCTCAAAATTTGGCTCCATACTTTAAGGAAAAACTCGACGCCTTCCTGATGTAGATTGCTACAGCCATTAGGTAAAGCTGCTAATATAGATGGATAAAAACACAAAAATTTGAACACGTCGCCCTATTTTTGCTGGATGCTTGGAGTGTCTAGGTGCACCGAACAGCAACATGCTTGGTCAACACCCCCCACACCTCCAAAGCACCAAAGCACGGAAGCAGGCTACCCTGCACCAGATCTTCATACAAGAGCCATGGCTGATTCCGAGAAGTTGGCCGCCTGAGGAAGTCCGTGACACCAACAATACGCCACCTAGAAATGTCGGATTTGGCAAGTATTAGCTCGGATGTTTGGCTTGCAGCCAAGTTTGAAACCTCAAGAAAAGTGGGTTGAATTCTAACATAGCAATTTTGTCAGCCCACCGGTAAGCCATTTTCAATCCAATGCCAATTCAAGTTCAGCGCTTGGCTGATGTCAACCACAAGTTATTGATCAACTTAACGGCGCAATTCAACAACCCAAGAATTTGACAGAACGTGCGCTCATTTATTTTAGGGGCCCCAAGACTTTGGTGGTGTCACCCTGTTTGGGGGGAAATCCATCCCCGATTGCGCAGTCCATATATCAACATGGCCCGGGACCAGAAGGAACTTGCCTACAAGAATGTAAGCCTGACGTCCGGTGAGGACCAGGAGTGTGTTGGGCAAGTCTGGGCATTGTTTTTTGAAAATGGCTACAGCATGGCCAAGTTGGTTTAGTTCAGCATGTTAGGCGTTTGGTTGAGTTTAGATATATCCGGTTAGTTAGATGGATGACCAAAAGCCGCAAAGAATGTTGCAAGTAACTGGTCGGCATCATCTTGTAGCAGACATTTGTTGCTGGATGCTGTTATCATCTCATTGCAGGCTTGTTTTGTGCTACGAGCTTGATGCTGTTGGGTAGAAGGTGTGGTGATATTCCCGTATGGCTTGCATGTTCTTACTGACATGCACCTTGTGCCCAAAAGCCTTTTGTAACCAAGCTTTGCCCCCAGACTCGTCCTTAGTTTTTACAAGTGTTGACTCCTTAGTTTTTACAAGTGTTGACTCCTTAGTGCTTGTATGCTTGTGTCAGCACGTCAACCTCAAGCGGAAACACAGCGTTGGGTTTCAGAAGCGTTGCAAAGTCATGGTAGCATAGGTTTTAGATACAGGCAAAGCCATACCCACGTTTACATACCATGAGATTCATCTATCGAGATTTGTTGCAGTAGGAACATGTTGTGAAAAAGGTGACCTTGTAGCAATTAAACAGTCGCAATTAAACAGTCACTGTCCCTAGGTCATGATTATGCGCAGGTGTTTCAGCGAAGCGCGCAATTTTCCACAGGACCCTTTAGCGCCAAGATTCATTTTGACACATTTAGGTCTGCAGGGCATCACCGCTTCACAGGCCATTTTTTGCTTTCCTAACAAAGCCGCTGAAGACCCTTGATGCTGACTATATTGATGCAAAAACCTGTCCGAGGTGAATGCAGAAGAAAAAAGGCAAAGAGTATGAAAAGATATTGCTGTTGATTGAAGTTGGCTGACACGAGAAGTGTTTTCTTCTGCCGTCTGTGAAAATAGGTCCCGGCCGGTACACCATCGGGAGCTTCGGGGGGATTGAGGCCGCCGGAGCAGCGAGTCAAAGCGTGGCGGCGATCCTTTCTCTTGTTGTTTGCCGTCGGCGCAGTCGGCGCATGTCGACACAGCTGCACTCGTCTGACAGACTAGATGGTAGTTCGCCTTGCAAACGTTTCTGTGTCGACAACGAGAGCTTCCTTTGTCGTGATGTTACTTTAGTTGAGTCGTTACTGTCATCGCCGAAGGTCTGTGTGACAATTACAAGTGACAGAGTGGTGACCAGAAAGTGACAAATCAATGTGTGTGACTCGTTGCCACGTTTTGAATTTGCAACGAAAGCGCGTATGACAACTGTAGATCATGAACCAACACAGCATCACAGTCGCTGCGCAAGCATCGCTTGCATGTTCTTGTGTGAAACGTTGCTAGGCGTTTCAAAACAATTTTGAAATTTGAAATTGCGTATGAGACCAGTGGGGACTTCTGATTTGATTTGATGTCCATGTGAAAGGCTGGGGTTGGCGCATTTGCAGCAGCCCCTGGCATGCATCAGGGGATTTGCGCAGCTGCTGCAGTCCCTATATATTCGTTTTTCAGCGCAATGCCAGTACACGAAAGATTCCTTACATGAAAGATTCGTTTTCGGTTTTGATAAAAAGCACGAACATGTTGCAATTGGTCATCGAAAGTGTCTTGGGGCGGTTGCAAAGTGCGGCCTGCAAAACATGTGCGGCGCACGCGTTTGAATTATTCTACTTTCAGTGAAATTCTCGTGCAGGTTGATGTCCGGACCACGGGGTGGTCGGACCCAGGACGAGAAGAAAGCGGACCGCCCATGCGAGCCTTAGCGTTACCAGCAGCATCAGCAGCACCATCATCGTCAGCATCGTCAGACGTACTCTTCACTTCGTATCTCCCAATTCCTCGGCACCGCTCTTTCCCCACACCTTCCTACTTCTCCCTTTGCCTTCCTGGCTGGCTTTCGTCCTTTGCGCCTTTGGTGGGCTGCAAAAGTTGCGATTTTGCCACAGATGGTGCGGATTTTGGCTAAGACCGTGCCTATCCATTGCATGTTTGCATTCAAAGCCAGGCTGATCACATAGTAGCGGCCGATGCTTGGTTGTGTTTGTTCACTTGATGGACATGTGACATGTGTGTTTGGCGCGAGTCGAGGTTGCCAACCTTTGCCAGCCATCTGAAACTGTCAGCTAAAAGGGCCGCCGTTGAGTTTGCTGAACAGGTGCTTTGTGATCGAGATTGCGGGCAGCAGAAGGAGTTTGGCGCTTTCAAATAAATAATTACGTTGTTGTATCTTTTCACAGAAGAATACAACGTCGTGAGTGTGTGGTCGTTTCTTGTTAGCTTTGCAGATTTCTGTGGCCTTTCGAGGGCAGTTTCCGAAAATGGGGAACCTTCAGCGGTTGCGTAGCCAATGTGGTGACATTTTTGGTGTTTGTGTGAGCGGCAGCAGCAGCAGCAGAAACCTTCACGGGCAGGCGTGTGATGTTTTTGTTTTTTGTTTCAAGTTGGCCGGTGCCATTCACCCGCAGGAAGCAAGGGCCAAAACAGCCGCATACAGCTTTCGATTGGCAACCGCTTACTTTGTGACATTGCGTGGCTGAAGATGTATGCTCGCTGGTTTGTCAACATGTTCCTATGGCTTTGCCCGCTTTGCGTGTTTGGGCATTGCCGAAGTATTTTGTGTTGGTAGATTGACAGGTGCCATGTCTACGTGACATTTCCAAACAACATTTGTCAAGAAGCATTGCTAGCCATCTCTGAAACATTTCCAAGCAAGGCTGCTACAGCACCATAACAGTAATCGGAGAACAGTAGCCAGGCATTGTCAGATTTGATATCCAACGTCAGAACTGTGACAAGATTAGCCCATATTCACGACAACCCAGCCATTCAAAAAGATATACACAATAGCTCCTCTGTTCTTTTTAGGGTCTGTGCAACCTAATTGCCTGGCCTTGCCTGGATTGCACGTGGCTCACAGGAGCTATCAGACATCTGATTCAGTCAGTTGATCTTAGAATTTTCTCAAACAGCATTTGATTCAATTCACATTAGTTTTGGAGAACATGTTTTCCATTTTCTGTTGTCCACTGCCAGTCGGGTCATGAGCTCACCAAGAAGTCATGAACATCTTGTGCACATGTTTTCGCCTGTTCCACTCGATTATATGTATATATATATATAAAAAATATACACAATAGAATGAACAATGTATGCAATTTCTATGCCGAGAATTTTCTTCTGATCCTGCAACAGGGTGCCATCCGTGTTTTTTCCAAGGCCAGGGGCTTGGATCGTCGTGAGACAGGTTTGTTTTACTCTACTGTCTACTTGATGAATCTTCTGTACTGCAAGTAAATACCAGAGGTACACCTCGTTCAAATACTGAACCCCTGCAAGTCAGAAATGCATGTTGTCCAGGCTCATTGAATGACTTAAGCTCGGGTTGCTGTGATAGCAACTTTCGGCTTGCTGTGACAGCAATCCATATATAGCAATTGGGGTTGCTGTGAGAGCAACAAACGATTTTGGGCTGCTGTGACAGCAACATATTGGTTCAAATATTTGGGGTTCCTGCGACGGCAACTTATGTAATGCATAGCACTTAGGGTTGCCGTGTAAGCAACGCATATAGAAAATTTGGTTTATTATGGAAGCAACACATATTTAAATTTTGGTTTATTGTGGAAGCAACGCCTATATTAGTTAGGGTTGCTGCGAAGGCAACATAGTTATTGAAGTTCCAAGGGTTGGAATCACCAAGACTTGGAGTCACCAAGACTTGGGTTTACTAGGACATGGCTAACCCCCCGAAAGGGTAGGCTAACGCACCGAAAGCAGAGGCAAACCCACCAATAAAATAGCCTAATTCACCCAAGTGTAGGCTAATTGACTGAAAGTGTAGGCTAAGTCACCGGAAGTGTAGGCTAACTCCCATGTTCTGTAGCCTAACCCCATCGGCAGTGTATAAGTATGAAATAATCCTGGATGAAGAATCTATATGTCCTAAGAACCCATAAGCTGCATCAGTCCAGTCCATGTGGTGCTATTTTCGCTGGATGTGAGTTTCGTTCGCTGCCGGTTTCCTGACATACTTTCCCAGGGGATCTGTGCTCATCCTTTATTCGATGGATGATCAGGCCAGGCATTCCGCTTGGTTGACGCAGTGACACGTTCAATTGAGAGCCTGATTCTGGAATGGTCATTTGTGACTGGCAGCGCTTCCGTCCATCAGGAGTTATTGTGAAGAAACAAATCTTACAAAGTAGACCTTGGTTTTTACAGCAGGGGTCCGTTTTCGATTTCTGATTGATACAAATTTTCAACCCAACTTGCAAATGTCACCAGCCCAGCCTCTTGCACTAGAAGCTGTTTCACCACTGATCTGTTTCAATTGGTTGTTGCGTTCCTTGAAGGGGCACTGGGTGCCATATGAATATTGCCGGTTTTTGCTGACTTGGAGAAAGGGCTCGAACAATTTTCATAAAGATTGTTTCTGTCACCATTAGCCACTGCCAATACACCGTTGCTTATTATGTTCGATCTTAGTAGTCATCGGCGAAGGAAACCAGAATCTTTGCGTCCTTCCAACTCATGGAGGAAACCATGAGGCAACCTGCAGCACAGTCCCACCATGATCCCACCACCGCCCCACCCTTTGAATTCCTTTGAACAAACGGGAGTATTCTTGTTTAAAGGCCTTTGCTTTGAACCGTAGCGAATGTTTGGCAGTTGATTTTGGCTTCCAAAGCCAGGCCAAGTCTTGGCGATTCCTGGGCTTGCTTGGCAACAGTTGTTGCAAAACTGCGTGCGTGTGTGTGTGTGTCCATGTCACTGGTTGTTGTGGTTGTGGTTGTGGTTGTGGTTGCGCTTGCGCTTGCGCTTGCGCTTGCGGTTGGTGTTGTTGTTGTTGTTGTTGTTGTTGTTGCTGTTGCTGTTGCTGTTGCTGCTGCTGTTGTTGTTGTTGTGGTTGTTGTTGTTGTTGTTGTTGCTGTTGCTGCTGGTGGTGGTGGTGGTGTTTGTCGTTTGTCGTTTGTCGTTTGTTTTTTGTTGTTTGCTGTTTGTTGTTTGTTGTTTGTTGTTGTTGTTGTTGCTGTTGTTGTTGTTGCCGTTGTTGTTGTTGTTGTTGTTGGTGGTGGTGGTGGTGGTGCTGTTTGTTGTTTGGTGTTTGTTGTTTGCTGTTTGTTGTTTGTTGTTGTTGCTGTTGTTGTTGTTGTTGTTGCTGTTGCTGTCGTTGTTGTTGCTGCTGCTGTTGTTGTTGTGGTGGTGGTGTTGTTGTTCTTGTTCGTGTTCGTGTTCTTGTTCTTGTTAATGTTATTGTTATTGTTCTTCTTCTTGTTCTTGTTCTTGTTCTTGTTCGTCTTCTTCTTCTTGTTCTTGTTCTTGTTCGTCTTCGTCTTCTTCTTGTTCTTGTTCTTGTTCTTCTTCTTGTTCTTGTTCTTCTTCTTCTTCTTGTTCTTGTTCTTGTTCTTCTTCTTGTTCTTCTTCTGGTTCTTCTTCTTCTTCTTGTTCTTCTTGTTCTTCTTCTTGTTCTTGTTGTTGTTGTTGTTGTTCTTGTTCTTGTTCTTGTTCTTGTTCTTGCTGTTGTTGTTGTTGCTGCTGTTGTGGTGGTCGTTGTTGTGGTTGTGGGACATGGAACGTGAATCATTTGTTGTGCCTTGCAAGTTGAGCTTGCTCGCCAGATGACTGCTAGGGCGAGCTTGTAACAACACAGGGCACCGGCAATGGAGAGAGAGAGGGAGAGAGACAAGAGAGAGGTGTCGTGTAATTGCTTCCAGGGAATTTCCAGGGTATAGAGCAGAAACTTCTTTATGCTTATCGGTTGAGAGACAAGCCTCGTGGGTAAAGGTAAGAAGGGACAATACAGGGCATCCATGGTATCATTATGGGTACCAGTTGGAAGGCAGGCCTGGTGGGTATTGACAAGAAATCACAATACACGGCACCCATGTGTTGTAAGTGGCGTGGTTAGAACTTCAATCGCCTCTCAGTATTATCTGGGGAAACGAATCTGGTCGGTAGCGCCAAAATAAGGATTGTGGAGCACCCAGGGGTCTCGCAACTGGAATTGAAAAGAACTTTAGCCTTTTGCCTTTTTGATAGTTGCATGAGTGAAGATTCAGTTTCTGCACACACGCGCGGACAGACAGACAGACGGACGGACGGACGGACGGACAGGCAGAGAAATCTCTATATATATATATATACACATAATGTATACAGCCATCGCCGCTTCAACTATATATATATATATCTCAACTATATATATATATGTACCTTGTAAATAGCCCCATTGTATTTCCTGCTGTCGCCATGGTGTAGTGTGGAACCTCAGGCTGCAGGGCACCCATGTTTTGTAATGGGAAGGAGTAAAGCCCCCGGAGACCGTTGTGGGCATCAATTTGGGAATGGGCTTGGTGGGTAGCAGCAGAAACTGCAAGATGGGGCATCTATGCTTTGCAAGTAGAATGAATAAAACTTTATGCCGTCACAGCTGGTTGAAATCCCGAATGATGGACGCAGCAATAAATTGACGCGATCTCCGTGTCTCCCTGGGGCGGCCCCTGGAGCCACAATACCTGTAAACAAAAGTTCGTGCGCTTCCATCTTTTAAAAGCATGCAAACTCACAGGCTCCGGACCTTTTTCCGTAATCAAGTGTTTCCACTTGCTAACTTGCTAACTGCTACGGACATTTGCCTGTAGCTCGGAAGTTTGCTGGATCAAATGGCGAGCAAGCTTGGAGGGTAGCGGCGAGAAATATCAATACAGCACGGCATGTAATTCGAGCCGGCAGCACTGCAGCCCTCTTGCCAGCACCTCGGTTTAACTAAATCAGATCGCCTTTCCCTTTTAATTTCATATCTTCAAAGTATCCAATACATATCGCCGCTGTACATACCTATTGGTTATGCACATTTTGGCATTATGGATCCCGATTTGCGCGTATATGTGCTCTATGTGTACGTATGTATGCATGTATGTACATGTATAAAAAAAAAAGATTTTCCCATTAGACATTTTTTCCGCCGCTTTTACACCTGTGAATATGCTGTCGCCAAGGGCCTGTTGCCCTAGAGGCTTAGAGTCTGGAAGCTCATGGGCGTTTCCTAACAGGAATGGGCAAAATTAAAACTGCTTATGAGCATCAATTTGGGGACACATCTGGTGCGTAGTGGCAACAAATGGGAATGGTTTGGTTTTAGTTAGGGGACAAGTCTGATGGGCAGGCACAAAAAAAACACAAGGCATCCACGCCCCTTATGGTTTGTATTGAACGTAGATCTTTTTGTGAATGCCAAGTGGGAAACAAATCTAGCGGGTAGCGACAAGAACAGCAATACAAAGCACCCCCAGGTCGCAACTCCAATGTGTAGACTTACAGCCTCCTTTCCAGTAGACCTGATACATTTGTGCGAAAAACATTAATACATATATAGATATTAACACGATCCAAGTTCCATAGGTTTTCTCCGATCTCATTAGTTTTTTTGATGCATATGTCTCCGCTACACATATCCATGATGCAGCCACATTACAGATATTGATGTCCAAATATTTAGGTGCATATATATATATATGTGTGTGTGTGTAAAACGGATATCTTCTCGCTAGATGCTTTTTGTAGATATAAATGTATACACATCTAGTGCCAGTTCAAAACCCACAGTCCAAAAGCTTCTTCCCGAAGTCTAAAGCCTGGAGCCTCAGGTGCGCAGGGTAATCGGAATGAGTACAGCCTAAAGCTCTTTGTGAGCACCAATTTCGCGTTTGTGAGTCCCAATTGCAGGACATGTCTCGTGGGTAGCGACACCAAAATCCATGCAGGGCAGCCCAGTCTTGTAAAAGGGTTGGGCATGTAGAACGGGTCAAATCTTTTGGGCACCCATGCATTGTAGTGGAGCGTCAAGATTTGAAATACATGTCTTTGTGAGGACCAGTTGGAGGACAAGTTTGATAGGTAGTGACATGCAATCACAATGCTGGGCACCCCCCATGTGTTGTACATAGAACAAGTAGAACCTAGCCTTGACAATGAATTGGGGGGCAAACCTGGTGTGTAGCTCGAAAAATTGGCAATGCAGAACATCCGGGGTTCTTGCAATTGGAATATGGGTTCTTGCAGGAGCATCACATTAGGACAGCCAGTTGGCATTCAAAGCAGCGCAAAAAGGAAAGTGACAGATACCATGAAACGATTTCTTGGTACGAATACTTCCAACGTGAAGCTACCTATCGTACTATTCTTTCTAGGGATGAGGGCCTATTTACCAGTTATGTTGGTTGTCACCAGGGCACCGGGCTTTCGAACATGGGGGTATGACTCTTTTCGAAAGTGATGAAGAACCATGAAATGTTGGGCTTTATTTTCAAACAAAACCAACCCCGCTATTCAAATGAAAGATGTTTCATAGATGCACAAGCCACCCGCAGGTCCTGTTGGTAGATTTCGCAATCTGATGATATTGCCATCTTTCCTGCTTAGGTGTGGAACGTTGTTTCATCAGAGTATTCTCTCCACCGGCCCTACTTGTGACGGACCCAGCAGAGATCATGGACCGCCCAGAAATGACAGACGCCATCGCATGCCTCAATTGAGGAGCTTCAGCAGCGTTGCCTTTGAATCATCCCTTGCATCATAGAATATTAGCAAGCCATGCTGGCTTCAGATAGAAACAGAGAAATCTGCTTGGGAATAGGTTACCACCTATTCTATCTTTATGGGGACATGAGAATCCATCTGCTACCAGGTTGCAAGGGTTCTTCTTCCTACCCTATCTTAAAAACTCCACTGGGTGAATTTGTCAGGAGTGGTCATTGCTGGAGCAGGCGCGAGCCTCGTGCCGCTATTGCAAGTATGCCAGATCGCGTCTGTTTTGAGGTGTGGGCGACCATCTTTGTTTCTTTCGCTTTCCATATTACCCACTGGGGCAGTGATCTGCAGGTATTGTTGCATATCTGTCTGTCTGAAAATAGGGTATTTATTCCATCCACTGGAGAATCATCATTTTCCTTTTGAAAAATAGGGATAGCACCCCGAAAACACAACGGAAAAATTAGACACGTAAATTCCATTCAAAAACAGTGATGGATTGAACCTTTCCCATCTATTTGGGGGTAAATAATCACTAGTCACTAGTCTTCATTAAAATATTTTAGATACCAGGGAATCCCTATTACATCCACGTTTCAATGGCAAATATGCGTATATTACCCATTATGGATACCTTTGTTATTTCCACAAGCTGGTAAAGCAATCGCAATTTCACAATGTTAATCATGATGTTCCCTTTTTTCCCCGTTCAAATCAATGTTACAGCTGGTTGGTGGTATTACCCATTGACAATGTGGGTCCCCCCTGTATATCCCATTACATCATGGCAACAATCAGCGAACTTTCAAACTGCCTGAGGAGGATGAAGCCAAATAGTGCTCCAGCGATGAGAGGCTGGAGGGTGGTGGGAATAGTGGTGGAAAGAAGGGGTGAACAATTTACAGAAAACGGTGATGTCCCCAAGGAAACACCTGAATTTTACTTGGAGAAAGGATGAAAAAAGTCGATTTCACCAGGAAGAAGCGGAGTTCAGAAGGGAAAAACGGGAGGAGAATTGGGATAAGCATTTTGAAGCAGCATTTGGCCGGAGTATGAGCCACCAAGACTCAGGGGTTGCCAGTTTAACTGCAAAGCATTAGGTGCCCCGCCCGAATGTTTCCATCCACGTTTACTAGGTTTACTTTCCAGCACACAGAGATGCCATTGGAAATTCCCTTTCGAACTATTTAGATAGGGTTTCAACATTGGAATGATGATGGAAGGATAGGGCTATAATGGGAAACATGGTTTACCATTCAAAGTGACTTCCAAAACAACAACCCTGAGGTCGCAGAAAACCCTTGGAATGGTCACAGAATGTTCCAGAAATTGAACACCCCTAATATTCACAATTGCCACGCTGCGGATAATTATCTCTCAGAGGTTTTCATGAGCTTAGCGTCGCTTGGAACCTATTCTGGTTTCAATGATTTTCGACATATTTTCAATGTGTGTTGCACCAGGGATGAAGATTCCCATTGATCATAATATGGCTTTGTCTGAAAACAAAAGGTACGCCCAATCTCAACCGATAGTAGTCTTATTTATATAATCATATTCCCATTGAAATAGTCAATCTGGGGGGTACATTCCATTTTCAGAACTTTTTTTTGAAGGTTGCAGATCGATCGCGGTGTTGGCCCAGGCTTCGGCTGGAGTTGAATCTTCCCCCAGGCATCGGGCTACGCCCTCAAGAAAGGGGATGAATTCGCCAACAAAAATGCAGATTCAACCAACAAAGAAGAGGATTTAACCAACCCAAAAATGTGATATAATCGGGATTAATGGAAGATAATGGGGATTATCTGGATAAAGTTGATCACAACCTCGCGCCGCGACGTCACAACGTAAATGATGGGAATGGGGTTGGGGTAACTGCCCCAAAATGGCGGTTACAATATGTCTTCAAAAATGCTCGGGTATACAAAACGGGCTTTCGCCATTTTGAGCCGCACCTAAAGCTAAGGAAACCCAACATCGCATGACAGGCGCTCCGTTCTCGAGCCACGACGGCCGTACACCATCAGTTGTTGGCTCGATCCATCGCGCTGGGTGTGTAAGCAAATGGCAAAACATCTAACATACCTTGATTAACCAACAAAAATGGATACCTTCCGGTATCAAGCATAGCTTGCTGGACAATCCGCTATTGATAGATTTGGTCCCAGAAAAACTTCCATTTGAAAGGCTACCGGGAAGGTATATCAAACGAACATGGAAACAATACGTCCATCTCAAAAGTTGTTCTTGCGTTGTTATGTGGGTTGCATCTGCAGCTTATTTGGACTATGCTCAAAACAAGAAATGGACACTGTCAAGAAGCAGACTCCCAAGCATGACGCTTCGAGATATCTTTTCACACATTTGGCTGACCATGATGGCTTCAAACTCTCCAACTTGCTTCACTCAACACTTTCAACCCTTTTAACTTTTTGCTCCACAAAAATCGCCAAAAAGGGAAAATGCTTACCCCAGACTGTGTTCACCTAACCCTATAATTATCACCCCCCAGCAAAAAGGCGCCTTTTTGGCACCTCTTGGCGGTTTCCCCTGAAGCGCTGTTGTGGCTCCGGGCGCCTGCTGCTGCTGCCCGCGGCAGTGCTGGGTGCGGCGGGGCCAGCGCAAGGGCAGCCGGCGGAGGAGGATGTGGCGATGACGCAGACACTTCGAACGATTAGGCTAAGCTAAGGTGAACCAGGGTAACTCAAGATTATGAACCTTTGAAAAAGATCATGGGATAATGATGGGTCCATTTCAACAATAATGGGATAATCTGGGGTAATATTGCTGCGATAGTTTAAATTTGCCAAAGGATGGTGACTTACTGGTGACTTAGTGGGCAATGATTTGAATTAGATAGATTTGTCGGGAAAATAGATGATTTTGATCACGACCTCACTGCGACGTCATTGGAATGGTGGTTGGAATTAAGGGGACTATGTCAAAATAGCCGAATTGCTGAAGTATCACATTTTATCAACATGGATGCAATGGTGGCTTGATGGGTATGCTGGGGATCAATGTGACTATCAAGTCATGGGGTTTCCTGTTGGGATTTTTGATGTAATGTGGATGAATGGGAACATAATAGAACATTTCTGGAAAATGACATGAAATAATTTTCAATGAATGGATGAACCGTACGTAGATAGATTTGTTGCAGCTTTGTTGGTAATTTGTTGGCATTTGTCTATTGGTAAATCCACTACAACTGAGGA
Organism: Cladocopium goreaui; assembly: GCA_947184155.2. NCBI lineage: Eukaryota > Dinophyceae > Suessiales > Symbiodiniaceae > Cladocopium > Cladocopium goreaui. Next base: position 73,091 of record CAMXCT020001295.1, read on the forward strand.
ATCCATAGGGAATATGGCGAGGGGCAGGAACCCAATTTGCCCCAGCATCCAAGATGGACAATTGCAAAGTCCCAGGAGCAACTGGATTATATTCGTCGCAAAGTCTTCGAGATCAAGTCTTGGCCTTGGCAAACAAGAAAGTCGCAGCTCGGATGACAAGAAGTTAATATCATCTTTGAATATCCATTATTACCAAACTCTTGAGCTACATCCAAACAACATTGAGAGCATGCGTCGCTCCGAGATGGACTGCAGCAAGTTCAGAGGCAAACCTACGCATTGCTAACTGTTTGGGTTCAAGTTTCCCTGCGGCCCTTCAGCCATATTCTGTTGTAAGGCATCACATGATATTGGGTTTATCTGAAAATTTTTGAAAAGAAAGTACCTGTAAAACCGATAACTTCGAAAGTCAGTGTCTCCCTTTCATTGACAATATTTTGGCGTCGAAAACCAGCACGGTGCCTTTAAATTATCTGAAGCACAGCGCTTGAGACATGAGTCCATCATTTTTTGAGAACAGCCGCGCGTTATATGGCGGCGTAAATCTTTTGACCCGTGGTATGCCATTGCTAGTATACAGTCTGTAAAAAAATACGCACATACTTTTTTATCCGCTGAATTCTTGTTGTATATGGTTTTGGTGTAGTTGGTTGTACGCCTCACATTACCAACACAACTTGCGCCACGGCCCCGAGGCGGCAACTACTTCCACCAATCCACGAGAGCTGCTTGGCTCAGTGGCCGAGGCACCTTCAGCGAAGTAATGGTGGCGCAGATCAATGTGATGGACCATTTTGGCTTTCAATTTGATTCTCGCTTCATATAAGTATATATTTATATTTATATATGTATATGCATATGCATGTACACGCATATTGTACCTACATCACGTAACCTCAGGCACATGTTGTTTTCGTTTGGATCATTTGGATATGCAGACGTTAGCTCCCCAAGTTTTATGCTACCTTCTCCCTGGCAAGTCTGGCGACTTTGGACTCTTGCCAACTGGCCGCCGGCTGAAGGTGAACCGGACCTGTCCTCTTTATGGCCGAGATTTGACGTGCTGATTTGGAAGGTCAGGGGTGGATGTTTGGCAACAGAATCTCAGAAACTTATCCCAGCTTTTTGAATTGACCAAAAATAAAATCACGCAAGATCCAATAAACATGTCATCAACATTTATTGCAGCGGCACGTTGTTGAGTTGTACAAGGGTGCAACCCATTTTTGGGCTCCATATGAGGAATGAGAACCAAGGTCAGCATCAGTCATCTAACCTAACAATCGCCCCAAAAAAGCAGCATCATCTACAATTTTCAACAAACCAGTGAATTCAGTCATTTCCTGGTGTTCTTGGCGTTTCATATAACCAACACTCTGTGGTAATTTGTTGCCATTTGCTTTTTGAACAAAAGCATCATATGGCCCAGCAATAGTCCTGATCAGGCCCTATGATGTTAATAGTGATCGTCCACAGCTTCATACCCATGGCCTCCAGTGACCCGCTACAGGCTGGAAGCCTGCCGTCGGGTGAGGATGGCCCCATCCAGGCGAAACTTCAGGAAGTGGCTGGTGACCAGGAAATTGGCAAAAGCATCGGGTTATAACACGCCTTCCACAACAGAGATATCATGGAGATATGGTTAAGACATGCTTGCATATACTTATTAACTTATTTAAATATCATCAGAAGGCAGCCGGCTATGAAACCATTTGATAAGATACAGATAAAGTTATTTTACAATTTATTCGAGACGCTGTACACAGACACACACACACATATATATATATATATAGATAGATGCTTTTCTATCTGTAATTAGTTTTCAGCTGTTAATTGAATTTTCAATCAATACATATACATTTATATCTATATAATTTTTACATTCATATAAACATTTTTTTTAAATTAAACAATCTTGTTTTGTGTCGGTATGCGTATGTGTGTGTTTTTCAATCTGTATACATTAATCTCAGTCAATAAATGCGTGTCTATATTTTAGAAATATAATTAATATAGAGATATTTATGTAATATTTCTGTATGTGCCTTTGAACAAATATATAAATATATTTACGGATATTCCATATCGTTAGTTAAATACATGAAACTATATATTTATATATCGAGAATATTGATAGACTTAAAAAATCATGCAAAATAGCTCGGAAATCTGCTTAGAATTCAATTATTCGCGCGGAAGCCTGGTGGTTAGCGACAAAAACAGAACACCGAGGCATCCATGCTTGATAAGTGGACTGGCTGCACCTTAAATTTCCTTAGCTTGTCATCAGTATGGGGACGGGGACATTTGCCATGTGCAGTGACAGAAATCACAAAACGGGGAACTTATGTTTTGCGAATGGGATGAACAGTATTTAAAACCCCGTTTTGAGCATCAAATGGAAAGCAAATCTTGTGGGCAGTGAGAAGAAATAGCAACGGGGAGCATCTATGGCCCTATTCTTGGATCAAACGGAACTTAAAGCCTAAACCCTTCTTGCCAGGAAACATAATTCTTTGTCCCCATATCATCATATACCCTGGTCATGTACACATACGCAATATATACTTTGGTACTTCTATGTTTTTCATTAACCCATTACACTTCCTGACTTTACAGCCCCATGGTAGATATATAAACCAAAAACGATAAAGAGGTAGATAGGTAAACAGCTGAAAATCTTCACATTGCATAAACAAAAAGTCATACTTCCGCCAATTAGATCCCGGTATGCATCCCCAGCATGCATCCCCAGTATATACCCCATGCTTTGCCCGCATTGCATCTCTTCTTTCACCCAGGGCCTCCGCAGGTCCTCCTGACGTGTAGGCCACCCATGGTGTGACAAGAAATAGCATGTGGAATGGGCATGGGGGCTTCAAGTGTATTTGTCGGTATCACATGGAGGACAAAACTGTGGATCATGGCAAGAAATCGTCCATGGCCTGCACTTGGAAGGGGTAGAAAGTAAAGCTTTTTGTGGGCACAAATAGCAGGACAAGCGTGGTGGGTAGCGACCGGAAGTCATAATACATTCCACCATGTGTTGTAAGTTGAGTGAGCATAAAAGAATCAAATTGCTTCATGAGTATCAAGTAGGGGACAGACCTGGCGGGTAGTGATCAGAAATAGCAGCACATGACTTGTAACTCGAAAATGTAAAATTACGTAAAAGCCCTTGTGGCCAGTACCTCCCTCCATGGTATATCCCCATTCCATAGAATATCTCCATCATACATATACCCATTATATTTCTACATGTTCAATTACCTACCTATGATGTTTCCCCACAAAAGATCACCACACGCATTAAAAATGCACCTTTCCGTTCCCATTCGATCATGTTGTTTATCATTGTAAATCCTGCTGTCCCGAACAGCTGCCTCCAGAGGGCCCGTCTGGAACCGCAGATATGCGGGACACCCATGTCCTGCAGTGCTACTGAGTAGACCTTATGAATTTTGGGTCTGTTAGGTAATGATAAGAAAAACGCTACATCCACGTGGTTTCATTAGACCGTTCAAAATTTAGATCTCTTTTTGAGCATCAAGTGGGGAGAAATCTCATAGGCAGTGACAGGAAATAACATTTCAGGGCATCCGTGCCTTGTTATTGGAATGAGCAGTCTGCAGGCAGAGACTTCCAGCAGCAGCGCTCGTCGCAGAAGCCTCAGGGAAATTTCAGAACCACACCCTCGGGGTGCCAGCAAATGGGAGCAAGGATGGTTTCAATTTATATCTTCCTGCGGCTCTATCGCCTATTCCATCGCCTTTTCCGTCAGTTTGAAGGCTCAGATGCATGTGAGCATGGCGTGGCTTCGCAACAGACAACGCCAGTGGACCAGTGTAGTTGATAGGTAAAGCTACTAAGCTACTTAGCACTGATAAAGCTATAGCCTGCGCAGCCCAGCTAACATAACACCTGATTAAATTACAAAAAATGATTGAACATGAATTCAACACAACCAACAGCAAAGATTCAAACATCTGTGGAAGAATCAATCCATACATCTAGGCCGCTCACTTTTGGTAGGGGTTCCCGTGCAAAAGCTGATGGCAGCTGATGACTTCTTTTTTGGCGAGGTGATTCTTGAACTGAACCGGTTTCCTGGCCGGACCACGGGAACTTGTATTATTGCATTTCTCTTCTCTTTTGCGCCGTCGTCTGATGTACTGTTGCGATTCATTCATTAATGTGGCGGGTGTCCTTCGGCGACTGTGGTGTCTGCGCCGTCTTCACATGTATGACGGTACTTGACATCTCAGTTGGCATCGCGAAAATATTCACTACTTTGCGAAGGTCTGCTCCGCAGATTTGTTGGACTGGTGTGTGGGCCCTGCATTCAGATGATATCATTTAGTTCAAGGCACGTCAGAATACCAAGGAAAACTTGCTGCTTTGATTGCGTTTTTGGCAGGTTTGTGTCGGCTTTGGGTCAGATCAAGCCCTGCCATCTTCGACGGACTCAGGTACTCTATTTGTTGCATCGCCTGGATCGGCAGGAGGCCGAGACTTTTGTTGCCTGGTCGGCAATATTTGGACAGCGCAAATTTCCAATAGGGCCATGCACCAAGAACCCAACCTCAAAGAATGTCTTCGGCAAGAGATTCTCAAACTTACTACCTCTCTTGTCTGTTGTAAGCGGCACGTGGGATTTCATGATTCCTCTGTATTGAGTCTACAGCTGACAGATGAGTCCAAGTGTCTGTCGAAATTGGATTGATTCCGGCTTCTTTGCAAGGAGATATTTCAACAAAGACCTGACAGAAGTTTGCTGAGATCAATTTCTTCGGATGGGTGCTGAAAAGCTTGCATGGCCAAGGCTGCCAAGATGGAACCATTTCTTGAATATTGAACAAGCAAGCAAGCAAGCAAGTAGGTAAGTAAGTAAGTAAGAAAGTAAGTAAGCAAGGAAGGAAGGAGGGAGGCAAGGAAGGACGTAACCCCCTGATTAACAACCTAACTAACAAACAAACTAGCTAACTAACTAACTGACTGACTGACTAACTGACTGCCTGACTAACTGACTGCCTGACTAACTGACTAACTGACTAACTGACTAACTAGCAAACAAACAAACTAACTGACTGACTAACTGACTAACTGACTAACTAGCAAACAAACAAACAAACAAACTGACTGACTGACTGACTGACTAACTACCTAACTACCTAACTACCTAACTACCTAACTACCTAACTACCTAACTACGTAACTACCTAACTACCCACTAACCAACCAGCAAACTAACTGACTAACGAGCTAGCTAGCTAGCTGGCTAGCTAGCTAGCTAGCTAGCTAACGAGCTACCAAAGTAACTGCTTATGTTCAATTTTTTGTGCTCATTGGAATGGTACAATCGTATCAAGTAGCTAAAGGATGCTTTCTCCCATGTGTTTTGCCTTACACCCTTTCCACATCCAACATGCATAGAATAGAAGTTGGTCAGAATCCGTGTCTTTGTGACAACAATGGATTCCATCAGTAGCAGTCCCGCGACCCTACTTATTGAAACGATTTCAAAGAAAAAGATTTGCGACCTTGGACCGTTGATGATTTCCCCCACTTGGTTCCCCATGGCCACATAGTTCCACCGGCCACTGAAGCAAATTTGCCTTGAAGATAAATTGCGCAGGTCGAAGGCGCGGAACTGGAACGGTCCGCGCCCTCATGTCATGTAAGGGCTGCTGTCCGCGGCTCAGACTTCGTGTCAGTTCAGTTTGTCTTTTCAGTTCATTGGTTTCTTTGGCTTTTGACACTGCAGTCCCAGCACACCAGACCAATTTTTAACCAACATCTGATCACGTTTCATGTCCGCGTTAGACTACAGCAGTTGACCGGTGCCATTGCCACACAGTTTTGAGTTCAATTGCTGACGCTTCTTGATTGATTGGTTCGATTGTTTGCCATCAGTTTCTCAAAGACTGGTTGGCCATCTGATCCAAGTTCGATACAGAGCGCGTGTCCATGTTGCCGACCAGGATGCCATTGGTCGCTGCCCTTATTGAATAATTAAAGAAGTTCAGCGACTTACGTTATAGTCAAAAGCGACGGCATATTGACATTTTGCTAGTTCTGCGAGGCCAATTCATCGCATCTAGTTCTTTTCAAGTTGTCAGTCATAACTCTTGCTGATGACAAAGCTCCAGGACGTCGTGACTTTGAGAAATCCATTGCTTGCGTCCAAATCTCGCCGCAGATAGAATCAACCAGGTGCCTGGTTACTTGCCAGTTTGAAACCATTCCAATTTCACTTGGACTTGCAGGGTCGCCCGAATCGAGTCTAGTGGGTTCACTTAGGTCTCAGCTCAGTAACGGATCAAAGTCAAATTCGCGATATGACAAAAAGTTTGTCTCGTTTGGCTTACAGTGATCAATGGACAGCTTGACAGACCAGGAAAGAATGCTTGTTTCAGTCTTTGTCGTCATGTGGAGATGCACCTCCTCCAACTCCTGGATCGGGCACTGCGTCGAGTCGGGCGGATTCCAGCTCTTGATTGAAGAAAGTTGCTTGCTTGAGTCAGTTAGTAAGAGCAATCATAACCATCATAATCATAGTCATAATAATCATAACAATCATGATCATGACAGTAGCAATAGTAATCATAGTACTAACAGCCAGTTTCATCGTCGCTGGTCACCAATGATGACACTCAGTCCGTGCAATGCAAGCATGTTCTCTTAGTGGAAGAGAATATAAATATAGGCCAGGGATGTCCTTAAATCGCCCTAAATCACCTCCTGGCCCTCAAACTCCATCTTTGGCCGCCACGGAGACAATCATCCAGGCATGGCTGTTTTGTGCCTCCAGCGAAGTTTGGAAGCAGGGCCTTGTACTGCTTCTTGCCCTTGAGGAGGGGGGACTTCATTGCAAAAGGGTTCTTGAAAAGGGGGTTGGTGCATTACTAGCTCGGGAGAAACACAATATAGTAAGAACATGTTTTCTTGTTTGCAAACAAGAACTTGTTGAAATGGCAGAGTGTATTTGACGTGCCGTCTTCAGGTGGTAAACGGTATTCGCCTGTCGCCTGCGCCTGTTCACGCCTGCTGTCCATTCAAAAGGATTTAGCCTAGTAGTCAGAGAGAAACGAGATTAATCGTCTTGAGCTTGACCCATACAATTTCGAAAACATCATGGCACTAGGTAAGAGCAAGGCACTGTCACCAACTTAGTGTTGCAGGGTGTGGGTATGGTTGCATTCATGTCCGTAACTTGGTCTGTTGTTGGCGCGGGATTCAAATTTTCATTTCTGCCGTTGACACAGCGCTAGATGCTCCACATAACTTATTTAACAATGTCAGCACTTCAGCTCGTTATCCTGTAACAATGCATTTCATCGTCGTCATTAGCGTCAGGTTTTGCATTTCCAGGGTTCCCAGATGCTTGACTAACCCATACCACACTCAGAACAAGTGACCGAAGTTGCTAGCATCAAATCCTTTCTGCATTTTCTGGATGCTTTGGACTTGGCGACTTTTTCCTGAGCTTGCCTTGCTGCAGATCAGATTGGACGATCTGATGTTTCTTGAGGCACCAACCAGTCACTCAGTCATTTGTTGTCTGCTGTAGCATCGGAGTCTACTGTGATTAATGGTGCGTTAGCCAACCATGTCAACTCTATTCTTGGTTGTTGTATCGGATGGGCAAGTTAAGGGCAGTTGGGTATTGTGCCAGAATTGAGACACGGGCTTTGAACTTGTGCGCAACTTGGATCCCTACGCCATGTGCCACAGGGAGGCACCGAGGGCACTTTGGCGTCTATTTCATACGCGGGCTGGAAAACAAGAATCTACATCAAGATTCCTGATGCCAGAACTGACCGTGGAAGGTGAGGAAGGCGCCCTGCATGCTCAAGCATTGAAATCAAGTTTTGCTCCGCAACCAGTTGGACCGCACTGAGATTATAAAATGAGCGGTGCTGATTCTGGAACAAGTCATAGGCGCGCAAGTTTGATTTGGGGTCTATAGTAGGTTATTTCCGTGACGTCGGACACAGCTTCCGGAAGGGCTGCAAAGGAAGGTCTGGAGAAGAAGCGCGGCATGCTGCAACATACCCCTTGCCAAATTCTGTTATTTTGCTTTGCTTTTTGGAGCGGCAGCTTTTTGGCCATGCGGCCCATCACACCTAGGAGTTTTGCAGGGTCAATGGTGCTGAAATAGCGTGGCTCTATCGGCCTGAGGCCCCAGGCGCAAGGAATAGTGATGCAGTTGGCATTCGAGCGTCGTTAGAGGCAGCCATATTTCGCATTTTGCATGCGCAGACAGGAGATGAGTCTTCGGTTTGGGAATAGACGAAGTGAGGCACGATGGTGTATGACTTGGTTTTCACGCAGGCAAAAAAGCTCCCAGAGTGCGTGCGCCCTGTGGCTTGAAGTCGTGTGTATCTTTGTGTTTCAATAACGGCGGGAATTTGTCACTCAATGGTGGAGTCCTCGGATGCAGATAACGAGTTTTCCTTTCTATAGCGTCTCTTTTTGCATGCCAAGGGTTTGATCATGTCTGCATGACAGACGTGCAACAGATGCCATGTGGCAGTATCAGAAGATTTTTGTGCCGTTTTGCTGATTTCCTGTCCTTCTTGGATCTTGGGAGGCAAGGGGGTTCCACCAACAGATTTCCGCCAAGGGGTTTCCAGCAAGGGGCTGGTAAGGGGGTTCCACAAAGGGGGTTTCACCACAAGATTTCCACCCACGGATTTTTATGAAGGGGGCTTCCAACACAAGGGGTTTCCACCAAGAGGGCTCCACCAAGGACCGACCTTCTTGTGTCCATTTTGAAGCCGCAAATTATGACCTCCAGCACTTCCTATTCGGATTCCTCCTGCTCAGCAAGCACGGTCCCTTGGCGCCCCCGGAAAACTTTTGAGGATCCTCAATTTTTTTGTCGGTATCTTCAGAAGTGGTTGACCATCGTGAGGACGGTGCGATGATATCTTCAGAAAAAGTTGCAGGATATCATTTTCAGACGTGCTTGGGAATAATCTCTATATTCTATTCTGGGAGAATTCCAAGCATTCTATCTGCCAAAATTCAGATGATGCACTTGGAAATGTCTGCCGAAAAAAACTGGATGAATACCATGTATATAGTATGCCTCTTTGTTTGAGGCCAAGTGCTACAACTGCCCTTCTTGACAATTTTTTTAATGCGACGGCTGAACAATGTCAAGACATAGGGCAAACCTCTTGGAGCTTGAGTAGGCGTCTGACTTCGAGAAAACACGCGGTGCACACTCTTCCATGGCCATCCATGGGCTTAATTGCTTTGGATTTGTTTTTGGGGACTTGCAGCGGGGCACAGGATAACTTTTTCATAAAACGCAGCGCAGCTCAAAACCAAATCACGCCCCCTCGCTGTGACGGTGTTTTGCGTCTTTGGGCCACGGGAACCCTTGTCCACAACCCCATCAACAAGAAAAACACCATGCGAAGACAAGCTTGCGTAGCACGAACGGTTTTACATCGAAGACACTTGCCGCTTTGAGTTGGATGAGCAACGTGCGGCGATTAGGCAAGGTGGGTCAAATCAAAGTTTGCCGCAATGTATGTCCATGGGCGGGTTCGGCAAAAAAGCCATGCGTGCTGTCGAGGACTGACGCCCGATGCGAGTGCAGGATGTTTTTTGTCCACAACCCTGTTCCTAATGCATCTAACACAAGCGGCTGAAAAATGTCAAGGCAACCTCTGAAACTTGGAGATTGAGTAGGTGTCTGACCCTTGTAGAACAGGTGGTGCACATACTCTTTCATAGCCATCTGTGAACTTCATTGCTTTGGGTTGGTCTTTGGGGACTTGCAGCAACACTGTGCAAGCTCAGGAGGCAATGCGACGGAGTTGAGTTCCTATCATGCTTCTCAACCTGTCGGAAACGACCTTAAGAACACCGTTAAAACAACTTGCTAGTGTCATCGGTTTTTCGTCGAATGCTCGCTTGCGGCTTCGGATTGGACCGGCAACGTGGGGCGATGAGTGAAGTCAAAGACTGCCGCGATACACGTCAAACCATGGATGGACGTGTATATATTATATATACTGCATCCATCCGGCCGGGTTTCATCTGCAACCAGACATTCGCATGCCCACGCACACACCCACACACATATACAAGATAATATTCACCGTGCGTGTGGTGAACGTATTGTAATTGCATGGCGTTGCCTTGCAAATGTAATGCAATGTAATGCATGAATCTAAGCACATGTAAGGTAACCCCATCTAATGTAATGTAATGTGACGACATGCAATGGAATGCAATGTATTAATCTAATCCAATGTAATCCAGTCTGATCTAGCGTAGTGTAGTGTATCTACGGTAAGGTAATGAAATGTAAAGACATGTAATGACATGTAGTGAAATGTAATGTATCTGATGTAATGTGATGAACGAACAACCGCTTGGACCCTTCCTACTCCTTTTCCTGAAGACGCCTATGCGAAAACATGGCCCAATCTTGGCGAGGAATTGAGGTGCGCATCTGAAGATCCCCAAGCTTTTCTTGATCGATGGATGTAGTACCTAAGTTACCACATTCCAAAGGTGTTTTTTTTTGTGTAGTGGAGCACGGATTTGGCGCGACCTGTTTTTCCAATTTATCAAATTTTAAGCTCACCAGCCAAATTGAAAAGGTCGCGCCACATACTCTCTCAATACACATCTCTCCTCGCCCAAATAGTTTCCGCCCCCTTCCTTTTAGCTTCAAGTCATCGTGGGTTGTCAGATCCTGTCAGATCATGCCACTTGCGCGCAGATATTTCGATTTCGCATGGTCAACATCTTTGCCTTTTCTCATTTTCCTTGCGCGGGTGTTTGGGGGATCTACATGGTTCGCATCGCATTTTGCAATGCTCTATGAATTGCAAGTGTTAGCAGAAACCTTGATTCATTTGCAGCATTTCATATCTGCTTGGTGGTTATTATTGTAGATGCTCCTGCGAACCTGAAGCGGCGGCTGCATTGACAGGTCGCTGCGTTGGATTCAATTCCAGCATGTTACATCTACTTGGTGGTTCATCATCATCTTCATCGTCCTTCATCATTCACCGTCATCATTCATCATCAGATCTTTTTTTTATTATCTTCTCGGCTCCTCCCTCCTCCAGCCATACTGTCGTCTATTTTGTTGTATTCTCGGTCGGATGAACATCTGCAGGCGTATATAATTTGGAAAAATTGGCGCCGAATTAATGCCATTGCGACCCCAAAGAACAAGAGGGGGCGAGCTAGATTTTAAACATGCATGTTGTCGGAGGTGGCTGCAGGTAGCCCGAAGCCTCTGATGTCAGTTGGGATTGAGAGGCGCAAGGTTCTGAGAAGGTCTGCAAGCCGGGGTGAAGTTCTTCAGTCAGTCAGTGCAACATATCACCTACCCCCGAATCATGTACTTTAGAAGGCGGGGAGAGGAATATTTTTATCGCCCTCCAAAAATTGATTCCCTATAGGACCCCTCTAAATATTTTTTTTTACGAGGGGCGCTTGAAAAAATTGGATTCACGGGCCGGGATATCCAGCCCACCCTAGGGCGGTGTTTTAGCACATTTTTGGGTGCTGGTTTTTCCAAGATCCCCCGGGTATCCCCGGGAATGTCACAATATTTTTTTTTCTCCTTGATAAAGAAAAGGCTTCGGTGGTATCCCTAACAGCCGCAACATTTTACATTTACAAATCTTTCTGAAGCACGCTGCGAAGCCAAGCGCTGAAAACACCTCAGCTGGGTTTCCGTGTGTAAAATGGCCGCAAAACCTGTTGAACCTGACCTGGCTCTCCACCCACGCCTCCCAGACCTTTCCAGAACCTTCTCCAGAACCTTCTCCGGAACCCTGTGGAACCCGGCCTGGCTCAACCTTCTCCGGAACCCTGCTGAACCTGACCTGTCTCTGCACCAAAGCTTCTCCGGGACCTTCTTCGGAACACTGTTGAACCTGACTTGGCTTTGCACCAAAGCCTCCCGGAACCTTCTCCGGAACCTTCTCCGGAACCCTGTTGAACCTGACCTGGCTCTGCACCAAAGCCTCCCGGAACCTTCTCCGGAACCTTCTCCGGAACCTTCTCCGGAATGAACCTCACCTGGCTCTGCACCTAAGCTTCCCAGACCTTCTCCGGAACCTTCTCCGGAACCCTGTTGAACCTGACCTCGCTCTGCACCAAAGCCTTCCAGACCATCACCGGAACATTATCCGGAACCCTGTTGAACGTGACCTGGCTCTGCACCGAAGCCTCCCAGACCTTCTCCGGAACCTTCTCCGGAACCCTGTTGAACCTCACCTGGCTCTGCACCAAAGCTTCCCAGACCTTCTCCGGAACCTTCGGAACCTTCCCCGGAACCCTGTTGAACCTGGCTTGGCTCTGCACCAAAGCCTCCCCAACCTTCTCCGGAACCTTCTCCGGAACCCTGTTGAACGTGACCTGGCTCTGCACCAAAGCCTCCTAGATTTTCTCCGGAACCTTCGGAACCTTCTCCGGAACCTCGTTGAACCTTACCCGGCGCCTGCACCAGTGCACACCGGAGCTATTCTGGGCTGAAGACCCCAAGGAAAGCACTGCGTTTTTTTTCAAATGGATTTTATACATTTTGCGCAGGTGTTCCTGAGTAGCCCCTGCAAGGCATACGTTTTCAAGATTTATGTACAGTACCCTTAAAAATTGCACGATTGGGTGGAGAGAGGTAGGGTCTACAACAAATTGGCGTTTCGTCCTTTGAAATGGGGGCTCTCTTGGGAAAAAAAACAGGCCGTGGGCTAGGACCCCCCTACCCCTTCCACGAGCCTTTTTTAGTAGCAGGTACCAAATATTCCGGGGAACCCGCGAAAAAGAGAGTACGAAAAAATGTGTTGAAGGGGGGTCAGGGTATAAAAGCATATAAGGCATATCATATATTTTAAGCGGATCCCGATATCTTGCTGAGGGGCTGCTAAGTACCCCATACCAAGCATATATTTCAGTCATGTTGTGGCCCAAGGGTTCTCAACGGTTGACTTCTATGGCACTCACTAAGAACGTTTTGAAGTGTGGCAAAAACATCAGCCAAAAAACATCTTATCTCCACCTACCCCCCTTGAAATTTAAGATCGCCCACATCAAATCCTTGATTGGAAACGGTATGTTTTGAATTATGTTTGATAAGCGTTGTTGAGAGGAAAAAAGGGGTTCACCAGAAATACACATATGACATATGTCTCAAAAAAATGTGTGTAGCTATGATTTGTGTCTGGGCACATCTCGTTTCAACATGGCCGGGTGCGCAAATAATTACACCACTTTCTCATCATTTCTCATTTCCTTGTTGTCTCTGTTGTGTCTCTCCTGTTTTGTTTTGGTGTCCCCGTTGCAATCTCTCCTCCTTCCCCCATTGGTGCTAGCTGTGTCTCTCCGTATTTTCCCCGGCCTGCTTTCCCGTACTATTTGGATTCAACTGTAGGAAGAAATAAAAGGACCGGATAACCCCACAAGTCAACTTCTTCCAATAATAAGCCAGAAATGTTGTAGCGGGGACGGGGAAGGAAGGGAAGACAAAGGAGGAGGTGGAGGAAAGATGATGTGTGACAAAGTTGCGCGTGAAAGATGATGTGTGTGAAAGATGCTGTGCGAAAGATGGTGTGTGACAAAGCTGTGTGTGAAAGATGATGTGTGAAAGATGGTGTGTGACAAAGTTGTGTGTGAAAGATTGTGTGTGTGTGACAAAGTGGTGTGTGAAAGATGGTGTGTCAAAGATGGTGGGTGACAAAGTTGTGTGCGTGAAAGATGGTGTGTAAAAGATGGTGTGTCAAAGAGGGTGTGTGAAAGATGGTGTGAGAAGTGGAGCTGTGATGGGTTGTGGTGTGAGAAGTGAGGTTTGAGAAGTGAGGTGCGAGAAGTGGAGCTGTGATGAGTGAGTGTGTGAGAAGTGAGGTGTGAGAAGTGGAGCTGTGATGAGTTGTGATGTGATAAGTGAGGTGTGAGATGTGATGTGATAAGTGAGGTGTGAGAAGTGGAGCTGTCATGAGTTAGTGTGTGAGAAATGAGGTGTGAGAAGTGGAGCTGTGATGAATTGTGATGTGATAAGTGAGGTGTGCAGCTCCACCAGGAGGCTCTGTGTACTGCCTGCCGCACAGGAGGCAGCCGCGGCCCAGTGGCGCCCACGCGCGCCGCAACTCGACCAGGAGGCTCTGTGTACTGCCTGCCGCACAGGAGGCAGCCGCGGCCCAGTGGCGCCCACACGCGCAACTCGACCAGGAGGCTCTGTGTACTGCGCCTGCCACACGAAAGGCAGCCGCGACCCAGCAGCGCCCACGCGCGCCGCAGCTCGACCAGGAGGCCAGGCTCTGTGTACTGCGCCTGCCACACGAAAGGCAGCCGCGGCCAGCGGCTGCCAAACGAAAGACAGCCGCGGCCCAGCGACGCCCACACGCGCCGCGGCTCGACCATGTACTGCGCCTGCCACACGAAAGGCAGCCGCGGCCCAGCCCACGTGCGCCGCAGCTCGACCAGGAGGCTCTGTGCATTGCACCTGACACACGAGAGGCAGCCGCGGCCCAGTGGCGCCCACGCGCGCCGCAGCCGACCAGGAGGCTCTGTGTATACTGCGCCTGCCACGCGAGAGGCAGCCGCACTGCACCTGAGTGAGTGGGTGGGTGAGTGAGTGAGTGAGTGAGGGAGTGAGTGAGTGAGTGTGAGTGAATGAGTGAGATTGAGGGAGTGAGTGAGTGAGTGTGAGTGAGTGAGTGAGCGAGCGAGCGAGTGAGTGAGTGAGTCCCCGTCCCCCTCACCATTTGTAAGAGTGGGTATACACGGGTAATAGAGGTATGGTAATGGTATAACACTGGTATGTAGTTGTCCTTCTGTATTTGGCTTGATTAAGATTATATACACACCAAATCACACCAATGAAAATAATGAAAACGATCAGGAATTAATTACATTATATGGAAATATTCAACATAAGTCTGCCGTCACCAGGCAAAACATGTCAAAGAGTAGAGCACATTCCAACCATTGTTTGTTTCTGTGGTGCCACATTGTCTTTATCCTTGAGGCATGTATCTTATAAGCTATGAACACTGGAGAACCAGTTTTGCATGGCATGGGATGGTATCTACTTTGTTTTGTGCTTTTGCATATGGATAAAGGGGGTGGTAATGCAATCGGCCGCCTTTTTTGACAATCATTGATCTGGCTACTAAGACTAACAGCAGTGCTTCTAGTTCCTTTATTGTCCCTTGCCTAACCAAGGAGGGAGATCATGGATGATGCGGGTGTACCAACGATCAGCCAGAGATATTTTTTCTCCTGGGCAGCACAATCTTCTACAGCCAGGTCGATGAGGTTGGATGAAACTTGCCTGTGCTTTATTACTGTGCAATCAGTTTGCCTCCCCGCAGCTTTTAAATTTGAAAGTGTTATTGAAGTGTTTAATTGGGCAAACCGGCAAACCCAATTAACCCCATCCATGATTCTTTAATCTTGTCCCAGAGATTGTGACCCAAAAGGTGTGCTAATGTTAGGAATCATTGCAGGCTTGGGCCTGCTCCAACCCGCTATCAGTAAATGAATGGAAAAAAATTAGTTTACCATGTATTGGGATGTCTGAAGAAACCAGAGATCAAGGTACAAACTGGTGCACAACAACTATGTCACTGCAAGGGGGGAAGCTCCGCGCATTACGCGCCCGGGGCTGTGGTTGCTGAACAGCGTAAGCTCCTTGCTTGACTTCAGCTTCTACCATTTTTTCATTCAGCTCCCTGGCACATTGGAAATTTACTGCACATTGCACATTTTTACATTGCATTCTGCCCAAGATGAGGTGAAGAGATAGCTTTGCTGCCGGATGGTCCTCTTCAACCTGACACCTGAGCAGTGTTCAAAACCTCTGTTGGTTAATATCTATAATTTATACTACTCAAAATATTGGGTATTATAATAACCCAATAGGGAAATCCCTAAAAACAAAACCAACCAGTATAATGGAATGGTAGAGGGATTTTGGACACTGATCACTGGTCTATAGCGAGATTGGATCGACTACTGGATGGTCCTCAACTTGACACCTGACGAGATTCGATCGAGATGTATAAAAAAGGGCAAAGTCCGGTCCGGTTCAACAGTTCGCCACTTTGCAGTTCAATTGACTAGCTTTGCATGCAGCAATATCAGAAAGTCAATTCTCTGAAGTTTTGTTATTGCAGGATATGGGGTGGTGTGGCCTTTGACATTCCCCTTGGTCGGAAGTCAGCATGTGCGGGGCCCAGGAAAGATTGTGAAACTTCTCTTCTCGTGCTCTTGGTCCATGGTCCACGATCCGCTTTTATCATGTTTATCCATGCATGCAGCATTGTTGAAATCTTGGCCTTTCAAAACTCGCATCAGGTGAGCCATTGGACACATTTTCTGAGCATGACCAAGAAGAGATTGGCTGCTGGCTGTGCAGGTTTCGTCATGTAACTCTGGCTGAATTATATAATTATATGATTGATAAGGGCCTGAGTCACTGAGCCTTCGATATCATTTCGCAGAACATCATCGAGCCATCGACTATGAACTTTCTTTTGACTGATGATGATTCTGTTGATTCTAATGAATTGTAAGCATGATTGAAGGCTAGAAGATGCTCTTCTCAACCCATGATTCTGGTAGATGCTCAACTATCATAGCTTCCTTGTCTAAGGTAAAGGTAATTAAGCGATCAACTGAAGAGCTGCACTGCTTATATATAGATGTGTGCGCCCCAGGAAAGATTGCTACTGCTACTGAGCTACTGTTTCTTTTTTCCCTCGTGCTATCAAGTGCTCATGGCTCATGGACACTTTTTTGCCCATTGCCAATCAATTCAACTGTCAATCTAGGAAAGCTCACTCAAAATGGTTTTGTTATCCCTGGCTCAGGACCTGGGGTGGCGTGGCTTGACGGTCCAGTGTCCTCTGCATGTGTGGGCCCTTGTAAAGATTGCAGAGATTGTGCATTTTGTGCATCCAATCCAATGCTCCCTTCTCATTGGGCGCATTTTTCCAAGACTAATTGAAAATCAAGGCAACCATCAATAGTTGAAAATTAACCCAAAGTGATTTTGCTATCCCAGGACCTGGCACTTCCTTGCTTTGTCCTGTACATGAGTGGCCCCAGGACAGATTGTGGAGAACTGAGAAAATGTGTCTTGTGCATCTGGACATGTCTTTGAGGAGTGTGGAGGATGAGTTTCACAAGCTGGTGACCCAGTGTCTTTCTTCTTGCAACTTGCTTTTCAATTTTGCAACTTGCAATATTTCCATACCTGCCCACTTGTGACACTGGTAATTGGTCACTAGCTTGAATGTTGGCGATTCCCGGTTTGCCACGCTATACATTCAAGAAAGACTTGCCAATCTGAGGAAAACCCTGGACCTGAAACTCCTGGATTCCTTTGTGCCCTTGACTGAGATGCAACTTTCCGAACTCATCTACATTGATGATCTATAGTGGTGATTCAATAGGATGGCCCATGGTTCAATCTGTCACAGTCACCAGTCATAGTCCTTGAAAGCTTTGCAGGTCTTTGATTCTTCTATGCATATGGGTTTTCATGAGGCCAGGGCCCCGGGAGAGGAGGGATCAGGGAGGTAGGCTGCTGCCACAAAGAGACTAAGTGCTTGAGATAAACATGGATATATGATTGACTTGGACTTTTCTTTGGCAGTCACAGTCATGAGATTAGAAATGATTTAATTCACAATGTATATATATATATACACATTGTACATAGATATTGATATTCATAGTCACAGTCAAAGTCAGAGTCATATGGCAATAAATAGGTATAGCCGGCTAATAGCCGGTATAGCCGAAGATAAGAGCCTCAATTAAAGTCACAGTCTGTCACAGTCAAGATCCCTAAACCCAAAAAATGAGTATGGAAAGGAGCACAAGGGCAACCCTATTATATGATATCATAGTACTAGGCTTTTCCCAGCCCCCGTTGCCTCCTGCCAGGTCCGCCCGTTTATATTTTTTGGGAGATGGCAAACCACCTTGGTTGGGGGGCCCCAAAGCACACACCCCTCATGACATATTTATACATGTTGGTTTCGAGTCGCTTCGTTTCCTTTTTTCCCGAGAGCGCCTGCGAAGGGTTCTTCGTAAAAAAGCAGCCGTTATATACATCTTCACACCCTCACATTTGCTGATCTACATCTTCACACCTTCACACCTGCTGATCTACATCTTCACACCTTCACATCTGCTCACCTTCACATCTGCTGATCTACATCTTCACACCCTCACACCTGCTGATCTACATCTTCACACCTGCACATCTGCAGATCTACATCTTCACACCCTCACATCTGCAGATCTACATCTTCACACCTTCACATCTGCAGATCTACATCTTCACACCCTCACACCTGCTGACCTACATCTTCACACCTGCACATCTGCAGATCTACATCTTCACACCCTCACATCTGCAGATCTACATCTTCACACCTTCACATCTGCAGATCTACATCTTCACACGTTCACATCTGCAGATCTACATCTTCACACTTTCACATCTGCAGATCTCCTCTCGCTCTTCTTTCTACTGTATCTCTCTCTTAAGGCAGGGGCGGTGCCGCCGGAGCGCCACGAAACGCAACCTTTTCGCACGAAATGGACATTGGACGTCAAAAACTGAGGTAAAATTGCGATTTTGAGGTGTCCATCGCAACCCTTTCGCACGAAATGGACGTTGGACGTCAAAAACTGAGGTAAAATTGCGATTTTGAGGTGTCACGGGCAACCCTTTCGCACGAAATGGACGTTGGACGTCAAAAACTGAGGTAAAATTGCGATTTTGAGGTGTCACGGGCAACGCTTTCGCACGAAATGGACGTTGGACGTCAAAAACTGAGGTAAAATTGCGATTTTGAGGTGTCACGGGCAACCCTTTCGCACGAAATGGACGTTGGACGTCAAAAACTGAGGAAAAATTTCTCCATTTTACTTTGTCCATCGCGACCCTTTCGCACGAAATGGACGTTGAACGTCAAAAACTGAGTAAAATTGCGATTTCACCGGCCCGGTCTCTGTGGGTAAAAGCTTCTGTGTGTAAAAGCTTCTGTGTTTAAAAGCCTCTGTGTGTAAAAGCTTCTGTATGTAAAAGCGTCTGGTGTAAAAGCGTCTGTGTGTAAAGTTGTCTACGTGTAAAAGCCTCTGTGTGTAAAAGCTTTTGTGTGCAAAAGCATCTGCGTGTGAAAGCGTCTGTGTGTAAAAGTGTCTGTGTGTAAAATGGTCTGTGTGTGAAAGTGTCTGTGTGTAAAAGGCGTCTGTGTGTAAAAGCGTCTGTGTGTAAAAGCGTCTGTGTGCAGAAGCGTCTGTGTGTAAAAGCCTCTGTGTGTAAAAGCCTCTGTGTGTAAAAGCTTCCGTGTGTAACAGCTTCTGTGTGTGAAAGTGACTGTTTGTAAAAGCTTTGTGTTTAAAAGCTTCTGTGTGTAAAAGTGTCTGTGTGTAAAATTGTCTGTGTGTGAAAGTGTCTGTGTGTAAAAGGCGTCTGTGTGTAAAAGCGTCTGTGTGTAAAAGCTTCCGTGTGTAACAGCTTCTGTGTGTGAAAGTGACTGTTTGTAAAAGCTTCTGTGTTTAAAAGCTTCTGTGTGTAAAAGTGACTGTGTGTAACATGGTCTTTGTGTAAAAGTGTCTGTGTGTAAAAGCGTTTGTGTGTAAAATGGTCTGTGTGTAGAGGTGTCTGTGTGTAAAAGCTTCTGTATGTAAAAGGCATCGTTGCGTGCTGTACCTGTAGATTGAAACAATGACTTGTAGTTGTGCACCTGCACGTTGCCACGGGAGGTAGTTTTGTCCTTGCATTGCGCTTGCATTGTTGTCGCTCGCATGGCTCAGAATGTAGGCTCGAATCTGTTAAATGGCTTGCATCGTGTTCAAGGTAGGGAACGTCTGTTAGATCACAGTTGCCGCCATGACCACCAGCGCTCGCGAGTGGAGAGCGGCGCGAGAAGAAGATATCAGGAGGGCTTACGCCGACAAAGAATGTTGGAATGACCTGGGCCGCATTACCTGTCAGCACCCTTACAATTTCAATGCCATAGAGCAGTGGCCGTTGGACGCTGCCGTGATCTGCAAACCTACGGATCGAGCGTCGGTGTTGCTTGGAAGCATCAAAGCGGCGTGTAGCTTGGAAGACATTTTCAAGAGTCTGTCTGTGAAGGTCACCGTGGGGTGACCATGTGCGCAGATGAAATGGAGATTCGAGGCGCCCCGAAGGATTGGGCGCGGTATTTCCAGCAAGAAAAAGTCTTTCACATCAAGTGTCACTTGGAGGACACGACGTTGAAGCCGCCGCACCGTTGGGAGGAACGAATCCCTGACTTGGTAGCTTCTTGTTTGGAACAGTGGAAAATTGTTTGTGGCCAACTCTGGAAACAGTCCATGCTGGCAGTGACCAGGGGCGAATCCATGCACGTGCTCTTCCATTGCTTTGGAGGCATCAATCGAAGCGCTGGGGCTTTATGTGCTTGGCTCGTCGTGGGTTACAACTACTCTGCAGAGGATGCTGTCCAGTTGCTGCTTGAGAAAAGACCTTCCTTGCGCCCTTGGCACAATCGCCCCTATGTCTCGGAGGCTTTGTGGAAGCTGGAAGGTTTGCGTGCCGAGTGGCACATGGAACTGAGTGCGGCGGGCACAAATTAATTTGCACCACTGTTCGTCTGGAGAAACTGTTCGTGGCGAACGTGCAAAATCAGTAGCCAACTGTTGTTTGTCTGTAAAGACTGTTCGTGACAAACGTGTGAACTCATTAGTGCGACCAGCAGTTCAAAAAGTGGAAAGTGTTCATCTACATGTGTTTGTGTGATCAAACTCGATGACAGACGATCTCATCTTGGTACGAGTGAACAACTATGCATGATCGTGCAATCTGTAATTTCTGAGGTCACTCTTGCGCCAGTTTGGTACCGGCCTGGGTTTTTGATGGATGTTTTTGGTCTTGAAGTAAATCAAATTAGTGGAATGTGTTCAGCGCTGTGCACTAAGGTTGGCACTTCTGAGCCACGACGTTTCACTGCGATTTCAAAGCATCATTTCGTGTTGGTATGTGTTCTAAAAGCGTCGGCCTGTAAGAGCGCCTGTGTGTAACGGGTTTTGTCCATAAGAGCGTCTGTGTGTACAAGAGTCTGTGAGTAAAAGCTTCTGTGTGGAAAAGCGTCTTGGTGTAAAAGCCTCTGCGTGTAAATGTGCCTGTGTGTAAAAGGGTCTGTGTGTAAAAATGTCGGTCTGTAAAAGTGTTTGTGTGTAAAAGCTTCTGTGTGTAAAGGCCTTTATGTGTAAAAGCGTCTGTGTGTAAAACAATATGTGTATAAAAGGGTCTGTGTGTTAAAGTGTCCGTGTGTAAAAGTTTTTGTGCATGTAAAAGCGTCTCTGTGTGAGAGTGTCTGTGTGTAAAAATGTCTGCCTGTAAAAACGTCTGTGTGTAAAAGCGTCTCTGTATAAAAGCGTCTCTGTATAAAAGCGTCGCGTTTCTTCACGTCCACGGAATGATGGTGCCGAGCTTTTTCCGCAATGTGTGTGTGGGAATTACCATAGTAAAATGAGATAACACATGTCATTCGCAGACTCATGGTACCGAGCCTCCTGTGCACTTTTGTTGCTCACAGTATATTTCTCCATGTTTTCTTTCTACTCCCCCCCCTTTCATTCTCTCTCTCTCTCTCTCCCTCTCTCCCTCTCTCCCTCTCTCCCTCTCTCTCCTCCCTCTTTCTCTCTTTCTCTCTGTGGTTGCAAGACACGTGTCATCTGATGCCCTTTACCAAGTATCCTCTTCTTAATCAATCTTACTTTTTCACACCAAATCCTTCCATAGCTCAAATAAAATTCACCAACTATTCACCGACTATCTTTTGCAACTACCATCTTCAGAGCTGCTTGAAAAACATCTTTTTCGCTCTCGGGCCAACCGTCGTCTAGTTTTCTGGTTCACATGAAAATGGGACTTCGCCACCCTACCCCTCGACACATACACACATGATAGAAGGTATATGTGTCCAGGCTCCTCCTCAGGTCTTATGATTTTAAAAGGAAGTGATGCTGTACCATGGAGTGAGTGAGTGAGTGAGTGAGGGAGGGAGTGAGTGAGCGAGAGAGTGAGCGAGAGAGTGAGTGAGTGAGTGAGTGAGTGAGTGAGCGAGCGAGCGAGCGAGAGAGTGAGTGTGTGAGTGAGCGAGAGTGAGTGAGTGAGTGAGTGAGTGAGAGAGAGAGAGAGTGAGTGAGTGAGTGAGTGAGTGAGTGAGCGAGTGGGTGAGAGAGAGAGAGTGAGTGAGAGTGAGTGAGAGTGAGTGAGAGTGTGTGTGAGTGAGTGAGAGTGAGTGAGAGTGAGTGAGAGTGAGTGAGAGTGAGTAAGAGTGAGTGAGAGTGAGAGTGAGTGAGAGTGAGTGAGAGCGAGTGAGAGTGAGTGAGAGTGAGTGAGAGTGAGTGAGAGTGAGTGAGAGTGAGTGAGTGAGTGTGTGAGTGAGTGAGTGAGAGTGAGTGAGAGTGAGTGAGAGTGAGTGAGAGTGAGTGAGAGTGAGTGAGAGTGAGTGAGAGTGAGTGAGAGTGAGTGAGAGTGAGTGAGAGTGAGTGAGTGAGTGAGGGCGGCGGAGGAGGAGGAGGCTGGAACCCCCCGGCGGGATCCAAGCGAAAAACAAGAACCCCACACAGTGATGTGGGGAAAAATATCTGGATTCAAGTCCCCACCCCCATTGCTTGTATACATTGGTCATTTGTTCGTGTTTTTGTTTGCTGTAACCCCCCAGAAAGCATACATGTTGGCAAGTGCCCCATGGCATTGATTATCTCAATTTACCTTGTTTTTAAACAAATTACCTCAGTTTTGAGCGCGTTTTTGGCGGAAATCGAAGGCTTACCCCCTCTAGGCGTCCATGTTTTAAAGAATGTGGGTTCCTACTTCTGAGCAAGTTCAACCAAGAGGTTCTCCATGGCAATGCTTGGATCAATACGGTCCCATCAATTGCATTTTTTTGGTCGCAAAAGAGGAAAAAATCCATGGGATTGATTTATAGAACCCCCATGCTTCCATTTTGAAAAGAATATGTATCTATTGGATCTTGCCACTTGTACCCACCACTAAGCATAACATAGCATAACTACACTTTCAAATTCAGTACCCCTACAAAGCATATATTTTCCCCCTGACATTCATACATAATCCCATTTTGCTTCATTTTGAAAGGTTATCCCCCTCTAGTCCCCATATCTTTTTGGAAAAAGTGAGGGGTTGATCCGCCCTGGCCCCCATATCTTTGAAAAATGTAGGATCCACCCCACTATCCCGCATTTTTGCCCCTACCTCGTGTGCGGCCGCACTTGCCCCCACTGAACCTAGGGTAGGGGCGAATGTGATTCGATCTCGTTTTGTTAGGCGGGCGCAATCGTTTAGAGGTGGGAAAGGATGGTTTTCCAGCTCTCTAGCGGTCAGCTTACGGGCAAATCGCAACTGTCATGGAAAGCCAGTTCCAACAAAGCTGGTCGGGATTCTACGTTCTCGAATCCATTTCTGGTAACTTCGAAGGCGATCTGGATGTTACGTTGCAACATCCTCTTCAAGCAATTTCCAAAACGTTCTGCATGCTACGGTGTGACATCCATTTCCAAAAACCGCCACAACGCTCTGGATGTTACTTTGTAACATGCATTTCAAGTAACTTCCAAGACGTTCTGCATGCTACGGTGTGACATCCATTTCCAATAACCGCCACAACGCTCTGGATGTTACTTTGTAACATGCATTTCAAGTAACTTCCAAGACGTTCTGCATGCTACGGTGTGGCATCCATTTTCAAAAACCGCCACAACGCTCTGGATGTTACTTGTAACATGCATATCAAGTAACTTCCAAGACGTTCTGCATGCCACGGTGTGGCATCCATTTCCAGTAACCGCCACATCGCTCTGGATGTTACTTTGTAACATGCATTTCAAGTAACTTCCAAGACGTTCTGCATGCTACGGTGTGACATCCATTTCCAATAACCGCCACAACGCTCTGGATGTTACTTTGTAACATGCATTTCAAGTACCTTCAAAGACGTTCTGCATGCTACGGTGTGACATCCATTTCCAAAAACCGCCACAACGCTCTGGATGTTAGTTTGTAACATGCATTTCAAGTAACTTCCAAGACGTTCTGCAGCTACGGTGTGACATCCATTTCCAAAAACCGCCACAACGCTCTGGATGTTACTTTGCAACATGCATTTCAAGTAACTTCCAAGACGTTCTGCATGCTACGGTGTGACATCCATTTCCAATAACCGCCACAACGCTCTGGATGTTACTTTGTAACATGCATTTCAAGTACCTTCAAAGACGTTCTGCATGCTACGGTGTGACATCCATTTCCAAAAACCGCCACAACGCTCTGGATGTTAGTTTGTAACATGCATTTCAAGTAACTTCCAAGACGTTCTGCAGCTACGGTGTGACATCCATTTCCAAAAACCGCCACAACGCTCTGGATGTTACTTTGCAACATGCATTTCAAGGAACTTCCAAGACGTTCTGCATGCTACGGTGTGACATCCATTTCCAATAACCGCCACAACGCTCTGGATGTTACTTTGTAACATGCATTTCAAGTAACTTCCAGGACATTCTGCATGCTACGGTGTGGCATCCATTTCCAGTAACCGCCACAACGCTCTGGATGTTACTTTGTAACATGCATTTCAAGTAACTTCCAAGACGTTCTGCATGCACGGTGTGGCATCCAATTCCAAAAACCGCCACAATGCTCTGGATGTTACTTTGTAAAATGCATTTCAAGTAACTTCCAAGACGTTCTGCATGCTACGGTGTGGCATCCACTTCCAAAAACCGCCACAACGCTCTGGATGTTAGTTTGTAACATGCATTTCAAGTAACTTCCAAGACGTTCTGCATGCTACGGTGTGACATCCATTTCCAATAGCCGCCACATCGCTCTGGATGTTACTTCGTAACATGCATCTCAAGTAACTTCCAAGACGTTCTGCATGCTAAGCTTTAACAGCATTTCAATCAACCTCCAAGATGCTTTGGATGGTATGTTGCAACATCGGTGTCAAGCATCTCCCTACGTTGTAACATCCACGTGAAAGGTAAGTGACCCCGGCCCTCCCCTGACCAATGTCCCCAAGCCCCCTCTAAATTCCCCTTGTCACCAAATGAAACCCTAAAAGACTGAACGACATCTTGAGCAGAAAGGTATTTGAGGTGGGGGCGACTGTGACCCTAGTTGGGGTAGGGCGAATGTGACCCCGTTTGGGTGGACAGGCGGAGTCCGAGTTCTTTCAATCGTACGGGCGCGAAATCGAAAGCCAGCTGATGAATTCTGTGGCAAAGATCCGCCAGAGGTTGATGCAGGACACCAGCTGCTGCACAGATCATCCTGCAAGGGCAAGGGGCCTATTGGATTGACTTCGTGCCATTTTAAAGATTGAGTGGCTTTATGGATCCCAAATCGCACGAAAGAATTATATGCATGGACATGGCGTCAAGTATCCTTCACACCCCTACTATCCAAAATGTTTTTGAAAATATTTCAAGACATTTGGAACTTGTTCAAGGTACCCGCAGATGGCTCTGCTTTCGCATCGTGTGTTGCAAGGCTTTTGATTCTCCCGGGTGGCACGTCCCTGGTTAGTGACGGTTAGTGGTTTCCAAGATTGACCTTTATCGTTTGCAATGCTTTGCCACGGGCAATGAATTTTAATCTGCTCTGCCACCGGAATATCCAAGGCATGTGTCGGGTGTGTTGCGCATCAGCCTTGTAAGAAAGGTTCCCGCAGCGAGTAGGCCCAAACCACCTCTGTGCCAGTTGTGTGCGCAATGCAAGTGAAACGAAGGAACTTAAAGACACCTGGTGCCTTTGTTGCTGTTTAAGTTGGCGAAGAGCTGTTGGAACATCCCCAAGTTCTTTCTTCAGATCAAGGATGGTGAGCTCGAGGTCCGTTTTGAAAGGAAATCAATATTTTCGGAAAGCCGACATGCGAAGGAACATATCCAATGAATCCAATGAACCTTGATGCCCTTGCTGTCAAAACTCTTTTGATCACCCAGAAATCTTTCCTCGGATCAAGGATGTTCGAGCCGAGTACACCGAAGTGATGGAACTCAGAGACAACCCAGCTCCGGTTGGATGCCGCTCTATCGTCTACACCACAGTTCCCCGCTACGGCAATTGTTTGATTCCGTCCTTTCATGATTTAAAACTTCCAGCCCACTGCTGAGATGCAGCCCGCAGGTTGTTGAGGAAAACTGTGATGCAAGCTTGTGCTGCCAAGCCGCAGGGGTGAACGAGCAGCTCCAGAGTGAAGATCCCCCAGACTGGAGCAGGACTTCCATCAAGTCCTCCCCATCATTTTTTCAATATCAACCTCTTCGGAAAATTTTGCCATTGTAAAGTGGACATTCTAGATAAAGTTTTGAAAGGAACTGGTCAAGCACATCGCTCACCAGAAGATGGAGTCAAAAGGACCAACAAAACAAACAAGAGAAGGCTTCAAACAGGCGCTTGACTGTCCTGAACCTAGCTGACGCAGGGAAGTGGTTCACCAGAGAAATCCGAGAAGGTGCTGCTGCAACGCCCTGCATGTAGCACGGTGATCAACAGTCTCTGGTGCTCTTGGGCGAGAAGTGCTGTCTGTGCTGTGCTTCTCTTTGTGTTGGCATGAAGGCGCCCTTTAAGCCACGGACTACAACGACAACATCCTTTGCTGGAAGCCTGGCCATGCGGCTGCCGACACCCGGCGAGTTGTTGGTGAAGGCGCCGCAGTGACTGGAATCAATGACCTGGGGTACCGTTGTGAGCTCGCCATCTCACCCACTGGATTTTCGTGCATGATGTTCAGAATCATAGGCTTGTGAGTTTGGAAAATGGTTCTGGCCGCATAGTTTTTGATGACTTCCCTTGCAACAATCTATTTTGCTCGCCCACTGGAGTACTCTACCTTCTGCCTGTGGGTGGAAGAGTTGTGCAGAAGTTGGTAGGTTCAAGCCTCCAGATGGTCGTTGCTGCTGAGACTCTTCCAGCAGACCTGCAGTTTGTGGCAGTCGGGATATGTGTAACCAAGGACGGGGTGATCTAAGTCCTTCACGTTGATGACAATGATATCCACCGCATTTTACGAGAGGGGGGGGGCATGAGAGGGCAGAAAACACATGCCATGAGTTCGGAAGCGGAATCGTTTCCAATATGAGTGCGGTGATTTTCTCTGCGTCAAGACCATGAGACAATCTGTTCAGTGAAGCCTGTTGTAGTGGGACAGGTCCCAAGCGAGCAGAATCCGGATCTATGGAGCCTGTTGGTCACTGAACTTGGCTTTGGCGGCACCCGGTGAATGGAACGCTTCATGTCTTGGTCCCTCACAATGGCCATGGTGTGTGTACGAAAAAGGTGGGCAGGAGATGTTGGTGGCAAGTCTTGGGTTTGATGGCGCCCAAGACACGGCACGGACCTTGCCACTTGGGGATGAAGACCCCGCATGGCCAAGTTTGGATCAGGGGTAAGAATCCGCCGTGACTGCCGAAGCTGTCGCCGAAGTCCACACCGCGGACGGTACCAACGTTGAAAGCGAGTGGCCATTCCAGGTCGTCATCCCCTTGCTTGCACCCATCGTTGGCAAGTTGGTCTGAGTGTGAATTATATACATTCAGCACCAAACCACAGACAACGGTACAGCGCATGCATTGGGATTGGATCCAGACAAAGTTTTCCAGAAGCAAGCCGCACTTCTTAGCCTCACCTTGTGTGCATTGCTTTCCTGTGTGAAGATACCCAACAGGCATACCCCAACTTCGCACGGGGAAGGAGTGGCAATGAGTAGAAACATCCAAGTGAAGACGATTCGGCACCAGGCTGCCCAAGACCTGCCAAGCTCGGCCGCTGCGCCGGTGGAACGGAGAGGAATGCCAGAGCTTTGGGACCTTGAGGTGTATTGGAAAAAGCACCGTGTGGAGGTTGCGGTGTGCCAAGTGGCCTTGGACTTCGAGCCGCGGGACTGGCCCTTGTGCCAGAAGAGCTGGTGAAATGCTTGCCGTCAAGGCCAGTCCCTTGTTGAGGGGAATGTCGCGGTGGTTCACCATGTGGGTTTTGCCGCTGGGCGCTCCAAAGGTTGTTTGCCCAAAATTGCTCCATTCAATTATCATCTTCCGTGATCTTCACAAGTTCCAAAGGACGCACGTAGCCCACCCGCAAAATGACACAACGTTGGAACCCTTCCTTCCCGCCGAGAATAATTTCTTCCCGAATGTCATTTGAACGAAGAAAGGTGGTCTCAGGGCTTGCTAAAATTGATATGTAATATGTATATCTCGAGTCCGTCCTAAAAGCTGTAACAGTAAAAAAAAAATGATTTCTTTATATTTTGGGCGAGCGTTGTTTTGAGTGTATTCCTTCGTGCACAAAATCGTGCACAAAATCGTGCTTTTCGGTGCTTTCCCTCGTGCAAAAAGTTGTGCTCTAGATCGTGCTTTTTGGTGCTCTCCCTCGTGCACAAAATCGTGCTTTTTGGTGCTCTCCCTCGTGCCAAAAATTGTGCTTTTTGGTGCTCTCCCTCGTGCCAAAAACCGTGATCTAGATTGTGCTTTTTGGTGCTCTCCTTCGTGCCAAAAATCGTGCTTTTTGGTGCTCTCCTTCGTGCATTGCTCTCCTTTGTCCAAACATCGTGCTCTAGATCGTGCTCTTTGGTGCTCTCCTTCGTGCACAAAATCGTCGTTTTTGGTGCACTCCCTCGTGCCAAAAATTGTGCTTTTTGGTGCTCTCCCTAGTGCCAAAACCCGTGCTCTAGATCGTGCTTTTTGGTGCTCTCCTTCGTGCCACAAACTGCTCTCCCTCGTGCACAAAATCGTGCTCTAGATCGTGCTTTTTGGTGCTCTCCTTCGTGCCAAAAATCGTGCTCTAGATCGTGCTCGCGGTTACAGCTATTAGGCTAGTGTCCATGTATATCTATATTGAATACCTACCTCAACAGGCGGCCCCAAAATGAAATAAACTGAATAGATTCCCAATACGCAACCCGGGTTTTAAGGGTTTTTATATTGTAAATTGTATATATATATATACAATATATATATATAATATTATAATATAACTGCGTATTTGAATGATTGATATAAGTGCTTCCTTTGGCTCATGGGGTGTTCAATCAGGGCACATATTTTCATTTGACAAAGAGGAGCCTGTCGCAAGGTGACATGGACACCCGTTGCAAGGAAATAAACACCTTTGTGTTTTTCTCCAGGCACTGCAGATCTTGATGGACGCATATTAGTTGCCAGATATTCATCTATTGGTAGTGAGGTGGTGTTGAAACCACAACCGGAACAAACATCGATAAAAATGATTCCCGGACAGGGGTAGCTGGGTAGCACGTTTCTACCATTATCCTTAGGTAGTTTGTTCCCCACCTGCCAGGTGAGGGTTGTTAGATTTTATGTCAGTTGCCTCCTCGTCCTCCTCCTCCTCCTCCTTCTCCTCCTCGTCCTCCTCTCCTCCTCGTCCTCGTCGTCCTCGTCGTCCTCGTCGTCCTTGCTCAACTGCGACCCGCGATCCACAGTGTTCGCTGTCGGACCTCAACCACGACCATCCACGCCCAGTGTTCCCTGCCGGACCTCAACCACGACCATCCACGCCCAGTGTTCCCTGCCGGACCTCAACCACGACCATCCGCGCCCAGTGTTCCCTGCCGGACCTCAACCCCGACCATACACGCCCAGTGTTCCCTGCCGGACCTCAACCACGACCGTCCGCGCCCAGTGTTCCCTGCCGGACCTCAACCGCGAGTATCCATGCCAAGTGTTCCCTGCCGGACCTCATGTAGGAATGTCAGATAGACTGCCAGATAGAATGCCAGATAGAATGTCAGATAGGATGCCAGATAGAATGCCAGATAGAATGTCAGATAGGATGCCAGATAGAATGCCAGATAGAATGCCAGAAAGAATGCCAGAAAGAATGCCAGATAGAATGCCAGATAGAATGTCAGATAGGATGCCAGATAGAATGCCAGATAGAATGCCAGATTGCCATAGATGCCAGATCCAGATACTGCCAGAAGAATGTCCAGAATTAGAATGCCAAATATATGTCAGATATAATGCAGGAGAGATAATGCAGGAAATATAAATGTCAGATGTCAGAAGAATGCCAGAATATATGTCAGATATAATGCCAGATAGAATGCCAACATATATGCCAGAATATATGTCAGATAGAATGCCAAAATATATGTCAGATATAATGCCAGATAGAATGCCAGAATATATGCCAGAATATATGTCAGAATAAATGACAGGTAGAATGCCAGAATATATGTCAGATGAAATGTCAGAAAATATGTCAGATAGAATGCCAGATAGACTGCCAGATAGAACGCCAGGTGGAATGTCAGGATATATGCCAGATAGAATGCCAGAATATATGCCAGAATATATGTCAGATAGGATGTCAGAATATACTAAATATATGTCCAAATATACGTCCTGACATGTCATGGTGGGGATCACACGAAGTAGAGTAATTTTTGCAACAAGAGGTGATTCAAAACCCAGGATGTGAGTGGTGGGTCAAAATGGCTGGAGCCATCCATTGATTGGGCACAATGGGCACAGCTGGGCTGACCGGAGGTGCAAGAAATCTGCTTGTTGTTGTCCTAGGGGAATCCGTGCCTGAGAAAGGCAACTGGGTCGGTTGCTGCGCAAAAGCTAGGAAGGGGGAAAGCATAAGCAATTCTTTGCCGAAAGAACTGCTGCAAAGCAATTCTTTGACGAAGGAACTGAAGGAACTGCTCTGAAAGAACTGCTGCAAAGCAGTTCTTTGACGAAGGAACTGCTCCTATGAAAGAACTGCTGCAAAGCAATTCTTTGACGAAGGAACTGCTCCTCTGAAAGAACTGCTGCAAAGCAATTCTTTGACGAAGGAACTGCTCCTCTGAAAGAACTGCTGCAAAGCAATTCTTTGACGAAAGATCTGAAGAAACTGCTCCTCTGAAAGAACTGCTGCAAAGCAATTCTTGGACGAAGGAACTGCTCCTCTGAAAGAGCTGCTGCAAAGCAATTCTTTGACGAAGGAACTGCTCCTCTGAAAGAACTGCTGCAAAGCAACTGTTTGACGAAGGAACTGCTCCTCTGAAAGAACTGCTGCAAAGCAATTCTTTGACGAAGGAACTGCTCCTCTGAAAGAACTGCTGCAAAGCAGTTCTTTGACGAAGGAACTGCTCCTCTGAAAGAACCGCCGCACAGCAATTCTTTGACGAAGGAACTGAATGAACTGCTCCTCTGAAAGAACTGCTGCAAAGCAATTCTTTGACGAAGGAACTGCTCCTCTGAAAGAACTGCTGCAAAGCAATTCTTTGACGAAGGAACTGCTCCTCGGAAAGAACTGCTGCAAAGCAATTCTTTGACGAAGGAACTGCTCCTCTGAAAGAACTGCTGCAAAGCAGTTCTTTGACGAAGGAACTGCTCCTCTGAAAGAACTGCTGCAAAGCACTTCTTTGACGAAGGAACTGCTCTGAAAGAACTGCTGCAAAGCAATTCTTTGACGAAGGAACTGAAGGAACTGCTCCTCGGAAAGAACTGCTGCAAAGCAATTCTTTGACGAAGGAACTGCTCCTCTGAAAGCACTGCTGCAAAGCATTTCTTTGACGAAGGAACTGAAGAAACTGCTCCTCTGAAAGAACTGCTGCAAAGCCATTCTTTGACGAAGGAACTGAAGAAACTGCTCCTCTGAAAGAACTGCTGCAGAGCACTTCTTTGACAAAGGAACTGCTCCTCTGAAAGAACTGCTGCAAAGCAATTCTTTGACGAAGGAACTGCTCCTCTGAAAGAACTGCTGCAAAGCAATTCTTTGCTGAATGAAGTGCTTCTCTGTTCAATGAACTGCTCCAAAGCAATTCTTTGTCGAAAGAACTGCTGCAAAGCAATTCTTTAACGAAGGAACTGCTCCTCTGAAAGAATTGCTGCAAAATGAAGGAGCTGCTTCTCTGTTGAAAGAACTGCGGCAAAGAAATTCTTTGATGAAGGATTTCCTTCCCTGTTCAAAGAACTGCTGCAAAACAATTCTTGGATGAAGGAAATGCTTCTCCGTTGAAAGAACTGCTGCAAAGCAATTCTTGGACGAAAGGACTGCTTTTCTGTTGAAAGATCTGCTGCAAAACAATTCTTGGATGAAAGAAAGGCGTCTCTTTGGAAAGAACTGCTGCAAAACAGTTCTTGGATGAAGGAGCTTCTTCTTTGTTTTAAGAACTGCCGCAATGCAATTGTTGGATGAAAAAACTGTTTCTCTGTTGAAAGAACTGCCGCAATGCAATTCTTGGATGAAAAGAACTGCTTCTCTGTTGGAAGATCTGCTGCAAAGCATTTTTTTGGATGAAAGAATTGCTTCTCTGTTGGAAGATCTGCTGCAAAGCAATTCTTGGATGAAGGAACTGCTTCTTTGTTGAAAGAACTGCCGCAATGCAATGCTTTTTATTAATTGAGATCTTGTTATAGTTGAGAGGTCGGTGTTGCTGAGTAATGTCGTATGCCGTATGCTTTGGCCACGGGCAGGTCAGTGACCGCTTCTTGCATGGTTGCGGTAAGGATAAGCTTCTGGATACCTTGACACAAGGGCTTATCGATGAAACTGTGACTCCTCACCGTATACCAGCCTTGGTGGCTGCAAAGTACGAGGGCAAGGAGTATGTCGTTTGCAGCAACCGGCGGCTGAAATGCTACAAGGATGCCTGGCACAGCGGACATGAGTGTTGGTTCAAAGTGATCGTCCATGTCCTGCCATCAAAGATCCCTTCCAGCGTTTTGCCTTCATCGCGAAGGCTGTCTTTTCGGTCGACACAAAGAACGACGGCCTGTTTCCTGTCGGATGTGTGTCGGATGTGTGTCGGATGTGTGCCGGATGTGTGTCGGATGTGTGTCGGATGTGTCTTGCCTCGGCGCAAATTGTAAGGCAACAGAATTTCCTGGAAAATAAATGAAAACAAGCCGAAATTAGACATTATGATGAACCATTATGAAACATCATTATGAAACATGAGACAGATGTGATACCCTTAGATGTGATGCTGTGTACATGTATAATAGCATGCATATATATATATAATTTATGTGTGTGTACATACTGAACAGATGTAAAACTTCTGAATAGGCTCCTTTCCTTGCTGCAGGGGGCAGTGGCCCACTCATGAGTCCACTGCCAACGAAGCTACTCATGGGTTGGGAGGATATCGGGACTGATCATCCCGACGTACCTGCAGAATTTTTCTATTTGCGACTGATATGGCAAGGGGCCAAGCCAAGAACCCAAACAAACAAACAAACAAACAAACAAACAAAAAAAACAAAACAACAAACAAACAAACAAGCAAGCAAGCAAGCAAGCAAGCAAGCAAACAAACAAACAAACATACATTTATTCTTTTCGTAGCCATGGCAGAGGGCTAAGCCGAGAACCCTACAGGCCCTACAGGAATTATGTATTTTTTTTTGGGGGGGGACCTATTCTTTTTCCTCGTCATGGCAGAGGGCTAAGCCGAGAACCCTACAGCGACTAATTCCAGTATTTTGCGATGTATTTGAT
>CAMXCT020001295.1:111631-119098 GCA_947184155.2 Cladocopium goreaui
TCTTTCAACATCTTTCAACTGCCATATCTGCCATGGTACATGGTTGGTCCATGTTAGTCTCACAGCAAGGTTCACGGGAGCAGTTCCTCGGATCCAGCTTCACCAGCGATGACACAGTGGTCAGCCAGGCCGAAAAAAACATGCTTCAGCCCGCTAACAGTTTGAATCGTATAGTCCATCCATGACTCAAGATGTTCTAAGTTCTAAGTCTACTGAGAATGTGTCTCACTGCCAAGATCAAGCACATTCAAGCACTGCAAACGGTTTCGCATTTTTCACGATTGCATGCTGTCAAGGAGGTTTGAAAAGGTTTGAAATCAGGAAATCAGGTTCTGATTGACTGAAAATGACTGATAGTTACTACTTAGTTCATAAATCATCTCGGTCCTTTTTTGATCAGATGTCAACACCATCTTCAGCGGCTCGGTACATCTTGGTGCCCTGCGAGGAGTCGACGTGCAGTGGGGTCAAGGCTTCACCTACCGAATGCGATGCCGATCCGGTGCGGATCTGATTTGGTGTCGCTCCCAACGGAGCTGACCGGAAAGAGGGGGATGACTCCCCGATATTCCCCGTTTTCCACCGCTGACTTTTGGAAGGTCTTTCCGGTGTTTCTTTCCGATGTTCATACGTCTTCAGCCGTCAGAAACGTCCAGTGTCCAGGGCGCCAGGGCACTGCTTTCCCTCGAAATTGAGAATCTGCGATGGCAGAAAAATGGCTGTTCCATTCTGTTCCGGTGTGTTAACCCAGGTAAACCAAGTTTTTGCCAAAGATCTAGCTTTGGCGTCCAAACCCGATGAGTATATGGCATTTTGTGGCATTATATGGCAAACAATCAATACTGATGAATATCCGGCAAAAAAAAACAGTAAACAAAGTTGTGAACAGGTGTTCATTTATCTGCCCATAACTTACAAACATTCGTTTTTGGCAGTGGCTGATTTTCCGGGATATGGGTTACAGGGTGTAGGCTACAGGGTGCAAGCATGATATCTCTGAAACATTGGCATAGATGATATCATGAAGCAAATGACTGGAATTCTTAGGAATGGGTCCAAATCACCAGATGACAAGATGTGACAATGGTTCGTGGGCTGTTTTTTTTGCAAGGCTTGGTTCGGGGGTTGCGAATGCTTTGCCTTCAAATTTAGGGCGGGTAATATTGTACTTGGAACTGTCAGCCATGTCCATTCTGGCTGGGACATCGTGTGGATATGTCTTGTTCTTGGCACAGACGCACACTCGCATGAAGATTTACTGTATAACGATGTATAACGTACAAAGTTACAATCTGCATGTATCAGATAGACTTAATTTTAAGACCAATGACAGAGGCCATGAGAAAGAGGGAGAAAATGAACAAGTATATCAAATCCGTACAAGCCGATGTATGTAGCAGTGTAAAGTTCAAAACAAACAATATACAGATTGCCACCTAGACGCTGTCACGTTTCTCGATCTTCGATTTTGGGTGTTTTTTTTGGTTGGGAGATGTAACTTGACATCCAGCAATTGGTTGCCATAGATCCCTTGCAGTCGGTTTTTGAAGAAGTGAAACCCGAAGTGTTTGATTTGTATCTAATGTATCTGTATTTACTGTACGTAGAAGATGCTTTGTTAGGCATGTATATGAATATTATATACATATACATATATATATATGCGCATGCTGTTCTTTGTTTGTGATCTCTGTTGATGCCGGGCCAATCTTCGAAGCTGTCACGGGGAGGATTTGATGCTTCGACCTTGCTGGAAGAAGCTCGAGAAGAAGTTGATTCACTGCGCTGCAACCAACTCTTTCACTCCAGAACTCCAGGTGCAGACTGATTCTTTCCAAGCCGTGTTTGTCTACAGTTGAAATATGTTGAACAAGCTTCAAACACAGCCCCGCTTTTGCTGAAGCATGTCCGTGATATTCCGTGATTTATTTTAGTTTTTCAGAGCATTTTTCGGATCTTTGGATCATTTGGATCACCCAAAAATTGCTCACGGTGTAAATTTCCCTCCATTGGGCCATTGATTGGGGATGTGAGGGACTTTTGGACCGCTTCCGCTTCATCTTCGACAGCCTGGGCGGCTCACGGAACCCGGAGCTCCAGGAATTTCGCGTCTTGGAAGATACCGAGAAGGTCTTGCAGGAGATCCGATGATCCGATGGTTTTTTTTGGCTTGGAGCTATTGGAGCTATTTGGAGCTATTTGGAGCTATTGGAGCTGTAGCTGAGCTGGATTTTGTTCAAAGGTTGGAGATCTTTCAGTATCTTTCAGTATCTTTCAGTACGTGGATGTACGTGGCCCTGTGTCCCGGGCATTTGCAAGTCTTTTGGCAGATTTCCAAAAGGCCTAGGTGATGTCGTCATTTTTGGTTGATACAGCTCCCCCAACCATCCGAAACCTTTCCAAAGCCATTTGGTGAGATAGGTTGCCCACTTGGTTGTTCAACAGCCGTGGATGTTTTTTGGTGAAATCCTGGAACTGATTCAAGTTACGGAACCTGCCACGAGATGGAATGCCATATGGGAGATGGAAGGGGATGGTGCAGATACCCCAAAATGACAATGTTCATGGAGCACTTGATAGGCCATAGATGGCCATAGCCCCCATAGTGGGGGATATCCAACTCTGGGTTCTGAGGTTTAGTAAGTTTAGTACGAAGCACATGGCAGAATTGCTTGCAGAATTTCTATGAATTTCTTGCAGGAGATGGCTGAGGAAGACGAGAAGCAACGCAAAGTGGAAGAAGAATTTGCCGCAGAAGTGTGGAACCATGCAGGACGCAAAGTCTCAGAATCGGTGGTCGGCTTCCTTGGTGCCTCGGCAATGGTGCATAAACGATGTTGTCAGAGCTGCATAACATGACTGGGAAGAATGCACAAATGCCCACGAAACTCTAGCAGAGTGGAGGGTTCTGGCTTTGGGGTATAAGGTCAGCTTATGATGGCTTTGGAATGGTAGAATGACCTATTTTTGAAGGGCATCCAGTTAAAAAAAGCGCGATCTGGCTGAATCAGAGAAAAGCGCGCATCAGCCGTGGGTCAACTTCCCAGAAATGGGGAGTCGAAAAATGACGGAGCTTGTGGGGGATGTTAACTCACCATGGTCTAAACAATAGATAACAATAGGTATTTCAGAAAGGCTGATGTGGATGCTCTTCCCGACATCGTTTGTTCTGGCAACACTGATGTACATAAGAGCTACAAATATATCATGGTATCCCAGTAGTTCAACTCTCTATTAACAGTAGGTCAGTAGGTCACCCATGTTATGTTTCAGAATTTGGACATTAGGAATTCTCGGAAACCCATCAGAGCACATGGCTACGCCCCAAACGAAAGGAAAGCTACCCCCCAGTAAACCAAGATATTTCATAGGTAAATCAGAAATCAGCTATAAATGGGCCATTTTCCCTAGCTGCGCTCTGCTACCAGAAGTAAATGGGTTGAAATAAGCCCTTCTCTAAGAAAGGAACGGAAAGCACCCACACGCAAAATAAATATATACATCTCTCTCTCTCTCTCTCGCTCTATCTGTCTATCTACCTATCTATCTATCTATCCATCTATCTATCTATCTATCTAACTATCTATCTTTCTATCTATCTTTCTATCTATCTTTCTATCTATCTATCTATCTATATCTATCTATATCTATCTATATCTATCTATATCTATCTATATCTATCTATATCTATCTATATCTATCTATATCTATCTATATCAATCTATATCAATCTATATCTATCTATATCTATCTATATCTATCTATATCTATCTATATCTATATCTGCCTATAGCTGTCTATATCTATCTATATCTATCTATATCTATCTATATCTATCTATATCTATCTATATCTATCTCTATCTATCTGTCTCTATCTATCTATCTAATCTAATCTAATCTAAATCTAAATCTAAATCTAATCCTAAATCTAATCTAATCTAATCTAATCCTAATCTATCCTAATCTAATCTAATCCTAATCTATCCTATCTAATCTAATCTAATCTAATTTAATCTAATCTAATCTAATCTATCTATCTATTTGTCTATCTGTCTATCTGTCTGTCAGTCTGTCAGTCTGTCAGTCAGTCAGTCTGTCTATCTATCTCTCTCTATCTATCTCTATCTATATTTATATATCTATATCTATCTATACTTTTCCATATCTTTCTATATCTATCTATATCTATCTATATCTACCTATCTCTATCTATCTCTATCTATCTCTCTCTATATCTATCTCTATCTCTATTTCTATCTCTATCTCTATTTACCTCTACCTCTATCTATATCGATCTATTTTATCTATTTTATCTATTTTATCTATGTCTATCTTTCTCTATCTTTATCTATCTCAATCTATACCTATCTCTATCTATCTCTGTCTATCTCTGTCTCTCTCTATCTCTACCTCTCTCTCTCACTCTCTCTCTCTCTCTCTCTAACTCTCTCTCTCTCTCTATCGATCTCTATCAATCTCTATCAATATCTATATTTCTCTATCTGTCTCTATCTGTCTCTATCTGTCTCTATCTATCTCTATCTATCTCTATCTATCTCCATCTCTTTGTCTCTCTATCTATCTCTCTATCTATCTATCGATCTCTCTCTCTCTATCTATCTATCTATCGATCGATCTATCTATCTATCTTTCTATCTTTCTATCTTACAACCAACCCGATCCCCTAAGATTGAATACCTCAACAGGCAGTCCCAACATGAAAACCACTGAATAGATCCAATGCGCAACTCGGGTTTTACATGGTTTTTATATAATTATGTGTTTGGCTGATTAACAAGCTGAAAGATCAAGCTTCGTGTGCTTCCTTTGGCTCATGGGTCCTGCAGTTTTCATGCAAGGTATTCCATCTTCCTTGACAGCAGCGACATGGAGATGAAGTTGTCCTTGAAGGCTCGCTGCACTAGCTGCCTTGCTGTGCTCTTATTTGTTTGACATCTTGCTGCAGGCTGGCTGCTCACCCCTCTCGTTGCGGCCTCAGCACACTTCAGCAACTGTTGCTTCGCAATTTACGTGGCTCGGGCATGCTAAAGCCTTTCCGACCGCATAGTTTCCACAAAGAGCCTTGTCCGGCGCCAGCGTTTGGATGCAGGGCTTGTCGTTATGAAAAGTGGCGCTTCGCCTTTGCCACTGCCAAGGCTCAAGCTTTGGGTGGGGCAGAGGCAGCGCCGGACTTTTCATGGCGACAAGCTTTGCAGCCGAGTAAACACTGGTTGTGGGAGAGGCTCTCCGTGGAAACTATGCCGTCGGAAAGGTTTTAGACCGACAGAGCGCAACAACCACCGCCGGCGGCAAAAGCGACGAAAAAGAGGGCGGACACATACGAAGAAACGAAAACAGACGCAGGCACATGCACAGACAAACACAAACACGCAAGGAGAGATGGAGTGGAATCGAGAGACGGAGACGGGGACAGAGGCAGAGCAGAATTTTTTCACATGGCTGGGCCACCTTGGCTAGCTCAGGCGCTGTGCCATCGGCGCGGCGCCCTTGGCACTCCGCTGTCCACCCAGCGCGCCGGGGATTGAACCCGGGGTCGGTGGCTCAGGACGGCCGCCTTTTCCACGAGACAGCACCGGGCCAGGAGACACGGAGGGATTGAGACACGGGGCGACCGAGAAAGGCGGAGAAAGATGAGGAGGACAGGCAACCCAAAAGAAAGAGAGAGAGAGGGGCGCAGAGACAGAGACAGGGAGAGGGAAAGACAGAGTGAGAGAGACCAAAAAACCAACAACAAACAGAAACAAAGAGAAACAGATAGAGGCAGAGACAGCGCAGAAATTCTTGACCGGGCCGGGCCGCCTTGCCTAGTTGGGCCCACCGTTCTGAGGCGCGCGCTTTGCCATTGGTGCTGCGTTGTTTGCACCCGGCACCGCCAGGGATTGAACACGAGGCTCGCTGGGTCAGGCCCATCATATTTTCCACTAGGCACCACCGGGCCCCAGATGAGGCCAGGAGAAGGGAAGAGAAGGGTGCAGATAGAGGCAAGGACCGTGATGCGCAGATGCCAGCAGAGAACCGCCGACCCGAAGCAGAAACAAACAGATAGAAGAAGAGACCGCCAAGCAGGCAGACAGGCAGGCAACGCAACAGACAGACAAACAGAAGGAGACACGGAGCGACCGAGAAAGACGGAGAAGGATGAGAAGGACAGGCAACCCCAGAAAGAGGGAAAGAGAGAGAGAGGGAGAGAGAGACAACGAGAAAGAGGAAGCGGAAGAGAAAGAGAACGAGAACCAGCAAGAGCAAGAAAACGAGATTGAGCAAAAGAAAGAAAGAAAGAACGAACGAACGAAAGAAAGAATGAAAGAAAGAAAAAAGAAAGAAAGAAAGAAAGAGAGCGAGAGCGAGAGAGAGAGAGAGAGAAAGAGAGAAAGAGAGAAAGAGAGAAAGAGAGAAAGAGAGAAAGAGCGAGAGAGAGAGAGAGAGGCGAAGAGCGGGGAGACAGAAAGAGAGAGAGAGAGGAACAAAAAATCAGAAACAAAGAGAAACAAAGAGAAAAAGATAGAGGCAGAGACCGCAGAGATTCCTCACAGGGCCGGGCCACCTTGCCTAGTTGGGCCCGTCGTTCTGAGGCGCGCGCTTTGCCATTGGTGCTGCGTTGTTTGCACCCGGCGCCGCCAGGGATTGAACACGAGGCTCGCTGGGTCAGGCTCGTCATTTTTTCCACTAGGCAGCACCGGGCCCGGGAAGAAGCCAGGAGAAGGGAAGAAAAAGGCAGGCAAGGACCGTGATGCGCAGATGCCGGCAGACAATCGCAGACTCGAAGCAGAGGCAAGCAGGCGGACAAACAAGCAGAAAGACACGGACAAGCACAACGAAACACTGAGAGAGGGAGGAAGACAGAGGAAGGCAGAGACAGAGACAGAGAAAGGCGGAGAGACAGATAGAGACAGATAGAGACAGATAGAGACAGACAGAGACAGACAGAAACGGAAACGAAAACGAAAGCCAAACAGAGAGAAAGAGAAAGGGAAAGCGAGACATGGAGAGAGAGAGAGAGACAGAGAGAGAGAGAGAGAGCGAGCAGAAGCGAGCAGAAGCGAGCAGAAGCGAGCAGAAGCGAGCAGAAGCGAGCAGGAGCCAGCAGGAGCCAGCAGGAGCCAGCAGAAGCCAGCAGAAACGAGCAGCATAGAGAAAGGCACGGAGAAAGGCACAGAGAAAGGCACAGAGAAAGGCAGAGAGAGGCAGAGAGAAGCAGAGAGAGGCAGAGAAAGGCAGAGAGAGGCACAGAGAGAGAGAGAGAGAGACACCGGGAGACAGAGACAGTGGGAGAGAGAGGCAGAGACAGAGAGAGAGAGAGAGAGACAGAAAGAAAGAAAGAAAGAAAGAAAGAAGGAAGGAAAGAAAGAAAGAAAGAAAGAGAGAAAGAGAGAAAGAGAGAAAGACAGAAAGAAAGAGAGAAAGAGAGAAAGAGAGAGAGAGAGAGAAAGAAAGAGAGAGAGAG
>CAMXCT020001295.1:119198-134198 GCA_947184155.2 Cladocopium goreaui
CCAGAGGGCTGCCCAAACAGACTGGGGTTAGAGAGTTTGAGCGCTATTGTTTTAGGTGGTTTATAAAAAATAGTCCTGAAAAAAGGAAAGAAGGAAGGAACAAAGGAAAGAAGCAAAGAAAGAAAAAAAAAGCAAAGAGGCAAAGAAGGGAAAGAAAGGAAAGAAAGGAAAGAAAGGAAAGAAAGGAAAGAAACGAAAGAAACGAAAGAAAGGAAAAAAAGGAAAGAAAGGAAAGAAAGGAAAGAAAGGAAAGAAAGGAAAGAAAGGACATCAAAAAGGCAAGAAGGCAAGAAGGAAAGGAGGAAAGATGGAAAGATGGAAAGAAGGAAAGAACACGAAAAATGCGAATGAACGAAAGAAGGACAGAAAGAACGAATGAACGAACGCAAGAACGAGTGAAGGAAGAAACGACAGAAGGAACAAAAAAAAACAAATAAAGAACGAAATAAAGAACGAAAGAAAGAAATAATCAAAGAAACAAAGGGAGAACGAAAGAAAGAAAGAACGAACGAACGAAAGAACACAAAAAAGAAAGAGCGAGCGAACGATAGAAAGAACGAACGAAAGAAAGAAAAAGAGAGAGAGAGAGAGAGAGGCACAGAGAGAGAGAGAGAGGCACAGACAGAGAGAGAGAGAGAGAGAGGCACAGACAGAGCCAGCCAGAAAGAGAGAGAGAGAGAGAGATAGAGAGACATAGAGAGACATAGAGAGACATGAAGGACATAGAGAGACGAGACAGGGGGTGAAGAGAGGAGAGAGGAGAGGAGCGAGGAGAGGGGAGAGAGCGAGAGAGAGAGAGAAAGAAAGAGACAGAAAGAAAGAAAAAGGAAGAAAAAGAAAGAAAAAGAAAGAAAGAAAAAGAAAGAAAAAGAAAGAAAAAAAAAGAAAAGAAAAGAAAAGAAAGAAACTAACAAACAAACAAACAAAGAAAGAAAGAAAAGAAAAGAAAAGAGAAGACAAGAAAAGAAAAGAAAGGAAAAGAAAAGAAAAGAAAGAAACAAACAAACAAAGAAATAAAGAAAGAAAGAAAGAGAGAGAGAGAGAGAAAGAGAGAAAGAAAGAGAGAAAGACAGAAAGAGAAAAAGAGAGAAAGAGAGAAAGACAGAAAGAGA
The DNA here is from genome assembly GCA_947184155.2 of Cladocopium goreaui. Taxonomy (NCBI): domain Eukaryota; class Dinophyceae; order Suessiales; family Symbiodiniaceae; genus Cladocopium; species Cladocopium goreaui. Next base: position 120,311 of record CAMXCT020001295.1, read on the forward strand.
GAAAGAGAGAAAGACACAAAGAGAGAAAGACACAAAGAGAGAAAGACGCAAAGAGAGAAAGACACAAAGAGAGAAAGACACAAAGAGAGAAAGACACAAAGAGAGAAAGACACAAAGAGAGAAAGACACAAAGAGAGAGAGAGAGAGAAAGAGAGAAAGAGAGACAGAGACAGAGAGAGAGGGAGACAGAGAGAGAGGGTGACAGAGAGAGAGGGAGGCATACTGAGGGAGGCATACTGAGGGAGGCAGTGAGATGGGCAGGTATTTAGACAAGTATAGATGAAGATACAAAGACGTTAGCAAACACTATGCATGTTCCACCATAATCTAAAACTATGGGTTTCTGCTGTATGTATATATATATATATTTGTAAATATACATATATACACGCATATAGATCGTCCAGTTGACTTTTGTCCTCGGAATGTCATTACCAGGATTCTGACCTTGGAAAATATACGACCTATGTCCTTTGAAAAATAACATATTATATATTTGCAGTCCAGGACTTATGTCCTTGGAATATGAATACCATGACATCTGTCCTCGGAAATTATATATAGAAAATTATATATAGACATGTAGACATATGACATATATATATATATACCTACAGTGTCAGCCGATCAGGGAGGGTGGCAGAAGGAAACAAACAGTAACCAGACTGCTGAAGAAGCAGCTAGTCCTGAACAAGGACATGTTTCTTTCGCTCTGGGTCTGTGGTTGCTGGCTTCCTTTGGCAACTTGCAGCTGGCACAGCAAGCGTGGGACCTTTCAGGATGTCCAGGAAGCATCTGGTGTTCAGAAGACAAGCAAAGAAGAAGGGAAAATATGGATCCAACCATAATGGGGGTATCACAGGGACATATAAGGGGATATATAATCAACAATCCACGAAACTTGTTGGGTGTCACTGAACATGCCGGATTTACTATCACATACTCATAAAATTGTTGCTTCACAGAAAAAACATGATACACTGGTCCTAGGGATGCCCTATTTGCAGGCACATTGGAAACCTATTCCATGCCATTTTTCACCACACCACATTCCCACTATTGAAGCCAATTTCTTGGTTACTGTAACGTAGCTTCTGGACCCAGTAGCTTTGCAAAAACTCATTCTTTTAAATATGTTCACAATGTTGTAGCTCCTGGTTTTCAGAAGCCATCCATAATCCATAAATTCATTCCAACAAAAATGCTTGCAATAGAAAAGCTCCTGTGGTCCCGGGCTATTGTCAAGTAGTCAATTTTCAAGAGAAAAGTTGCAGAAGGTGCCCGTGGTGCTGGGGACACTGACGACTGGGCAATGACCTGGATTCATGAGAAGAAGCGTTCAAGGCCAGCATAAGTTTTCAACATTGTGACATTGGCCGCTGTCACAGTCACTCACTGACTGTCTGAGTCAGTAAATGTCTAACTAATGATGAAAATACCGAACAATTTTGACATTGACTCAGTGAGTGACTCAACCAGTGGCAGGGCAGCGACGGGCGAGGTCATTGTCTGACAGTCAGTGAGAGCCTCCAGGTGTCCAACTATTGAAACTGACATTTTAGTATTGAATTTATTTTTCGCCTGCTGTCACTGTCACACAGCGATTGCTGTTGCTTATTCCATGAATATAATTCAAGTGGAGTTACCACCAAACGACGCTGGGCTATAACTTCTCCGGTTGTCTGCGGACAGTTCCTGACTGGTTCTATTTCATTTTCTCAACTCAGCTGATTTGTCCAGTGTAAATTCACTAGTAGCTGTAGGTTTAAATGCGGGGACTGTCGTTTGCTGTAGTTAGTCCGTGCGGTGATTTGCCAATTGGATTTTTTATTTTAGTGATAGCAGTGATTTACCAGATGTACAGCAGCAGTCAGTGACAGAACTGTAAGTTTATCGCTCTGCAGACAGTGTGATGATGTGCCCTTTGATGGCAGTAATTCACCAGATGTACAGCAGCAGTCAGTCACAGAACTGTAAATTTATCGCTCTACAGACAATGTGATGATGTGCCCTTTGATGGCAGTGATTCACCAGATGTACAGCAGCAGTCAGTCACAGAACTGTAAATCTATTGCTGCATGGACAGCGTGGTGGTTTGCCCTTTGATGACAGTGATTCATCTGAAGAACAACTTACTTGTGACCTGGATTGATTGATGCTGATCATGTAGAGGTGGTAGTGCGGTCCCCATTCGTTACCATTGATTTTGACTGCTGGCAAGGCTCCCATTCAGATATGATTGAGACGTAGTGAAGTCTTCTTTCAATACGCCAAAATGAAAATAAGGACAGGAAGCTTGTGAGCTGCTTCATTGCATGGCACAAAGGCCTTTCCCCGTGGATGTTTTAGCATTGACTTAGGACTTTTTTTTGTTCTGGCTTAGTAGGTCAGGTAGTCAATCATTTAAATTCACCAAGACTAATTTTCCACAAACCCCACTTAACCCAATATTACTTATATATTAACTAAGTAGTTGGTGGCAGTCAGTCAGGAGCCAGATCAATATGATTATGATAATCAATGTAATTGGTTCAAGGAACATGACCATGACCCCGCAGGAAGGCCTTGAATATCATTGGGGTTCAGACAGTTTCAAGCACCATTATGCATTCTAACAGTCCCGACTTTTCTTTTACGTCTATTTGCAAGTTGCTCGGCACATTTTTTCATGTCAGTTAATTTGGACCATCAAAGCTTGTTCAATAATGCTGACTGCTGCTTTAACAATACAATTTTTATTGAATACCCGATTGCATTGCCAGGGTCATGATTCTCACGGCGTGCCTGGCTGGAGGAAGCATAGGTTTGAACTTTGTTATTTATATATTTACTTTTACTATGGTGTCAGTCCAATAAGATTGAACACTGTGTGTACTTGTTTATTTCTTACTCTGTCAGTGAGACATAGGGAGGCTGTCACACTTGTAACACTGCACAGTAATGGTCTTGATAAGATTCATGTTTCCAGTTGCAGTCTATTTTTGCTCAGCCAGACTCAGACTGAGTAGGCTTAGGCTGAGGTCACTGTCCGCCTCTTCTTGCTTTCATGGGTATTATTTAGCCAGTCGACTAATGTAGACAACTGAAATTTACACAGTGGGGTAGAATGGTCGTGAAGATGACGATGATCAAAGTCTATAAGTCTATGACAGTACAGCGAACTAATGGCTTAACAAATTATTAGTGTAACTACAGCGACAGGTGAAATCTCTGAAATCTAGTTTCTGGTTGATTCCTGTGACAAGCAGGAAAGCGCGGACTATCACCGCAAGTCTATTATCACTCTGGATTCAAGGACCTTTTGAAATACACCATTTATGCCGCACTCCAGGAAACATTTTGCATGAGGATCTTTTTCATTCGGCCATCCGGGCTTTCATCGTCGTCATCATCGTCATCACCACTGGAGCTCGGAACCTCTCCCCCTGATTCTAGCAATTTGCAAGAAAGACAGCATACAGATTTTTTCCGTGCTGTCACAGATTCATTCTCAACTTTTGGCAACTGCGGAAGGCCTGAGGCTTGTGTCCCCACTCATCCACCTCTGCTTTTGTCGGCGGAGTTGCGACGGCCATGATGTGTTGGCCCATTTTGAAGCAAACTTTGTCAGACAAAGTTCGTCTTTCACCTGCTGAATGGACATATCTCGTCAACTGGACCGTTTGCGTTTCAATGGAAGGCTCACGCCCTGCCCGCTCCACTGTGTCCAAGGGGAGAGAAACAATGTGACGGGCAAGATGTTGTCCATTCAGAAGACTCACGCTCCCGACCGAAGAAGTATTCTGATGCTCCATGATGGCTAAGCCCAATCAAATACGTTTTTTTTCAGAAATTGGCATTTTGGCCAAGGAGTTGCGAAACATAGTTTGGCAAATGAATTAGATATGCAGTATGTACTTGGCAAATTTGGATGAGACAGAATCTCAGAATGAAGAAGAATAAAAATGCGTGTGGCTGCTCAGCTTGCCAATGACTGAATCTGAGACTGTCTGATGGCTGAGTCAGTGATGACCACACACTGATTCACTGACTCAGTTTTTTTTGGCCACCAGCCAGGTATAGCACCCACAAAGCTGACCGTCAGTCTGTGACACTGTGTCCCAATGATTTCAAATGCTTCAGATATTCTACGTTACAACGAGGAATTCATTAATTAATTATCAGGTTAGCAGCCAGTCAGAGTCAGGACTGCTGTCGTCACGATTTTAATTTAATGTTTCAATGACTGTGACATGATTGTCCTAGGTGACATGATTGTTTTAGTTCCCGTCGGTGTGATATGCCTGATGATGATGATGGCGCGTGAGGATAAATACTGCGATGATGTAATGCGATGAACATGACTCGACACTGTGGGGTGGTACATCATGATGATGTAATGATAAAGATCATTCATGACTGCTGGTTTTTGTTGGCATCCACAGACAAGCATTCAGTCAGTGGCACATCTAATTTCACATGTCCTATTTATTCATCTGATGCTTGTGCACTTTGCAGCAACTTTTGGGTCTTGAATACTACTGTGGTAGTTTTGTCCTTGGGCTTTGCGCTACAGCCACGTCAAGTCTACCACATGTCGCACTATCGATCAACTTGCAGACCTGGAACTTGTCAGTTGTGACAAATTATGTTTGAGTTGTTGTCTCGGTCCAACGCAGAAGTGGCTTCCCAGGATGCTTGGCTTGACAAGGGGTGAAAGAGCTGCTACTGCTATTCCACCACCACCCACATCCTCCGCCTACACCGGCAGAACTTGAAAGGGCTAATCGTGGTAGAACTCTAGAGAGGGCAGAAACATTTCCAGCCGCCCGCGCTGCAGGTGAAGATACAGTTGACAAGTCTCCGGCAGCTTCTGCACCCGCAGCCTCGAAACCTGTGAGCCGTTCCAGATCGCGAGTCCCTGCAGTCTTGACCCCAAGGGCAGACGGTAGCTTCGCCGACCAGGACACTGAGTTTTTGAGGAGAGCTCGAGGGGGTAACTTAAGTAGTCCCAACCTTAGTTCACGCCCACTAGTGTTAAGACCCGCCGATTCTATCCGATTCTAAATATCCCCCAGTGGTGATTAATTCAGAAGGCACCCGGGTCAGGGTATCGAAACCGCCCGGCACTACTGGCCGAGAGCCTGCGACGATTTTCGTCGCAGTTGCTGGTGAGGCCGCTGCATCTGGGGACCCCCACGAACTACCAGACGAACTCTGGAGGGATCCATCCCTAGTAGGCAGTAATACTACAGTGGCAACTTCTCGCAGAACCCAGGTTCTTCTCATTTCAGAGCCTGAGGGGCTACATCCGGTAGTCGACAACTCAGAACTTGAATAAGAGGAAGAAGAAGATAGAGCTAGCGCGCCGCCTCCCAAAAGAAGGGCCATCGTCACCACTACTTCTACGGGCCGCAGACAAGTATACCAAATTAGACGACGTAGCTCATCTCCTCAACGAGCCTTGACCGAAGCTGCACCAGGTGATCCCCCATCTGATCCCGAAGAGCCAGAGGCACCTGACGAAGATCCAACTGATCCAGGTGAACCCGAGGAAGAGAAGGAGGAGGAGGAGGAATCATCTGAAGCTCCAGAAGCCTCGCCCGAGGGCGACGACATCGAGGTAGTTGAGGAAGAGGCTGCTCCATCAGCGCCTCACGCGTCAAGCCCAGTCTTAGAGCCAACATCGAAAGTAGCGTGAGTAGATTTTTGTCTCCAAGTTCAAAAGCTGAGGCCGACCGCTCAAGATCTCGTCATAGGGACACTGCAGTTGAAGAAGACACACCCGTTGCTGTGACCACTTCTTCTCCACGGGCATCGGGGTATACAATCCAGACACAAATTTTTCGGGACGGCACCAGAGCCGAAGTCTTTGTTCCTGATGTTGACAACCGTTCAATGCAATATTAATCACATTGGGTTAAGCAAAGAAAGGATAGACCTGGGTGACGAAAATCAATGTTCCCAACTTGATTACCAAATAGGTGAAGCCGCCAAGGTTGCACCACCCCATCTTTGGTCGTCCATACCATGCACATCTGGTTCTCCCTGGCAGTACATCAATAGAAAGAAGGGAGGAGCTGCTTATATATTAGCGCTCCAACTTCGAGAATCGAAAAGACTCTTCAAAAGCTTTAGTAAACGGGCTGAATTAGTTTTGAAGCTAGGAGGCACTGTTTCTTTTGAATGGCCGCGTCCCTCGACTGGCTGGAAGAGACCAGATGTCGTAGCTTTCTTCGATTCACACCCGGAGTTTATGGAGGTCGAATTCGATGGATGCGCAGTGGGCTTGAGATCCAAAAAGGGTGTTCCCATCAAAAAGCCCTGGCGTGTAAAAACTACATCCCAAAGAGTGGTAGACGTTTTCAAAGATAAAAGGTGTAGTTGTGAGCAACCGCATGAAAAGTGTGAAGGTTCGGAAACGGCGCGATCAGCTATGTATCCCTCAGAGATGGCATTTTTGATTACCCAAGCGCTGTACCCTGCTAAGTGCGCACAACAGCATGCTCCCGTCATGCCATGTACACCCCTTTCAACTGAACCCCAAGAGCATCGCGAAGTTGAACAACATCTTAAACACGTTTCCCCACTAGCTGGTTTTAAGGATCTAGCAGTTGCCGTTGAAACAGATCCAACAGTGAACGGTTTAGTGGCAGACCTCCTTGGCCATGAACGTTTGTTGCCACAGGCTTTCGGGCACGAAGATAGCACTCAACCCTCCCAGGAGGTTCAAGCCATGGTGACCAAGTTGCTCTCTAGAGCGGAGATGTTGTCAAACCCACTTGCCCTTGAAGCAGACAAAGCTGAAGCTGATGGGCTTATCAAGGCAGGGACGTGGTCGCTCGACTCGGTCCGCGAGAAGGAGGACGTTCGTGCAGAGGCAAAGCGCACCGGGGTCTCTGTCCACTTCGGACAGTTGATGACCATCGCTTCCATCAAGTTCTACGAACTCGCACAACGTCTACAAAAGATGAAAGGTAGAATTGTCTACCGTGGTGATTGTGCGAAGGATGAGCACGGTGCAGCGGCTGTGTATCAGGAACTAGGAGCGAATCCCACTTCGGTTCGGGGTTTAAATGCCTGTTTAGCATACGGTTCCTTGCGAGGCAATAGCTCTTCCACAGCAGATGCTGTCAAAGCGTATGTTCAAGCACTCCTGTCTTCTAAATATAAGACATGGATAGAACTTCCGCCAGAGCTAAGGCCAAAACATTGGCGAGATAAGTTTGTTAAACCCGTAGTCCTCTTAGTTAAAGCCTTGTACGGCCATCCTGATGCCGGTGGTCTCTGGGAGCAACACCTTAAGAAAATTATCCGTAGCCTAGGAGGTCAGGAAGTCCCAGAATATCCAGGTAACTTTTTTTCCCCCAACACCAAGTTGTTACTTTCCACATATGTGGATGACCTCACATTAGCTGGACCCTCCGACCAACATGAAGCCTTTTGGGCGAAGCTAACATCGGTTGTGGATATTGAACCACCTGAACCAATATACCGAATTTTGGGTCGCAATCATCTAGTAATGCAATTGTCCAAAACTGAAGGTTCCGAGGAATGTGCTGCGTTTCGTGCACAAGAAGCCTTAGTCATTGACATGCTAGCTGCTAGATTATGCGCACCAAACGGTTGACCTATATAAGTCCATCACCAATACCAAAAGTTTGAAGCATGCCGCCACTCCTTTTGTACCTGATGGTTCTGTCTCTGTTGGAAATGAAGAGGCTAAAGGTGAACTGGCACCCAATGCATGCCGCATCCTTATGAAAGGCGTTGTGGCTTGGTCGACTGTCCAGACCTCACATAATTAAGCCCGTCAACGATTTAGCCACTTCACTAAAGTACAGTCTTGGATACCAATACCGGCTTGTAGGTACCATCAAGGATAATCCCGAAGATCTCGAATTACATTTATACGTTGATGCCGATTTCGCCGGTGATCGTCTAAGCGGAAAATCCACATCCGGTGGGTATTTAGTTCTTTATGGGCCTAACTCCTTCTTCCCTCTTGCGTGGGTCAGTAAATGCCAAACTTCCACATCACGTTCTACCACAAAGAAGTGGTATCTTTGGCGTATTCCCTTTACCAAGAAGGCTTGCCAGCCCTCCAACTATGGGAGCTTCTCCTTGGGCGCACGGTGACCCTCCGAGTCTTGGAAGATAACCAAGCTACTATACTAGTAGTTCGAAAAGGTTACTCCCCAAAACTTAGACATATCACTCGCACCCATAAAGTAAACTTGTCTGGCCTCTCAGAGGTGTTTCGAGACGACTCGGCCGAGCTTGAGTACTGCCAAACAGACAGCCAAGCCGCAGACATCTTTACCAAGACGTTGCCTCCCCAAAAGTGGGCTCCAGCACTCCGCTTGTTGGGCATCCGAACCGATCTAAGTAGCGAACTTCGACCCAAGGAAGGGGCCGCGTCCTCGCGCCCTAAGTAGCCTTGTAGCTAAACTTTCCAGAGTAGCCCTGGGTAGGGGGGAGTAGAAATATTACGACCCCATTACCTCCACTGTATAGTCTAGTTGTAGTTCACTACATATCGTAGCTATTAGACCAACCATCCAAGTAGTTGTACAGTCCTCACAACTCCTATTTAATATCCCCATAAGCTAAATGCACAGCTTTTTGGGGTAGTAGTATTCATGCTTATTTACGGGTCATTACCGCTTAATGACGTATGGCTCAAGCGCTCAAGTCAAAAGAGCGTTTGCTGATTGTTGATGTTAGGGAGTTCAACTTGTTGGTTTTCCTGTTGTTCCCCTTTTTCTCTATATTGCATCCTATTAAGTAGTCCTAAATATGTTTTTTTAGGTAATTTGGTCTTGCGACTGCTACGGCACCATCTCAATGAACCGTGCGTTTTACACATTTTTTTTTGCCTATGAGACGAGATGCCTCAAAAAAGTTGGTTTGGTTCAGCTTGTCGGCAGTGCAGCACATCCACAGTACCAGTTTGATTACATTGATTACATGTCGAAATAGACACTCACTGTTTTGCCCATACATTCACACAGAAACATTCTGATCATCCTGCTCATAACCCGGCCATCTCCCACACCATGGGTGCAAACCCGTACTTGGAGTTCAGCATTTAGTTGAACCATCTGAGGATTAGATGATGATGACGATGATCATATGCTGCCTTCGGTGCTACCAGTGTTGACGGAGGACGAGGATCCCAACACCGGCACTGGCGCAGCTAGCAGTACAGATCTCCCAATGCCGCAGGGCGATGCCGAGAACCAGGATGGCCTCGATGGCCTCGATGGCCCGTTAGATGGCGGCCAGGGTGGCCAGGGTGGCCAGGGTGGCCAGGATCTTAATCTCTTCACAGCCTGGGTCTGTCAACAGCCGCAGACTCCAGCCCGCGTGGCTGAGGCTGTGTAAATTCTGTGAATTTAGTCGAACTGCTGACCTCCACCAGACGGGAGGGAAAAAAAATTGTGCTTGGAGGTTCTATCACGTCCCAGCGAAACCTAAAATGATCCAAATGCGTCTTGATTTTGGGGGATGCTAAAGCGAAAGTCATGGTCCCCGAGCGTTTTTAAGTTGGATTTTCCACATCAATCCAATACATTCCTGGTGGCAGATGTGTTGGTTGCGCAGTTTGATGGGTGACCCTGTCTTTACCTGACAATCCTGACAGCCAAGTGAGCCAAGTGAGGTTGGGACTCCATGTTTGAATTCTTGGTTGTGCATGGTGTGGTGACCCGGCCGTGTTTACACAACAATCATTGAACCACCAACAGCAGAACAAGGTGGTTTGCTGTTTTGGGACCGTGGCAGCGAGGCAAATGGGGTAGATTGAGTTGCACAATGAAAGCCCAATTCCACATGGCAAAAAGTCTGTCGTCCTTGCCGACTTACATCTGAAGATTGGACAGGTTGCACTGTCGTTGTTTTTTGACCATAAGGTTGTTTTCCACCAAGCTGCACCCGCGCACCAGGGAGACGTCCAGATCTACACGGGCGACCAAGAGGGGGACCTGTTTAGGGTGAGAATGCAGGCACGGCGCATAACGGCATAACGGCAACGGCATTCCATCGGCATTCCATCGGCATTCCATCGACATCCACAGGTGTCACATTCGACGTGCCTGAACGACTGGGACAAGGCTGGCGGTACGGAATGGATATAAAGTTGGTCTGAGGGAAAAAAATGCGATTTTAGCATCCACAGTTGGGATTTGATATGATTTCACCATCAACACTCGGGTGTTCATTGGAGAAGGGTGTCCTTGTAGGGTGGAGATCAGTGGGTCACATACGTTCACCCCCATGCGGGGGATGGGGGGGTTGCCGGCCGCAGCTTTGGAGTTGGGCCATCCACAGTTTGAATATTTACATCATTTTACATCTACTCCGGGATCATGACATACCTGACATACCTAGTATGCTGTTCCCATGTGTCTTGTGACTTCTTGTGTAAGCAGGAAACAGAATGGACCGTCATGGAGCATGTATTACATATGTAAGGCACGCAGATTTATGAATGATTTATGTGCACAATTATTCAACCTATACCAGATTACATATATGTATGCTCCATACTTCGAAGAGTCCCTAGTGTTTGTTGGAGCTGGCGAACCACCTCAGGGATGGCATCTCCAAGTCTTTCCATGGGGATTTACATGGGAATTACTCTGGTTTTCTGAGAGTTTATAGGGTTTTTCCTGGTTTTTCTGAACTCAGAGACTCCAATTGTTTATCCAAGGTTGGTCAATTTCAATTCGAAGATGGTGTTTTGTCTTGTTTGCTGCCCACGAGATCATCGCAACTGGAGTCAAATTGGTTGTGCAAATTCTGCGAGGTACCTAAAAGGAACTTGCTCTCGGCTAGATTCTTGTAATTTCTTGTATCTAAAGGCGGCTTCTGAGCATTCGATTCTTCAAGCTTTTGGGTGTGACCCAAAAGGCCCAAGATGGCCCTGGGGAGCCTCCCCTGAGCTATTTTTTTCAAAAACGCAGTTGGGAAGTAGGTTCAATCAAGTTTTTTTTAGCTACCAGAAATGCCATGGCATTTCGTGAATTTGGTGGACCCTGCCATTATGTTCTGAGTGGAAAGTTTGAACGGGTCTGCCAGTCTGGCAGTACGAGAGTCAAATCTTGGTGAGCCAAACTGAACATACCAACTTTCCCAGAAAATATATATCTCAAATCAGTCCATTGATTTTAGATCCATTGCTTTGCAAACAGATTCCTGACGAGGGCATCTTTCAGTGATCGGTGATTGTGTTAAGCTGGTAAATTGGCAACTCGATGCTTTCCATCTTCGATGCTGTAAATTATGGCACGATCTGTCTTTGGAGCTGGGTCTGTGAGCTTGTCCCGGGTCCGAAACTCATCCTTGGCACCATACCAGCCTTCAAATGAATTCAAATGACGTTTTCATTTTTGGGTGTTTGTGAGTTTGCTCTTTTCACCTAAATGTTCAGACAAATCCATACGATTGTGGGTGGCCTGTGGCTTTCCAAAATGAAATTTGCTGTGAGAGATTGTAGAAATATGGTATGACCGTTCCTTCGCAGATGCTTAAGACGTCTATAGAAAGCTGGATGGTTTGAGCGGTTTGGATCGCCGTTGGATCGGTGAACATGGTACGATCTTGTCATGAAGATGACGAACCTTTTTCGTGTTTGCTAGACTCCGCTAGACTCCCCAGGCCACCAAAAATCCATAAAAATCCTATTGAGGTCAGCTGACTGTCATTCGAGTATGCCGTTTTTGATCATGTTTGCCCCATTTGGGGAACCTGGAATCGCTTGAAAGATTAAAGCCAGAAGAGCTTGGCACTGGGCCTCTTGGGTCTTGTTTAGATTTGGTGTTGGCTTTCAAATTTGGAGGCTTCCAAGACAGGACACCTCAGATTTTGATAGATTTTGTGATTGTTCTGTGATCATAGGTTTATGTTCACCTCTCCCCTTAGTTCTAATGTTTTTTTAACTTGAAAAAAAGCAACAAAAAAAAAAGGGAAAACACATGGAAAATCAAAAAGCAAAACTTCAAAACCGAAAAAAACAGGAAGCAAAATAAATGGGAAAACAAAGGAACGTCAAAAAACGTGAAAAAATGGGGAAAAATGGACTTGTCCATTTGCATTTTTGTTGCTTTTTCGATTTGCTTTTTTTTTGCTTTTGTTTTGCTTTTATTTTGCATTTTTCCTTTTTCCCTGGAAAAAAGCAAAATAAAAGCAAAAAAAAGCAAACAAAAAGCAAATCGAAAAAAACAAAAAAAAAATGCAAATGGACAAGTCCATTTGTTTCCCATTTTTTCCCCTTTTTGTCTTTCCTTTTTTTCCCTTTTATTTTGCTTTTGTGTTTTTTGGATTTTGCTGATTTGCTTTTTGGTTTTTCCATTTTTTTTGCATTTTTCACGCTTTTTTTCAAGTTTTAAAAAAATAAGAATTAACGGTGGTTTGGTGAACTTAATCATAGGTCATTAATAACATTCATTATTCAGTAATATATTGATGAATGTTGTCTGCAACATTGGTATTGGTTGTATTTAATGGTATTGCATATTGGGTCTCAGAAACAGCCGATTCCAGATACACCAGGCATCGCCAGGCGCACTGGCTTGGTGGCGAAGCTGGAGAAATGCGGCTGAGGTGCAGTGGGGCGCTGCCATGTTTTCCTTTTTGTAAACGAAGAGTGTAGCTACAACACTACAGTTGACTCCAAGCACGGCACAAACTTTTATCATATTTTATATTTTATCAACGTTTATCGTGGTTCTTTACCGTTCGTTCTTGGCGTTGGTGATCTACAATGTTGCAACATGCAACAAACACATCTCGCTGCTGAAAAGATGATTAGGATGAGGCTGAGAAGCGGTGTCAGAATCTGACCCTCCAAAGACCTGGTTCAGTCATGTTTGGTCTCTGTCAAAGCCACCGGTGCTTCGAGCAGACAAGTCAGACAAGTCAGACAAGTCAGACAAGTCAGATGCATCAACAAAAACCAAGTGATGCCTGGTTGATCGGTAGGATTTGGGTTAGATCCGCAGAATTCTGCGCACCCATACAGAATCATACAGAATCAATCATGGCATCCCAAAGCATCCAAAAGCCACAACAAACAAGAGTTTTTCGTAGGTTTTACAATGTTTTACATATGTCTACCACATGTTTACATAATTTTACATATGTTTACCATATTTGACTATATTTGACTCGGGTTTGCGGCTCGGCACCATGTCTGACCGTCTTGACCCAGCAGTTCCAGTGAGTCGTGCAGCAGCGCTGCAGCTGGAGGGGTGCTGGGCGTCTGCCAGGCTACAGAGCATGACATTGGAAAAGCAGATGCTCGAGATGATCAAAAACCCTGTGGTAAAACGTCTCATGGAAGATGTGCAAAAGACCCGATATGAAGTTGGCTACTATCAAGATCGCATTCCTTACAAAAAAGATGAGAATGAAATGACCAGAAGCGAAATTGAAAGTTTGCGCAGTCAGAAGGCGATCTTGGAGACAGGTCGTATCGACACATCTCCAGAGATGGATTCTCCTTTGGATTCTCCATGTTTTCGTGTCTCGACTCGAGACATCGATGGAGGAGCTGCAGATTCAGGGTATCTTTCAGTGGTGAAAGGGACAGTCTTGGTGGCGATCAGCCTCGAAGAGGACTTTTTCTACGGCAACGAGTTGCATCGGCCCGGCAACTGCGGCTGGTTTCCCGTCTCGGCCACCAGAGACTTAAGCAGACCTTGGAACAGTTGAGACTTGAAAAAAGGGAAGCAAAAATGTGGACATGGCTGGAGCATGGAGAATTTCCGATTCTCAGTAGATACCAACAGGACCATAACCGATAAACACCGATAACCACGGATAACATCCAGCAGTGAAAACATCTGGGTTTCTTCTGATCCGGTCGATCATCGTCGCGTCGGTACAGTAGGCTCCCAACTGGGAT
>CAMXCT020001295.1:139198-162989 GCA_947184155.2 Cladocopium goreaui
GCGAGGAGAAAGTGAAGATGACCTGCGGCAATACAGCGGACTCATCAGGGACATGTAATGCAGCACGAATCAGCCTTCAGCAAGACACTTGCATCCATTTGGTTTGCGAAAATGCCACCTGCAATGACCTTTCAGTGATGAACGACACAAGCGGCAGCAGGTGCTTCTGTGAAGGACGGGGCAGATGGGTTCACATGTGCAATCGAGCAGTGTTTCGAAAGGATGGGAGCCAAACAAAAAAAAAACTGTTCCAGGCTTCCAGCATCCAACGTTGCATCCGCCAGGAGCAGGGTGCTCAAACATTGCAACCGGGTCGATAAATTTGCAGTGCCTAGAGGTCACGACTCCAAACCCCTGTGCCTGGATCATGTGATTTTGGACAAACTTTCACAGAATCAAATGTCACAAAAACTCAATTATATGTATATATGTATATATTTATATTTATACATATATCTCTCCATGTATCTATCTATCTATCTATCTATGTATCTATCTATCGATCGATCGATCTATCGATCTATCGATCTGTCGATCTATCGATCGATCTATCGATCTATCGATCTATCGATCTATCGATCTATCGATCTATCGATCTATCGATCTATCGATCTATCCATCGATCCATCGATCCATCGATCCATCGATCCATCGATCCATCCATCGATCTATCGATCTATCGATCTTTCGATCTATCGATCTATCGATCTATCTATCGATCTATCGATCTATCTATCGATCTATCGATCTATCGATCTATCGATCTATCGATCTATCGATCTATCGATCTATCGATCTATCGATCTATCGATCTATCGATCGATCTATCGATCTATCGATCTATCTATCGATCTATCGATCTATCGATCTATCGATCTATCGGTTTATCGGTCTATCGGTCTATCGGTCTATCGGTCTATCGGTCTATCGGTCTATCGGTCTATCGGTCTATCGGTCTATCGGTCAATCAAACTATCTATCTATCTATCTATCTATCTACCTATCTATCTATCTATCTATCTATCCATCTATCTATCTATCTATCTATCGGTCAATCAAACTATCTATCTATCTATCTATCTATCTGTCTGTCTGTCTGTCTGTCTGTTTGTCTATCTATGTATCAATATATCTATCTATCTATCTATCTATCGTTCTATCTTTCAATCTATCTATCAATCTATCTATCTATCAATCTATCTATCTATCTTTCTATAAATTTATCAATCTATCTATCAATCTATCTATCAATCAATCAATCTATCAATCTATCTATCTTTTAATCTATCTATCAACCCATCTATCTATCTATCTATCAATCAATCTATCTATCAATATTTCTATCAATCTATCAATCTATGAAACTATCAATCTATCTATCTATCTACCTATCAATCTATCAATCTATCTATCCAACAATCTAATACAATCTAATACAATCTAATACAATCTATCTATCTATCGATCTATCTATCTATCTATCTATCAATATTTCTATCAATCTATCAATCTATGAAACTATCAATCTATCTATCTATCTACCTATCAATCTATCAATCTATCTATCCAACAATCTAATACAATCTAATACAATCTATCTATCTATCTATCTATCGATCTATCTATCTATCTTTCTATCTATCTATCTATCTATCGATCTATCTATCTATCTATCTATCTATATATCGATCTATCTATCCAGTCTATCTATCTGTCTGTCTATCTATCTATCTATCTACCTATCTATCTATCTATCCATCTATCTATCTATCTATCAATCAATCTATCTATCTATCTATCGGTCAATCAAACTATCTATCTATCTATCTATCTATCAGTCTATCTATTTGTCTATCGATCAATCTATCTACCTATCTTTCTACCAATCTATCAATCTATCATTCTATCAATCTACCTACCTACCTATCTATCTATCTATCTGTCTATCTATCTATCTATCCATCTATCTATCTATCTATCCATCTATTTTTCTATCTTTTTTCTATCTATCTATCAGTGAAATCCATTTTGCACCATGTACATGCATCATAGCAACGTATCACCCTTACCCCGCAGGGCGCCCTTGATTGGCTCAAAAGCAAAAGCGAGTTTGGTAGTGGAGCCCCATTCGTGGGGCTCCCTACTTGGGCCTTCGTTGGCCTCACTCGTGAAGCTGCTGCCTCCTTTGGTGGGGGCTGCCTCATACGTGGAGCCCGGCCTTGGTGAGGAGCTTTCGATCCAGGACCTCGACAACTACCTTGGCTGCTACTTCACCGCCCGTGATCACCTTGTCGCCCCCTGGTCTGACGGCCCTCCTGGCTCCTGGACTTTGTGGACAAGGTCCCTTGCTATACATCTTGGTCTTTGAAGCCACCATCCAGATCCTCAAGGTCTAGTGCCTGGTCTTTGAGGCCTTCTACCTGTTCCGCGGGGTCTATTTACATCCAGATCTGCAAGGCCGTGACCTGCGACATCTTGGCCTTCTTCCTGATCTACCTGATCGTGGCCTTGGACTACATCGACATCTACCTGGCAGCTGCTTGGCGCTACTTCCTGCTTACCTCTTGGTGGTCTTGCGACGTGGGGATGACCACGATTCCCTTGCAGGAATTTCGCCGAGACATCCCACCACGACGGCAGGTTGGTGACCAAAGCTATCCGCTACGCCTCTACTTCAACAAGCTGAAGTCGTGGTACAGCTTGGATGATTGGATTATAGGGCCACTGATAGCAGGCTGCTTGTATGGGAAGGCGACGAAGATTGCTCTGAGCCTCAGAGTTCCGAGACCCGATGGAACAGCAGACACAGGAGATGCGGCATTAGCCCGCTTGGCAGTGGACGAAGTTCGAGATCCCGAGACAGGAGCCATCATCCAGAACCACATCCCATCGCGAGTCCAGTTTTTGACATCAGCCCTGAAGGCAGCGTTTGGACAACAGGACCAAGATCTTGCGACCCAGGCTCTCGAGCGCTTCTTCAACATCTGGAGGAGCCGAATGGCTCTGGCCGAGTACAGTGTTGAGTTTGAAACACGTCTGGGTGAAGCAGCAAAACCGTGCAGGTCTTCAACTCAGCGAGGTCGGCAAGTTCTTCCTGCTCTTCAAGCACAGCAGCTTGAGCACGAAGACGGTGGACGATATCAAGTTGCAGATTGGAGGCGACTACAACAAGTTTGCTGAAGCACGTGCACTTGCACTTCGCCTCAGCCCCAACCGCAACGACGATACCACCGAGATCTTCCACGCTGCTGAGGACGATGACTACTACGACAACTGGTACGAGTACCCCTAAGAGGATCCCTGGTGGAACTACTAAGGCACTAAGGTGAAGCTGACGAAGGATGGCAAGACTGGGAAGATCCTGCAACTTCCTGGTATGAATGAATGTTGGGATGATGATGGCTGGCACTACGACCCTGAGTATGACATGGAGCACGCAGAACCACATCCTGAAGAACCTCCTCAAGCACCTTCGAGCCAGGACTCCGACGCCAACGCCAAGGACGAAGAGACCGGCGGCTACTATGGCAAGCCAAAGGAAAAGATCATGAAGGCTGTTTCAACTGCGGCTCCAGGTGGCATATGGTCAAGGATTGCCCATTGGCTTGTGATGGCCGACAGAATGGCAAGGGCAAGTATGGCTTTCAGAAAGGAAAAGGAAAAGGGAAATCCTATGGCGGCAAGTCCAAAGGATATGGCTGGCAACCGTCCTACCTACATCAAGGGCAAAGGCAAGAAGAGGAATGGTTTCAAGGGCAATGGCTATGGCAAGCGCTCTTGGTATTCCACGACACCTGGAGCTACTTCAACGACGAGCACTACAGGGTTCCATGGATTGAGCGCAAAGCCTGGTCGAAGCCTTGACAACACCGACGGCATCCCCAACTCCAACACGTCTTTGCCTTCAGCTGCAGTGTCAGAATCCTTGGCAACACGGCCAAGGTGCACACCATCCACACGCCCACCGATGATGATGAGGTCATCAAATTGGGCAAGGTGGCTCGCATCAGATCTACATCAACTGAGGAGTCTGCAGAGGACGACAAGAAGCCAGTCAAAGACAAGAAGCACTCCACGGCCTTTACGTTTGCCTCCTGCTTCTTTGACATCAAGGAGTATTTTGTGGTCCGTGGACAGAAACGCCGGGGGGGCTCATTAAATTATAGACCCTGGGGCTGCATCAGGTTTGGTCGGGCCAGAGACCTTGCGAGAACTGTTGCGCAGCTGTGTGGGGCCCTTTGGACTTCAAGATCAAGTGGAGATCCTGCAAGAGAAGACGTCACCAGTCAGCGGGATCAGCGGTGCCTCAGACCGGACACTTGCTCAACTCACCTTGCCACTGTTTGCAGGTGGCCACACCATCACCTTCACCGGTGAGATTTTGGGAGGTGAAGGAAGCCTACCCTGGCATTATGCCGAATGAGCAGTGTGATCTTCGCCAACTTCTTCGAGAACGGCAACGGCCTGCTCACAGTCGACATTGAGCGCGACAAGCCCAACAAGGACAACCAGGAGACCATGAAGATCAAGGCTCTTTCGCTTGCTTCTCACGGAGTCAGGACATTACCTGTTGCCCACTGGTGAAGCCAGCCGGGCAAAGATGCCAGAAGGAACCAAACGAGAAGTGACAGCCTTCTTCAACAAGGTAGCAACACAGGCTACTCAGCTTTGGAAAGATGTTTATCCAAAGATGAAGCACTGCTTCATGGCATCATCTCGGGGCGCACAGACAGAAGGCGACCGGGGTGAATCAGTTGGACCTCCTGCTGACCGAGCCCTTCAGCTGAACAACGTCCAGGAGAAGAAAGATGATCCGCCAACACACACATCCAACATCAACACATCAACTGCTGAGAGCCCTGATGGGTTGCGGACTGATGCCAAGGACAAGGAGATCGCGAAACATCAAGGCATTTTGCCTAAAGACGTTCAGAACGAACGCATTTCTCACCACGACACCAAGGAATTCAACAAGCCCTGCATAGATGCATGTGACAAAGGAGCGCAGAAGACCGACTCCACAGCCGAACAGTTTCACAGCTTTGAGGACGAGTTCCCCAAGTACTCCGGCGACATTTTTGCCGCCCAACATGGACCAGGCGAAGCTGAACAGGAGATATAAAGCTGTGCCTGAGGAGTTCTACAACAAGACAGGCCTACGACCTGTGACACCGGGCAATTTTGACCTATGGTTTTCCAAAGCCCGAGGTCGGGGTCTGCGATGGCACTTCCCGGAGATCTGCAGCGGCAGTGGACGTTTGTCGCTGACACTTCTTCTGGCAGGACTGGTCATTGGCTTCCCAGTCGACGCCCGCTACCAGCCATCAACAGATGTTGTCAAGGGCAAGAGATGAGTTTGCCCCAGGCATTATTCATGCCTTTCCTGACTGTGAACCATGGTCAGTTTCGGCCAATATGAAGGACCCAGAGGTAAAGCACTGCGAGCGTCTTCAAGAACGACCGGACTTCTTTGGATCCAGGACACCTGCGAGAAGCAATCACGACAATATCGCGGCTACACCTTGGAGCAGCCATAAAAAAGCGCCATGTGGAAGGACGACAAGGAGTCCCCTCCCAGATCCCAGATCATCATGCAAAGCAACGAGTTGATCAATGCATCCAGGACCTGAAGGACGATAGAGGCTACTTGTGTAGTAGTCGACAGGTCTTGGAGCAAACATCAAGTTCTCAACAAGACCGCATTGCGATGCTCTGGACATCGTGGACAAGGCCATTCTCATCTACAAGGTGTTGCACGAAATGGCTTGCTGAGGACTGCTATGGCTGCAATCTATCCAAAGACGATGTGCCAGCTTGTGAAGTTGGACTACATCAACTACCTCAACAAGATGAATTTGCTCCACATCAAGCCCTGGCCGACAGATATGTCGTGGTTCACATCACAGGCATGCTACGAATGTGTGCGCTGCACCCTTGAACGTGCTTGCCCCAAAGGCATCGAGCACTCAATGATTCCTGGACAATGTCGTCACGGACGCTATGCAGAAGGAACCAAACCACAACCTCAAAGGCTTGAAAACAAAGATCCCTTCAAGAAGTGGAAGGAAACTGCAGACAAGGAATCCTTCGAGCAGATCCTCCTCGAGAACCAGACCAACAAGGAGCTCAGCGTTTCTTCGACGCACTACCTCAAGAAGGTCCTCATGGAGCTGGTGAACACCGCCTTGGGTCTAATTGTTGAAGCTGCTCAACGGAAGGTGGGCTACGTCCATTGGGCCGAGAACGTAGTGACCATGGCGATCTTCAAGGAGATCTTTGCAGAGCACATGCAGGTCAAGGCCATCAAAGTTGAGCTTAGACCCTTCGGCAAGACTTCAGCAGATCCCAAGGTAGTCACTTCAACAGCCTACCTGAGGATGCCAATCATTGGCCACGTGAAGCACTGGGTGGTTCACCCAATGGAAGATCTGCGGGAGATGAGCTTCACCCAAATCAACAAATCTCTGGAGGTTGACAACTGGATGATCACGGTCTATGGACAAGATGTTGGGGCAGAACCTGCACCATCAATGCCATCTTCAAGACCGAGACGCATTCCAGCACAACTAGAACTTCCACCACGACAAGACGATGCTGAAATTCTGGCTCGAATCCAAGAACGACCAGAAGATCATCAAGCCCTAGCTCTACAAGATGCAGCCTATGAAGAAGAAGAGTTCGAAGCCCAAGATCGGCGAGAACTGGTTCCAATCAAGCCCCACTACAACTTGCGCCGAGTGTTGGAAAAGCTGCCGAAGCTTGTAGCTGATGCCGACAACACCCGGGCACTTCGACTTCTTCTTGGACTACATGAACGCTTCTGGCACACACCGCTCTCAGTCTTCACCAACCTGCTGCATCGAGCAGGAATGCCCACTGAAGTCTTGGCTTTGGCCAAAGAAGCGGTGCTATCGTGCCCAGTGTGCCGAAAATACATCAGGCTGCCAAATGGACCTCAGATGAGATCAAAGTGCATCACCAACTTCAAGGACGTCATCCAGATTGACCTCTTCCACTTCGAGGGCACCTGGCACATAATCATGGTGGATGAAGCTACGCGCTTCAAACTATGTGATGTGATTGAAGGACAAGAGTCCGAGCAACTTCTACAGTGCCTGCTGCGAAACTGCGCCTTTGTGTTTGGACCACCAGGCAAGGTCGTCATGGATCAACAAATGAGTTTGATGGGTCATACCACGGGAGCTGAGTTTGAACGGCTTCGCATGGAAAGAGTTCCAAAAGGGACAACTGCCGGACAAGGAGCACAACAACATACCGGCACCGGACTGGCGGAACGCCATGTCCAGCTCATCAAGCTCACCATGTTCAAACTTCGTGCTGAACTTGGACACCAAGGAGTTCAACATGATACTCAAGACTTTTGCCGTGAAAGTGCCATGGCCCACAACGTGACTCTGAGCTACAAGGGCGTAACACCATGCATGTCGGTGTTTGGCATCCTTCCTCGTGGCTTCTATGAGGTGGAAAGTGAAGGAGTTCTCGCAGCGGAAGGGGCCACAGAAACGGACGTCACCCCATTTGAGAGGGCGATCCGTATACGCCAGACTGCATTGGCACAGACTCAACAGGCCATCGTAGAAGATCGAGTGGCCAGAGCCAGCAGGACACGACCACATCAACTACAACTTCCTGATTTGGTGCCAGGAACCTCAGAAGTGGAGTTTTGCAGAGAAGGCAAGGTGATCCAGGATGGAGAGGCCCAGCACCTTCGACTTGACACTGACGAAGGGACAGCCATCATCCAGTACCAGGGCAAGCCATACCTTGTGGCACTTCGCCACATTAGACCCTATCGGGGCATCTCCATGTCAGCTTTCCCAGCGAAGAAGCAGACATCTTTGCACCGATTGATGCGCTATGTGGAGAGCCTCGTGGAGTACAAGGTCTACACCTATGGATGGCTTCAACGCCGCAATGGCACCTGGGTTTGTCCTCCACGTGATGACTTCCAAGCCAAACAAGCCATGGTTTGGGCAGACTTGGTATCCAAGTCTATGAGGAAGGCAACAATCCATGGCATCGTGCTGGGCAAGTCTCTTCGGACTTTCAAGCCGCCCCACAACACGACAGGAACGCTGATTGTGTGGCTCCAAGGTGGCAACAACTATGCCGTGCAGGAGCACAAGAACGCCAACCACCTGAAGGCCAAGAAGTTCAGCGCCTATGTCAAGGAAGAGATCTGCATTCTCTACTTTTACTACTACAACGATCCTGCAGAAGAACCAGCCCCAGCATCAGACCTGACCAGTCAGCCAAGGCGAATGACTCTGCGTCTACTCCCCCTGGATCAATGGACGTTGACAAGGAATCCAAAAAGAGGGATGGCCCTGAAACAAGAACCATGGTCCTGGCCCCTGAGCGTAATTGCCAGAAGGTGTGCCTTGTGAGAAAGGAGTTTGAGTTCTTGCGGGCATGGTACAACGAGAGCAATCACTCCAAGCTGATCTGGTGGGACTATGCTGATGGCTGGAAGAATGGTTACGATCTGATGACTTCCACAACAAGATCTTTTCTTCAACAACATAGAGATCAAGAACGTGCATTGCTACCAGCACTCTTCAACATCCAATACAAGGCTGGTGGCCCTGCTCAAGCCTGCCTTCGAACAGCCAGAATCTTCAAGGTGGACGAGGCCACTTCCAACATCGATGAGAATGACATCACACCGGATATGTGGGACAAGGTTGATGCTGCGGAGCACGCAGGACCACAACAGTTTGTGGATGAGCGTGCCTTCAAGAAGATCCACAGATCCCAGATCATGTCCGACATGGTGGTGGTCGATGCGCGATGGGTGCGGAAATGGAAGCGCAACCCAGATGGCCCCTACAAGATCAAAAGCAGACTTTGCGCCAGAGGTTTCTTGGATCAACAACGTGATCAACTGACCACAAGATCCACCACCGCGACGCGACTATCCCAACGACTTCTATTGAGTCAAGCTGCTTGCGGTCAGGAGCGCGCTTTGGAGTCCTGAGACGTGGCCGGAGCCTTTCTGAAAGGGTTCAACTTTGCTGAGATTCAGCGTGCCCTGAAGGAGCATGGCATCAGTGCACCTACAAGGATTGTGGTGGCACTGCCTCCTTTGAATGTGTACCGTCACCTCAGCGCAATGAGCCCTGAGCTTGCCGTGACGGAGAGCCAGATCTACGACTACGCGCTGATGTGCGTGAAACCAGTGTATGGTCTCAACGACGCCCCACTGGCATGGCAACTATGCTTCCACAGCTTCATCAAGACCACTGGTGGAGAACATTCACATCTTGATGAGAACACTTTCTCTTGGAAGGAGAACCAACGACTGTGGCAATGGCAACGACCCATGTGGATCACATTGCCCTCACTGCCTCTTCGAAATGGATGGATGAGATGTACAAGGGCAAGGTGACGCGCCAACAGCTTCCATTCACACATTGTGGATGTGAATGCGAGGTTGAGAACGGTTACAAGATCCACCAGCAGGACTTTGCCAAGAAGCTCAAGCCAGCTCGAGTGCCACAGCGAGGCGATGAGGAAAAGCTCGACAAGGACGAGATCACCGAGCTCAGAGCAATTCTGGGAGGTCTTCTATGGCTGACGGCTACAAGATTGGACATCAATGCTGATCTCTCCCTTCTTCAGAGCCGTGTGACAATTATTGATCAAGAACCAAGTGTTGGACAAGGTGCATGCCTTCCAGGACATTGGCCTCTTCTACTGCTACATGAAGACTCGGCAACAACGCCTCATGTGCATCCATGATGCTTCCTCTGCATCGACAGGCCGACACTATGCACAAGAAGGAGTGCTGGTTGGTTTGGCCGATGACTACTTCCAGGGCGAGACCTTCGACCTGGAGACCGTCTTTGAGGACAGTGGCCCACGTGGAGTTCAACTACATGGCGTGCTACATGCAAGCGGTGGCAAGGCAAAGCGGGTGAGCTACAGCACTTCCCATGCTGAGACGCTCTCAATGGTCAATGGACTTGAAGCCTCTACGCTGATCATGATTCGTCTCTCCGAGCTGAATCAACCCGAACGAGCACCAACTGTGAAGCAGCTGATCTACATCCAGGAGAATGGCAACCCGGAGCTTCCGATCGACTTCTACGGCGACTGTAAGGACTTGTGGGAGCTCGTGACGGGCACAAGAACTCTGCCACAAGACAAAGGGCGGAGATTGTACGTGCTTGGAGTCAAAGAAGCACGGATCAGTGGCAAGATCAGACAGGTGGTGCTGGTCCCTACGGAGTGCATGACGAGCGACTCGCTCACCAAGCCGGTGGTCCATGCCAGCATGCTCCAGCTGATGACAAGTGGCACTGTGGACTTCTACAACATGCCGGACCATCCAATTCTATCACGAGTTCTTCCAACTCTGACAGACTACGACGAGCACAACATCATCATGAGCGATGACGAGGTGCTGGAGAAGATCGAGAAGGAGGAACGAAAGAATGTCAAGGTGAGCCATGCAAGCATCTGGCTTGGATTTGTAGCTTTTGGAAGCTATTCGACGAAGGCTTTGTTGGCCGCAACGATGCTTCAAGCAGCTGCTGCCTATGAGACTGGCGATGAGCGGACGCACAACTACATCAAGGACGATGAGAAGTCCCAGAACGAGACCTTCCTCGGGGTCTACATCATGATCTTTGTCACCGTGATCCTCGCCATCAACTTGGAGAAGATGGTCAAGCGCATTACATCTTCAACAAGATCTACAGCAAGCCGAAATGGCTGCTGCCTATAAAGGATGAATTTAATTTCCTGGTGGTGCCATGCCTATGGATGTGGACAAGGACAACCTGGACATGATGGAAGTGCAAGAAGATGTAGCCTTCGAGATCCGCCCTCTGCGGAAAAGGCTTAGAAAGGTGGAGAACGACAAGGAGGAGCTGGAAACCACACTACGGATCCGAGATGACGCTCTGGATGGATACAAGGAGCGACTGGAGGAAAAGACCACAGAAGCTCAGAAGTGGCTCGGCTACAGCGAGCAAGTCTGTGGTCAGCTGAGCCATGCAAACAAGAAGAGCGTCTGCGAGAAATCCTCGAGGATGACAAGGAGAAGTCCCTGACGGAGCGCAACGAGCTGGACGAGAAGCATGCCTTCCTGGAGGAGAGATTTGACAAGCTGCACGATGACTATGAAGAGTCAAGGACAGCAGTGGCAGCATCGGCACGACAAATTGCCGCGCTGCAAGATCGGGAGCGAAGAGCTCGAGCAGAAGCAGAAGAAAGAGATCGACGAATGAGAGATGGAGGGGCTCTTTTCCAGCAGCCGCCAGCGCCGAGCGAGGCTGACGAGGAGCTCAAGCGTAAGATGGCCAGATTGGAGTCCGATTGCGACCAGCTAAAACGGCTGAAGGACCAATACGGTCAGGAGATCTTAGATCTGCGCACACAGCTGGCTGAGAAGAAAGCACCAGCACGTGTGCTTCTCACACGCAGCGGAAGCTGCTATCATGAGGCATCCTGCAACCACCTGAAACATGGGCATGAGGATCGCCCCAAGCAGGAATTTAAACGTTGCAGAGATTGCCTGGGCTGACGGTGCGGATGCACACTCCAAAGGCGACCGGAGTGAGATCCATTTTGCACCATGTACATGCATCATAGCAACGTATCACCCTTACCCCGCAGTGCACCCTTGAGTGGCTCAAAAGCGAGTCTATCAATCTATCTATCTGACTATCTATCTATCTATCTAACTAACTAACTAGCTAACTAACTAACTGACTAACTAACTGACTAACTAACTAACTAACGAACTAACAAACTAACTAACTAACTAACCAACTAACTAACTAACTATCTATCTATCTATCTATCTGTCGATCAATCTATCAATATATCTTTCTATCCATCTATCTATCTATTTGTCTTTCTATCTCTATCTATTTCTCATTTTCTTTTTATATCCTTATCTGTATCTGTATCTATATCTGTATATTATATATATATATATCTATCTCTATCTATCTCTATCTCTATCTCTATCTATCTTAACTAATCTCAGTTTCTATCTATTCCATTTTCATTTGGTGCCGAGGTGGAGCGAACATTTGCTCAAATAGTGCCGCCTGCTGCGATAGCGAAGTGTCGCCATCTTGTGGCTCCTGCGGCTGTGCGCTCCCTACGGCCCCTGCGGCGGCGGGCTCCACAAACAATGCGATCACTGCCAATGTGGCGGGCGATCCACATATTACCACCTTGGATGGAAAACATTATACCCTCTTGCAGCAGGGAAGCTTCTTGATGTGGGCTTTCTCAGGTTTCTAAGCTGCAGATAGCTGCAACATGCTAGAAATCCAGCCATCCAGCTGCCAGTTGCTGCGAGTCGGTGGACATTTCCAAAACCATCCAACCTCCATTGTTTGAAAGAGAAGGACAGTGCATCCGTCAGACTTACTGTTTCTTGCAAGTTTTTCATGCTTGTTCTAGGTGACATGTTTCAATATTGCAGCCACAACTAGCAGGAAACCAGTTTGCATCGCATCACCAGCACAGCCGAGTCTCCAAGGTTATGAAACGAGAGTCCCTTCGGCCACTCACGGGATGAAGCGGCTCGGCACGGCGATCGACTTTTTTCAGCTAAAAAATGGTGGATCCGAGCAACAAAATCATCACTAACATCATTTACACTGATCTGAGATATGATGGGATATGAGGGTAAATATGGGGTAAACTGGGTAGACGAAACGAAAATGAAGAAACATGAGTTATGGTAATAATGAATGAACATGATGCTGGAAACCAGATGGAAGCCGGCTTCCAGATTTTGGGGGACTTCAAGGCTTGGTCCATCTGGGTCCACAAATTCCGCCAGGAAAGTTCCCATGGATTTCGAGATCTTCACCCATTATTCAGGCCGCATGCCGCAAGATTTTCACCAGAGATCGCTGAATGGAGTAGCTTTGGTACACGTCAACGATATGGAAAGTGATAGAATTTGACATATGTTTGTATATATATATTCACATATAATATTATATCTATACATACATACATACGTACGTACGTACGTACATACATACATTTGCATTTACTCTTATATTTATTTTTATCATATGTTATTTTGTTATTTTATGATGTTTTATTTTTTATGTTTTGGAAAATTTGATAACATATAAAATAAGCTAATACAATATAATTTAGAATGAAATGATATCATATAATATAGTATAACGTTATTTAGAAAATAGAATACAATACAACAAAACATAGTGTAATTTAACATAATAGAATGTAATTGTTTTTTTTGTAATTTGAACATATTTGAACAATATAATATCATAATATAATTTCAAAATACAATACAATTCAATCAAATTTAATCAATATAGTATAATTTCTATTTGCACATATATATATATACACACATGCGTTTTAATATGCATATTCTTTCACTTTCTATATCATATTAGATTTAGATTAGATACGATATGATGTGACGTAATTTGATATGATATGTACGCCCCTATGAATTTAAGCTACAAAGTTTGTGGCCTTGTGCCTTTTACAGACGCTTCCATTTTGGTCAGGCTAGCCGTGACATGAAATCCAGGTCCAAGATTTTGTGGCTTAAACTTGTGAATCTCACTTTATAAAGGAGTCATTTTAATCATGTTAGCCCATCGTGAAAATCGCAGTTGTATTTGTAAGAAAACATGATGAGCTTTTTAAGGGTTTATCAAAATCAATTTGGCATTTTCTAGGAAATGCTTGATCGATATTGGTGGATGCAAGTCTAGCAAAGATGTTCCTTTGCATGTGCAGTTCTTGAAAACGACATGGGAATGTCCTTGTATGTGCAGTTGTTGAATGCGAAAGGAATTGTTGTAACAAGGGAAAATTCCTCCTATATCAAGGTTGTTGAAAATGAATTGGCATTTTGTGGCTATAAGGCCATTTGGGAAAAATGGAGCTCAGCAACCTCATTCTATAGCCCCAAGCTTGTGAACAGTTTTTTGTAACCTACTGGTCACAACGTCTCCCTGAAATTCGATGGGCGATTGATATGTATACATGTCATATAGGAACTTGAAATTATTCGCAAGACCTTTCAGATCATAGATGTCCACGGCTGGAACTGCTGCAGGTTCAACATCCTTCACAAAAGCAATTCTGCTGGTGGAGACTGGGCGCGCCCATGTCATGTGAAAATGCGGGAGGCTCCAAATGTATGGCAGTGTAAAAAAAGGTCATATAATAGGGGAAAGATGGGAAAATGATGATTCAGATCATTCACCCGCTGATTTTGGGCTTATTCTAAGACGGTTTCCGGCAAAGCATGCAAAATCGATCGAAATCTAGGCTATCTGAGATGATTTGAATTTCATTCCAAGATAACATGAGAGTCCATTTGTTAGATCCTGTGCGCCAAGGACAAGTCGAATGGTTTGAAGACACCACGCCAGGCCGACTAGAGATGACATAGAGTGTGTCTTGAACATGCCCACATCTATCCAAGCCCCAGAAAGAGGACATGCACCCCCCAAAGGAAAATTGCCCCCAAAAAAACATCACAAGCAACATGTCTCAATGGTTTTCATGATTACTATACAACATTCATCATCTTAATCCTCATCCCCAAATGGCCCCAGATGTTTGGATCCACTGTGTCAACACCCCAGGGCCGCCCCGCGATGCCACGAGGCGCTGGAGCTGACATCCCTGGATTGTGTCTGGCGTGCCAAGAAGCCCAGCTGGCACGACGTGGGGACCGAGCTCTTGACACTCGACGTCATAGCGAAATGGAATTGCTGATTCATAAAAACCGTATGTGTATCTATATGTATGTATATACATGTATACAATATTGGTACGTGTATAAATATATATTTATATCTATAACGATAGCGATATCTTCATTTATATCTATGTTGATGTTGTTGTTGTTGCTGTTGGTTGTTGGTTGTTGGTTGTTGGTTGTTGGTTGTTGGTTGTTGGTTGTGGGTTGTTGGTTGTTGGTTGTTGGTTGTTGGTTGTTTGTTGTTTGTTGTTTGTTGTTTGTTGTTGGAGGGCCATTTATTTAGGGATTTTTTTTTTAGTTTAGGGATTTTTTTTTGGATTTCTTCCTGCTTACTCTATTGCCTCCTGCAGTGCTTCTCTGCTTCTTTGCTTCTATTCCTTTTTTTGCTTTTCTTGCTTTTCTTTGCTTTTTTGCTTTTTTGCTTCCCTTGCTTTTCTTTGCTTTTTTGCTTTTTTGCTTTTCTCGCTTTTCTGCTTTTCTTTGCTTTTTTGCTTTTCTTGCTTTTCTTTGCTTTTTTGCTTTTTTGCTTTCCTTGCTTTTCTTTGCTTTTTTGCTTTTCTCGCTTTTCTGCTTTTCTTTGCTTTTTTGCTTTTCTTGCTTTTCTTTGCTTTTTTGCTTTTTTGCTTTTCTTTGCTTTTTTGCTTTTCCATGAGGTGTGGAGCAACATCAACAACAACAACACCAACAACAACAACAACAACAACAACTACAACTACAACAACAACAACACCAACACCAACACCAACACCAACCACCACCACCAACAACAACAACAACACCAACAACAACAACAACAACAGCAACAACAACAACACCACCACCAACAACAACAACACCACCACCACCAACAACAACAACAACAACCCTAACACAACACTAACACAACACTAACACAACACTAACACAACACTAACACAACACTAACACAACACTAACAACACTAACATAACAACACTAACACACTAACAACAGCAACAACAACAGCAACAACACGACCACCACCACCACCACCAACAACAACAACACACCAACAACAACAACACCAACACCAACACCAACAACAGTAACAGTAACAACAAACAACTGTTGGAATGTCAGCCTTCAGCTCCAAAATCCTGCAAGTACTGTGAGGAATGTAGCTGTAAAATGTTGCACATACGGTGGAAATGCAGATTCCAGCTCAAAAATGCTGCAAAGAGCATGGAAAATGGACAGAACATGCTGCAAACTGTTGCAAATACCGTGGAAAATACAATGGAAAATGAGAGGTTCGAACTCAAAACCGTTGCACATACCGTGGAAATGGCAGTTTCCAGCTCCAAAATGCTGCAAATAGCATGGAAAATGGTGAGAACCGGAAATCCAAAAAAAAATCCCCAAACTAAAAAAAATAAATCCCCAAACAATTTCCTACCCTTTGTTGTTTGTTGTTTGTTGTTTGTTGGTGTTGGTGTTCTTGTTGTTGTTGTTGTTGTTGCTGTTGTTGTTGTTGTTGTTGGTGGTGGTGGTGGTGGTGGTGTTGGTGTTGGTGTTTTTGGTGTTTTTGGTGTTTTTGGTGTTGTTGTTGTTGTTGTTGTTATTGTTGGTGGTGGTGGTGGTGGTGTTGGTGTTGGTGTTGGTGTTGTTGTTGCTGTTGTTGCTGTTGTTGTTGTTGTTGCTGCTGTTGCTGCTGTTGCTGCTGTTGCTGTTGCTGGTGCTGTTGCTGTTGCTGTTGTGGTTGGGGGTTGGTGTTGGTGTTGGTGGTGGTGGTGGTGGTGCTGTTGCTGTTGCTGTTGCTGTTGCTGCTGTTGTTGTTGTTGTAAATATATATTAGTTATTGATGTTGGTAGTTCGTCGAAGTTCTTTTTTAATTTAGGTGATTCAAGGTAGAATTGAGTAGAGCTTCATCTGAATTTATGATATGGTTGGTGATTTTTGACATACTTTCTGCATGTTTTTGCATGCATGGCACATGATATTCCGGTCCTTTCGGATCAACCAACGGTTGTGGCGAGGCAGCTCACGGATGATGGGGATGCCCTGGGAGCCTTCAACGTGTCCAACTCGGTAGGAAACCATAAGAATGTCCAGCTGCTTGGTGAGGAGGATGGCGAAGGTGATGATTGGAATGGGGCTGGCTGTGGAAAAGATTGAAAAAAATTGGGGATCAATTCCAGCCTTTGGCTGTTTCCAAACTGAAGGGGATTATGGTATGGGCGCTTGAACTAGTTTTTATGCGGCTTGGATGGCATCGTTGTTTTTGGTATTTTGGGGCATTGTGCAAAGGTGTGAGACTATCTTGATGATGCCTGTATGTATGATTTTAGACAAGACATTACACCAAGTATGCAGCTTATTTATATATATATGTGTGTGTATGTATATACATTACATATCTTGATGATACCCATACAGAGATAAGTATATATATATAGAAACGACTATTTTTTAGCTATCCATTACAAACATAGATGTCAGGAATAGTAGGCTATACATGACGTCACACCTTCACATGTACAATTGAACTGACTTGGCTGCAATTCGCAGCGCCTCGTTGGCGCAAGCTAAGAAAAGGTGAGATAGGTTGCGCTACTGTTGTGTGCTGCGACTGTGGTAGCATCTGTGCTATCTTGTATGGTAGCCGAGCCCTTGGTTCTGCAACCAGGGCTCAAGCTGGTCGCGGGCAGATCCGCACAAGCTGGTTGGTAGCGGGTTGCGCTGCACCAACCGGTGGTACTATTTAGCACCACACCACCAAGTGGCCGCGGGCTGCCCCGCGCCACTAGCTGATAGCAAGTGGCCCCGCATCGGCACAACGGCGCCCAGGAAGAAGAAGAGTGCCAACAAAAGAGGCAAGCGAAGCCTTGCCAAACAACAAGAGCGGATAGACAGAGGAATCCGCAAGCGCCAGGAGGCTCTGGATCCAACAGGGCAGCGTGGAGCGCGTCATACTCCAGTGCTTCCAAGTCAGTCTCTGCTGGTCTCCTTTCGCCTCTTTGTTCCTCGCCGCAGGGTTTCTTTGGCGAAGTTGCGCGCCATGTGGTTGATTCCCACTTTCTGGCGTCCTGTGCTCCTCAACACCTCATTCACCAGATGTACTGCGTACTTCGCGGGGCTTCGGATGGGCTTACTCCCTCAAGACCTGTGAAGTGACCGTCCTCTCTGACCTTGCCTTTCATGCAAAAGTCACACCATGTACGTGCCGGAAGGCGTGTCAGCATGTGAGCGTTGAACTCTTCCTTTGAAACGTGATCTGGGATTTTCTTTGCTTCGGGTTTTCTTGTATCTTCTGAAACTTCTTCAGGGGGCTCACCTACTGGTGGGACAGGCCCTTCAACTACTTCTTCTGGTTGGGGGTCCCCAACTACCACTTCTACGTCACCCTCGCCTGATGGCGCACCTTCCTCAGCCTAGGCTTCAGCAGGCACTGTTTTGGCTGCTGGCCTCACAGCGCCGAGAACATCATGAGTGGAGCTTCCCACATCATGACCAGCGGTGCTACCCGCATAGGAGTTGTTGCGCTTTAGTGGTTTGATGGGTAACCAAAACACGCCTCTGTTTTTCTTGAGTGGAATTGACGGGGTCCTATCCGGGATGTTTTTCAAATCCTTTGCGTTCGTTTTGAACAAGACCGTGAAACTCAGGACTAATGATTGTCCAAATTACACATTGCGCAGCTTGACCAGCTGACAAAACGCTGAAATTGATCTTGTCTGATTCACAGTATTCAACCGAAAACTTCTTAACATTGTCAACTGCAACCACGCTTTCTTCTTGAAACCGGTGTCCAAAGTTTCCCCTGTTACACTGACCATGCCACTACTTGAGCCCTTGGTTGTGGTGGTGGCGTTTGGGTCAAAATTCTTTTCAAACAAACGGGACCCGGCTCCAGTGTCAACCAAAACGTGTTTGCAGGAACCGGGGAGCGCAGCTATCAAAACGTGTTTCCATCCACTGCTTGCTGATAAGGGTTCTCGCTCATCATCATGTGGGGCAGCTGCGTTTGGTTTTCTTTGGGGGTTTTGCTTCCCCTTGGCAGCCTTTTTGCTTGCTATGCGTTTTTTCGGCAGTCTGCCTTGATGTGACCCACTTTCTTACCGTATCATACCGTATCTACATTCCTTATCATCCTTATCTTTGCGGGGGTTGTCTGGTTTACCACCTTTACCCTTACCATCTTGCTACTACTGGACTTACCATCCCCTTTTCCTCTGGATTTTCCTGAGATTTTCACCAGAAAATCTGTTGTTGAGGATTAGGCTGAGTGTGCCCACGGACCGACTGGCTACACGCCCAGTCGTTTCATGGACTCAGCACCTTCACCAGGACTTGTGTTCTGAACTACGTCCAGGACCCTGCCTTTCACCAACAGCACCAGGATGTAGTACAGCTGAGCTGACAGCTTCCTGCAGTCAGTATCACTTTCACTCAGAAGCCGGTTGGGCATTGAGACCCTTGAGCCAGCGATCCTGCCCAAAAGATCTATGTAGTCAGGCGAGATGCGCGCCAAGTAGCTCTTCAGGACAAAGCTTCAATCGCTGTACTCGGATGGGTCGCTTTTGAAGATCTCTGGTTTCCCCAAAGTTCGGGTGTCCACGATGGGGTTGAAGGATGAGGATGCACCACATTCTCAGCAACTCATTTGTGGGGATCATCCCACTCAAGTCAGACAGTCTTGGGTCTCTTCTGGCCTGACTCATTTGGTTGAGTTGCGCCGTTTGCTGAGCTTCAACCTGCCCAGCCAAGGTCTGAATTGCGTGAATTGCCGCTCTTGCTTGAGCCAACTCACGCAACAACTGCTGTTGCTGAGGCTGACCCTCCAGGTCCCCCGAAAGGCCTTGTTTCTTTCTTATTTCTTAGGTCGTGGAACCGCCTGATAAAGGCTGTCAGCTGTGGCTTCACTGGCTTGAACCTCGTCCAAATGCTGTTGGGCAAACTTGGCAGCAGCTGGCCTGTTTGCCTTGTGCGTTCGTCGCACGAAGAGCACTCCTCTGGCAGGCCGCTCCTTGCAACTGACTTAAGTCGAAGTGGATGAAGTGGCTTGATTTTACCGGGCCGCAGGACCAAGGTTGTGTCACCGAGCCTTTTTACTCGCACACCGGCCTCAGTGACGAGTCTTTTGGGCCGTCCACTCCTCACACGCGGCTTCTGCTTGGGATCAGTTGTGTCTTCTAGCACAGCTGTCCTTGTGGCCGTGTCTCCTGATGAGCTGCCCCGCCCAAGCAACTCTGGGAATCGGGCTTCGGCCCTGTCTTGCTGCGTGAGATCATCGCTGGACAACCAACACCGCACGAAACACCTCCAGTTGCCCATCTGGCGGACATCATGCCGATGGATCAGTGGATGAATGTACAGGAGTGAAAAGGGGACGTGGAAGAGAGCTCCTGAAGATGGAATCCCACAATGTTAAGACAGACATTACGTGGAAGCAAGCCAAAGACATGGGCTTGAAGATTGTGAAAGGCAGATGGGTAGATGGCTGGAAGCCACTTCCGAACGATCCGCATGGAGTTCACTCCAGATGCGTGGCTATGGAAATCAACCATGGTCCCAGATCGTGTCTTCAGCAGCGCGCCGCAGTCGGAGTACCTTTGGCACCTGAACAAGGCCATGAACGGCACAAGGGAAGCATCAAAGTGTTGGAGTCAAGAAATCATCGGAACACTTAAGCCAGTGGGTTTCAGAACTATCGAAACAGTTCCATGCTCTACCATCCAGAATGGGGTGTGACAATGTCCTGCCATGGGGACGATTTCCTGGCAGAAGGCCCGGCCGAGGGCTTGGACAGATTGGACGAGGTGATGAGGGAAGGTTTCGAAGCGAAAGGGCTCCCCAGGATTGGAGATCCGGCTCACGGAGGCGAAACCACCTCAGGCGAACACTTACATCGTCTGATCACTTGGTCGCAGGCTGCGTTCACTTGGCAAGCAGATCCAAAGTACGCAAAACTCCTTGTCAAGGACATCGGCCTGGAAGGCTGCAAAGGAGTAGACACACCTGTGCCAAAGAAACAGGAAAGAATTCCAGGGATTTGGACAAAGCCCTGACAGCCGGGACGGCGCTGTATCTGTCGTTCGTCTGGAATAGCCAAGCCAACGCACTGCACAACCTCAGACGGAAACGGTTGGGCAGGTATCTGGCAAAATACCCAACAGAGACGTGGGTGTCTGAGCATCAGGACGGACCCAAGGAAATCCTGGTGCACACGGACTCAGACTGGGGTTCGTGCCAAGAGAGCCAAAAGTCGATGAGCTCCTCAGCCATCAGACTAGGATCGCACTTGTTGGACACATCGTGCAGCAGACTACTGCGGCGCTCAGTTCGGGAGAAGCTGAGTACGGATCGGCAGCAGCGATCATGGTGCAGAATATCCTCGCGGAGATGCATCGCAAATATAAA
Organism: Cladocopium goreaui; assembly: GCA_947184155.2. Taxonomy (NCBI): domain Eukaryota; class Dinophyceae; order Suessiales; family Symbiodiniaceae; genus Cladocopium; species Cladocopium goreaui. The sequence goes on from CAMXCT020001295.1 coordinate 160,332, forward strand.
CTGGCATGTCTGACAGATTCATCAGCTGCCAAAGGCATCTCAAAGCGACATGGGGTCGGCAGGCCTAAGCACTTAGAACTGAAAGAACTTTGGGTGCAGGATAAGGTCGTCGAAAAAGTTGAACTGGAAGTTCGTAAAATCGGCACCGACAAGAACGGGAGTGATATCGGAACAAAAGCCTTGGACGGCAACCGAATCACTCAACTAGTGGAGATGATGCCACTCAAGAGGGGCTTGGTACTGGCATCACTCTTCATGGCCGCAAAGGCCCAAGGCCAGAGGAATCTGGCGACGCAGGCTACAGCTTTCTGCTCTACCTGCTGATATTACACGTGTTGGCAGATAGGTCTTGTGCACCTTTGGAAGCGTGCAGGTCGAGTGATCAGATCGATCGGACGTCAGGTGCAACCCGAGAACAGAGACCAATCAACAAAACGTGATGAGCCCAAAAGACGCAAGGCGCCCACAGTGTCAGCGGGAATCCCCGCGACTACTGACCAAACTGGGTTCCCTGCGGGTAGATCCGCGGGAACAGCGGGATCCGGAGTTGCTCGAAGCAGCTCATCTTGTACAGCAGTACCAGTAGCCACACAAGCCAGTGTAGAACAACCACAACTGCGACAGCGCAGAGAGCCAGACCAACCAGCTCCTGTGCCAGATCCAGTGTGGATCATCGGCAGTGGTGAAAGGTACCACAGGTCTACCTGTGGAATGGCGAGTGCACAGTCTCATAGATGTGTTCAAATTGAGCGGCAAGAGGCCATTCAAGCTGAATACACACCATACAAGCAGTGTGGTGGATGACATCCGGCAGCAGTATGACAGCATGTCATAAAGCTGTGGAGGGGTGTCAGGAATAGTAGGCTACACCTGGCATCACGCCATTACATGTACAATTGAACTGACTTGGCTGCAATTCGCAGCCCCGCTTTGGCGCAAGCTAAGATAAAGTGAGATAGGTTGCGCTACTGTTGTGTGCTGTGACTGTGGTAGCATCTGTGCTACCTTGCAACAGGTGATGTGCCCTGGAAAAATGGTAGGTTTCGCCAGATGAAACGAGGCTCCTTATGAAGACCGAAGATGGCTATAGAAAGATCGCCAACGTCTTTGTGAGATGCCAACCAGGCGTCCCCGACAAATGGAAAGCATGGCTGGATCAGCAGGTCAGATAAGTGGCTCATGTTGCTATGGTTTGTCTATTTGCTGTCAATGCATACGTGTATGCTGTACAATGTGGCAAACCTGCTAACATCTGCAACAGGTACCCAGCTAATTACGTGTATTATTGGATATTTGACCCACAAAATCAGGATGTAATGGCTGATGGCTTATCTTTCTGTTTGCCACCTTATTCTCTCTGTGTGTTTGTTTGACAGGTATCTGTATATTATATACATGGGGATGTCTTAAAGCGGGCGGTTCCCCAATTTACCATGGGCTTCAATATTAAGTCACGGATTCAATGGTCATCCCTGACTTGATGGATATTTCGGAAATCTCCATTTCCATCTAATATATCAGATGTCGGATATTTGATTATATTTCAATCTGGAATCATATCCTAAAATGATGTTGTAAATATCTCCCAATGTTTTTGTTTTTTCCTAGTGATCATCGAGTCGAGTTCGCCAGGTAGTCACATGGCGGCGAAGGTGAAGATGCTGAGTCCGAAGACAGACCTTGACTTCGTGCGTGGCGAAATGGCACCCGATGGCCAGCGCTTCCCACAGCACGCGCTAGGCAGAGCAATAGTGATTTGCTGATGAGTTTTAGGTGAGATTAGTGGCAGGTGATGTCATAGGATGTTGGAATATGTTGAAGTATTATTGGAACGGGGAGGACCAGTGGCAAGTGGTTTCTAATCTATGTGCAGGTTCAGCATCAAAGCTTGGCCTTGGAGTGAGTCTGGTGGCACAAGACACACAGTTCCTGGGCAAATCGGCGAGGTCGATGTATGGAAACAAGGAACGGCAGATGGTTGGTAAACGATTGGTACTGGTAATGCTGCAAAACAAAGATGATTCCAAAGAATTTTGAAGGATTCCCAACATATCACGGCACCCCATGTTTTTCGTGCACTCGTTTCATTGCACACGCAATGATGACAGCTGCGTGAGGTTTTCTACCACAACTGAGTGGACTGCTTTGGGAGGGAGCGCGGATGCTGCTACTTACCTCAAAGAGGTCGATACCCAAGGACTGCACCACTGGGGACACCACTGGATCTGGATCTTTAAGGCGAAACATCCAACATCTGAGTCCCCGCTAGGACCTGGAACCTTCCTGAAGCAGTGCAGTGAAGAAGAGCAGCAAGAAGCTGAGAAGATTTGCAACAAACATTGGGCCAAGCCTCTTCCAGAGGCATGTTTGGCATGGGCGGGCATCAAATATGGAATCTGTGGCACTCGGCCCTGTGTATTGGCCGAAAGGCAAGTCTGACTTTAGATTTTCACAGAAATTCTAAGAAAACAGCAAAAAGCGGCAAACGCAATACTAATTAAGATAATTCTGATGTAACAGAATTAGTGGCATTGAAGGAAACAAGAAGCACACACATCGTTTATACTTGCACACTTTAAAGTTGAATTATCATAGACAAACCACGACAGCAGATTCCAAAGCCCTCATAGTGGAGTTGAAGACTTGGATCTCTTCGTC
>CAMXCT020001296.1:0-162947 GCA_947184155.2 Cladocopium goreaui
ATGTATGTATGTCTGTATGTACGTACGTACGTACGTATGTATGTATGTATGTAAGTCTGTATGCGTGCATGTATCTAACTATTCTATGTAAGTATGTATGCATGTAGGTCCGTCTTTCTGGGAAAAGTTTCTGTATGATTGGCTCTGCCTTTCCCTTTCCCTTCCGATGGGGTTTCAGACAAGTTTCAAACCTGTTTCAGACCCTCAGAAGGGACATCTTTGGAATGCAGGTATGTAGCTATGTAGTAGGTATGAAGGTATCTACGTAGGTATATATCCATGTGCGTGTGCGTGTATCAAGCGAGTTTTGTCCCGTAGGTTGCACATATGTTTCCGTTGCACCCACGAAAAGCTTATAGAGCAGAGAAGGTAGTTGAAATCTACCTGAACTCAGCATGTCTGCTGTATACGGCTAGTATACGGCTCATCTTGGTCAAGCCCTAGTATTGACTTGAACTCAGCATGTCTGCTGTATACGGCCAGTATACGGCTCATCTACAGGGCTTGACCAAAATGAGCCGTATAATAGCCGTATACAGCAGAAATGCTGAGTTCAAAGGAGTTCCAGAGCTTGACCAAGATGAGCAGTATACCAAATTCGATTCTACATTCATGATGTAGTTGAAAACTACCTGAAACCAATTACATGCGTACCTGGAGCCGCGTTTGTGGATCCCGGTACGGGCGCAAGTGATTTCCGATAAAGTTTCTTTTCGTTCTTTGACAAATGCGTTGCTTTCTAAGGTTTCAGACTGATTTCAAGCTGTCATACAATTAAAATCTAATTGAAACCAGCTTGCCCATGTGAAACCAGTTTGAAAGCAGTCAGAAACCGTAGAAAGCAGCACTTGAAGGGCATCCGTTTGGGACCTTCTCTGCTGTATACGGCTAGTATACGGCTAGTATACGGCTCATCTTGGTGCAGCCTTAGAACCGACTAGAACTCAGCATTTCTGCTGTATACGGCCAGTATACGGCTCATCTACGGCTCATCTTGGACACACGCGAATGTTGGTTAGCTGATTATTAATCAGTACTAGTGAGATTAGCATTGAGTCAGTAATGTCACCTAGTTATCAACACTCATGACTCTTACGTAGCAGCACGGATCCGAATCGCTAGCGGGACTGGTTTTTCCAAGGAGTTTCAGACCTGTTTCAGTCCCAAAAAACAACATAGATGGAGCTTCCGATTCCGAGTTTGATAATTGGAAACCCCCATAAGAAAAAAGTGCATTTCGTGATCGATTGATTGGTTTCAGACTAATTTCAGTCCGGTTTCAGACGCATTTGCTTGACGCCACATGCTGTCTGTTCCGTCTACATTTTGAAAGGGGATGCATGATGGTTTCTCCTTTGACCCTTGGCATTCCAGGGCAGGCAACACAAATTTGGGGACGAATGGGTTCGTGGGAACCGTTTTTTACATATACTTGCAATGATAGCTTTCGAGTCAAGCAAGCAACCGGGAGCCGTGCAGGTACCTGGATCGCCTCCTTCCTTCTGACTCTCCACCAACACTTGGTGCACAGTGCGGGTGCGCTCGCTAGCTTAGCTTGCGTTTGGTTGAGGATGCATACCAAAGATCCGAAGCGGACAATAACAACTATGTCCGTTGGTATGTGCCATTGCCTACCAGATATATAGATCATATGGGTTGCAATTTTACCGATGGTATCTTTTGGCCCTTGGCGTTCCAGGGCAGGTGTTGGCCATAATGGTGATGCAATCGCCCGCTTGGGACTGACGGACGTGAATCATAACCTGCAGGCATCGGAGGCATCACGGGGATATGTCATGTCCACTGATGGTATATAACGTATGCCTCTTTCAACATCACGGGGATATGTCACGGGCATAATGTATGATAATGTATATTAAGTTTCTTCCAGTTATGCTTCAGTTGCATTTCCGGACGAAATTCGATAGTAGGATTGGTTTTATACACACATGCATACATACCAACCTACGTACCTACCTAGCTACCCAGCTACATATCTACACACCAAACCTGTCCCTTCTAGGGGTCTGAAACTACTTTGAAACTAGTCTGAAACCTGTTAAAATCTTCAAATGTGACTTGGTGGGGGCAAGATACATACAGAGATGGAAATCATGTTTGCCCTTGGAGTTCCAGGGTTCATAGCCAATCGTCCGTACCTTCATAGTCATATAATAGTTCAATTCGCCTTGTGGACATTGTTGTTCAAATCCCACCTTCTTGTTGTAGCAAAATAGTTTTCATTTCCCAATAGATTGAAATTGAATTCCTCATCGTTCGTATTTTTGAATTGTCTTCACATCCCAGGTCATGTAATTTAACCGTTACTTTGTCTTGGCCGCGCCAGGACGAAGATCCAGGCTATGGAGTGATCCGCTGATGTAGAGACGGAAAAGGGCCGTGACGGATACTGGCGGGTGGCGGGCTTGTACAATAATTATCTCAAGCACTTGCGTGGCTCAATACAATACAAACATCCAAGAGATATATATATATATATATGATCCCGGGTATGCATGGCCTCGATTCCCGTCGATTCGGTTCCCCTTGAAAATCGATTCGGGGCGATTCGGTTCAAGCAACCTACCCATTCATGTTTGATTCGATTTTTAATTATTGTTGTGTTCCGGTTCCTTAAAATCCTGGTCGATTCAATCCGATTCGATTCCAAACTTCCAAACGATTCTATTTTTTCCGATTCCGGACCGGTTCGGTTCCTTATGTGCAGCGGTTTAGATTCCTGAACCGTTTTGGAACCATCCTGTATTTAACGATTTAATATTATTTGCCCATCTTTTCAATGTTGATGTTCCATAGCAAACTGTTAAATTACAATAGGGTGCCGCTCCAGTTTTTGCGGCCAGCAATAGTGAGCCAATCTCGTCATCTGTCGAGATCAATTACTGGATTGTGTGCTAAGAAGATGTGATGTGGAGATGATTTGAAACAGATATTTCATGGGCGATTTAGTCTTCAATAGTCCAATTTCTAGGGGAAATGTCAGCCAGTCTCACTAATATCACATATCCACCCAGATCCTGCGCCAGCACTATCAGCACTGGGAGGATCAACCCCCTTCTTGCGGGGTTGTCCCACATGTAAATGGGTGAACCAACCATGATTTCTGACCATAGTTGCTAACCAGCTGCTAATTATCATGGGTTGCTGTAAAACCCTATATAATTCTTTGGTTCTTTGTATAACCATCTTAAAACCCCAACTAAAAATATATACCCTCTGGTAAACTGTCACATAACTATGGAAAGATCCACCATTTATAGCTGGGTAAATCCACTATTTCTATGGTCATTTTCAATAGCTATGTTAAATTACCAGAGGGTATATATATATATATATATTATATATCACATGACTATTCCTCTTCAAAAAGCTGGAGTTTTCCACCATCTCGCCCTGATCCGTTGGATCCTGGCGGCTCCCAGTGAAAACTAAGGGATCTCCAGGGATAAAAAAAACCTACGATTTTAAGATGGTTGTACTATTCACCTACTATTCACCTACTATTCACCTACTATAACCTCAGTGGGATGAGCCAGCAAGAACCGCAAAGGATCTGTTTCTTCTTCTCACTGGTCTTACTGATATCGTGGTGGAGATCGCTGTGCAGTCCCGATCCGCCACTGGGTGACGACGGGACGACGACGAAGATGTTTGCTCCCAAAAAAAGAACCCACAAAGAACCCACAGAAATTGATGTTATAGTTGAAACGTATAATAATATAGACATGTATGATTATACAATATTATATATATACATATATATATATATATGTGATTATATTTATAAATATATATATATGATTATATATGTGAATATATATATATATATATATATATGATTATATATGTGAATATATATATATATGATTATATATGTGAATATATATATACAGATATGATTGTGATTCATGTTGTATACTATAGAGTGTGATGTTATGTACTGGGCACTGGGTATATTATGCGTGGGCACATGGGTCAAAGTTAAGATCCAGGGGAATACAGATTTTGAAACATGTGTAGTAAGCCGTCCCATTTTGGTGTAATGTGGGTAAAACAATAATAAACCATCCATTTGGGAATGGTTTATCGGTTTATACCACCTATTTATGGAGATTTGGCGGATGGTTTATTATTGCTGTACCCGCATTACCGAATTTTGGCCCATACTATCCCATGCCCATACTTAGATATAGTTCAAGAACCATCCTACTAGCACACAAAACTTTAATTTGCTGAATGAAGGAGTGCTTGTTTTGAAATCCTAATTTAGAACAGAGTAAATAGACCAAGATGATCTGATGAATAGTGGTGATGCCAAACAAAAATCGACAAAGCCGGCATGTGAAGATCCGTCATTTCAACTGCGGTTACTTACACCTCATTTGCCACCTCATTGCATGTTGTTTGGGTGTCTTGCAAGGCTTTAGGTCCTTTGGGCCCTAAGGGGCATTGAAGGGTAATAATAAGGAGCAGTGAGCATTTATGTGGCTTAGTATATCCTGTTAACTGGTTATATTCTAGAATCTGGAGAGATCCTCACAGAATCTCACCGATATATTTGATATATTCAGATGACAGATTCTGATCTACTGCTTCTATGGCAGAAAAAAACTGCCAAAACCGGTTCCGGGTGTCATTCCATCGGAATGAGACTGCTGCGGGAAAATCCTCGATCTCAAGTGTTCTCATCTCATTCTCTTTGCTTTCTCTATCTTTCAGGTCTTTTCTTCAAAGAAAAATGGTCAAACCCATGTCAAACCTATGTTTTTCTTCCCCTTATCTAACGGTTTTAAACTGCGCTGAGGACATGTTCGGCGCCTCCTTACTCCGCTTCTGTCGCCTGGTGCGCCTGGTGCGAGTGGTGAAGGTCTTCCGAGTGAAGTACATGAAGGACATCCTGTTGGTTGATGATTATAGTAATTTCAATGGGATTTTGACCATGAAAATGCGTTTTTTTTGTGATAAATGATGGTTGATTGATGATTAGTTCGGGGATTATACTACCCAATATATTGGGGATGATAGTAATCCAAGAACGGGGAATCCCGTTCTTAACCAACCAGGATTTTTTATGGAATAAGAGAGGGCTATCCATTCATGGGATAACCAGTTATTCAACCAATATCCCACTGTAGATTCTATAACCTGCAATATATAGCTAGATAATGGCTTAGTCTAGTCCCTTAAAAACACACTTGTATAGTATTATATAAATTTATAATATATATATATATAGATATAATAAATAAATAAATAAATATATATATATATATTATATATATCAAATGACCAGTTTGGTTTACTTCGTCGTTGATCCAACACAATCAGTCGGTAATTCACCCCGGGCCAGGAGCTGCGGCTTATGGTGAAAGGCTTAGTGGGCGGTTTTCGACGCTTGGAGCGGTGATTTTGGCCGTGAAATCTCTGGGCTTTTGTGGTCAGAAGTTGGGGTTACCCTCTGGTAATTTGTTACATAGCTACGGAAAATGGCCATTTATAGTGAGTTTTCCCACTAAAAATGGTGATTTTCCATTGCTATGTTAAATTACCAGAGGGTAACATGTTTTTGTTTATCCCCCAGTGGATTTCCACTACTAAATGGTTGCACAACCTATTTGCCCTTAATTCACAGGGGGATGGTTTTTTTCGCAATTTGAAGATCTCAGAATTTGGTGTCTGTTTTTTTCAGTACATAATTCAGTACGAATTTCGAATCAGTGCGCAAAATCACAGGGGTCGAAAATGGTGATCCACGATTGCCATACTGACGTGCCTTGAAGTCAAGGGTTGTCCCAGAAGAGGAAGCTGCACGGAGCGATCCGCGAAGGGAGCGGAGGCTCATGGGTCCAAAACATTCTACATGGCACAGGTAGGGAACGGTAGGGATCCAAGTTGCCAGGGGTCATTCCTAATGTTTTCTGCAGAGAAGAGTAGATTTTTTGTTTTGGTCACGCTCTACATCTGGATATTGAACCCACAGCATCTGGAATCTAACATGGCTGGCTGGGAAATCCTTGTTCTTACCGGAAAATACGCGGTCAGTGGATGTTTGGGATTTCCAGTGCATTAGCACAGGGCGCATCATAGATATGATATCTGGTCTGTCGACAACTAGAAACCAACTAGGGCATCAACCAAGTAAGATGAAGATTTGATTGAACACAAGGACGGGGGATTAAAGCGACCAAAATCAAAATATTGCAGCAAAACATGGGGATGTTAGGAAAATAGCCGGACTGTGATGACCGGTTGTTGGGATTGTACAGGGCTTGAGTTGGAACATGCTCTACTTCAGGGATCATATAGGGGCCAAGTCCAACCACAAACCTCTTAGAAACTCAGATACCCCTCTGAACTTGGACAATGGGGGGCAATTCCAGTGAACCAAGTGTCATCATGTTATAGGGGTTATAAATATAATATGTATATATAATACATACATACTCAGTGTATGTATATATATATATACACAGTATATACATTTATATATATATATATATAGTCCTAACTCATGGAGTTTATTGCAACCCTAACTGCACCCCCAAGGTGAATCACGTGCCATTTTGGACCCATTTTGGAGGTTGCACCCAGCCCGGAGTGCCGTAGGAAATCATCTGATGCAATGCTCCTTTGGGCTTCATTGCTTACGAAAGAGACCCCCACGAAAATGGCTACCCTCCAGTGTCATCAAACGTGGCTGGCTGGAAAATCAAGGTTTATTTATAGTTTGGAAAAACATCGAACTAAATGGTGGGTTTTCCAGCATGCCACGTTTGATGACACCGGAGGGTAAGCAAAAGGCTGGTGCAAGTCCCCTTTTTGGGCATGGGGTTCGTCCCACAGTGATAGGGTTAGCAGGTTCTCTACCACTTCAAGGAAGTGCTTTTTGCTCAGCTATTTGTCAGAATTGGTGATGTCAGAATCACAGATGTTTCATGTTCCATTCCTTGAACATAAGAATATTGTAATGGTCCCAAATGATCCAAATGATCTCCAAGTTGCACATAACACCCATCATCCCCAGGAACGCTCTTCCTGTCCTTCGCTTTGCTCTTCGCAGTGCTTTACGCCCCCTGAAATCCGCCTGGGAGTGGGTTGTGGCGAAGTTGTGATCAGGGTTGGGTGCGAAAAACTGTGAAAAACTTGGAAGCTTTACTGTAACTTTTTCTGGGTGAATTGTAAAGACCCCTCTGACCTCACCCGAGATGATGCTTTCGGATGGGAGGTTGTTGAAAAAGTTGGTGAAAAACGACTGGTCTCAGACTTCAGACGGAACTGTGCTTTATTTATCTTAAAGTTCACGTGAATGGGATAAAAGCATCCACTAGAAAATTTCACCGCTACTCTTTCCAGCTGATACGTGCAGTGCCAGAACGTGAATGGACTCAGTGAGCCCAGCATGTGCAAGCTCAAGAGCCAAACGGTCAGAGTAGCACTGGTACTGTAGGTTCTCAGCTTTAACATCAACTTTTAAAATCATGTATATAGATACATGTAGAGAAAAAACTACCTGGTAGACATCCGGATTTTTCCAGGATCAATTAGCTGGAATCAAATGATGGGTTCTTGCCATTTTTCTACTGGACCAGGGCCAAAATCGTGTGATAAAAAGACACTTTTGAAAATGAATCTGGAAAAACTCGCCTTCGGAGTTGGATTGGTGATCATCCAAAGTCTGGGTTCCACAGCCTGAATATCCTAACTGTTTTTATTACAAACACATAAAACAAATCATGGAAATTGTATCTTTAAAATTATATGCCAATATGCCACTGTACCATCCAATGCAAAGTCACCGGTCCTGTCAAAACTCTGCCAGCATGGAACCTATGCATAATCCATGATGTTCCCATAGGTTTTGCGTGCAGTTTTTTGCTGGTGATCAGCAATGTTTGTGGAGCCCCCAAACGATAGGCAAGTATGAATTAGGTTTACCGTGGTTTATGTTTTTTTGGTGGATAATGCCTAGGCAGATGATGGTAGATGGGTATATAGACCAACTTCTATCCATTGATTGATGGAAAAAGAAAGCACAACTTGTAGCATATAAACGATTTTCGAGTATGTTCTATGCTTCCCAGCTAAATTTCAGCTGTCTATCATTATATTCACAGCATGAGTATGTCCAAACTTCTTCAAACATATGTTCATGATCAATTTCCCATTCATCCAATTTTCCCCATATCTTCCTACTTGGCTCTCCCTCAAAGAAATCCCCCCAGTCTCCCCAGTCCCATCGGATCCCAGGTGATCGCGGGCTTCGCCACAATGACCATCGGCCGCGATCAGTTGGTGAAAGAGTTGGGGCTGGCAGCGCATTTCGAGAACATCCCCGCGTACCACGGCCGGAAGACCTCCAAGTTCTTAAAGACCCTTAAACAAAACGAATGAGATATATCGGATATATGTAATACATGTACCTCCATATATTAAAATCCTGTATATTAAAACTGATTCTGGAGGATGGGAGGAGCGATTTCGGACGTTGGGGAGGATGGGAAGTGAATCAGAACTTGGGGGAAATCATCGTGGAGGGTGGGAGTTGATCATCATTTTGGGGTGATTTCATAGGGTCATAGGGATAGAAACCAGAAATAGGGATTTAAGCAATGAATAGTGGATATTCATGGATATTCATTCCAGTCTTGGGTATTTAGCCCTAATCAATATGGTGGGAATTATACATGAAGATGTATCATGGAAATTAACATAACTTAACAGTTAAAACTCTGAGAATACCAACTGCATGGTATTGTTGATGTTTTGTCATGTTGATGGGGATACCTTATAATTACATACATACCAACAATATCCAACGATCTTGTGCAGGGTATCTAAGCTTGACCGTGGGGGTTCATTATAATCTTGAACTGAAGACGTCCAAATCATCCAAGTCTTGCTCCGGCGAATCCTTGAGTCATGGATCTTGGGAGTCACTTCTTGGCCCAGTTACCCTCTGGTAATTTAACATATATAACTATGGAAAGATCCACCATTTTTAATGGGAAAATCAACTATTTTATGGCCATTTTCAATAGCTATGTTAAATTACCAGAGGGTACCAAAAAACTTGACCAATAAATACCTGTTGTCAAGCCAGTGGTCAAGCCATGTCAAGCCCTTTCGTTTCTGGCATCTCAGGTCCATGTTCACTGCGTTTAGATGTTTCTCTGGTGAGTGCTTTGCAGAGTCAGGACGGGGGTTTCCCCATCACATTCGTGATCAGTTGTGTGAATTCAGGGCAGCAGGCGCTGGCGAGTTCTTTTTCTTTGGTTTATATCACACTTATACGGAAATTATACGTCATTATACATGCATCTAATACAGTTATATTATATATAGTTATAAAATTATAATATATATATATATATACATAAGGTATGTACTATGGTTGTATACATGTTCCCTTTCAGAGGGTTCGAACATCACGTTTGCTCCTTCATTCACCGCAGTTAGCACCCCAGATGATGTTGTTATTTCAGGCAGGTGATGGAAAACAAAAACCATCGCGATCCCTCCAATTCGCACACAGGACAGCCGATTGCTGCGGTTCTGGCACATAGTCATGGCACTGCCTTTGTGATGTGCTATACTGCCAGCTACATTTTTGTTTCCCTAGGCGGGGTCCCCGCGGTCGGGCTCGTGACGGAAAAAACGTCGACGACCAGGGACTAGCCATCCCTACAAACATGAGTATGTATTGATTAGTTGGAAAAGGATTACTGTACACCAAATAATTACTGGTACATAACTGGTACATAACTGGTTAACTGGTACATACTTGTATCACCAGCAATGTATCAGAATGAGACCAGCAAAATATTATTGTCAGCACTGGAAGGCATGCAAAACCTGTCGTCATTCCACTGATCCGCCGTGGCATACCATGACCATTTTCTCTGACAGGGATTTAGTCGTTGCGCAGGCATCTACAATGTCATCTTGGCGGCATCTTGGACGGCTATTTTGATCGACCCAAGTTTGATGATCCCCTGGATCTTAAATGTTGACAAAGAATTTCGGATGAATTTGGAAGATGGTTTTCCGAAATTGCATTCCTGGCCATGTGCAGGGAACTGCAGATCAATTTCTGGGTTCATGCAGTTTAATTGAAGTAGTCTCAACGGACATGAAGAATTTGATGTTTGGGGTGCTGGCAGAAAATCTTAAGCAACATATTTGGCAGTATTGCCATATTGATTGATCATGATTGATCATCAATGTCCTCAAATATGGGCTTTAAGAACATATTGTTTGTCCATTCTTTTCCCATCCTTCTCTACCACCATGATACCGCACTGATATTCAATGATATTCATATGGAGGTTTCCTAAAGTGGGGGTACCCCCAGTTCCCATCTATTTATAGATGGATTGTCCATTATAAATCATTATAAACTATCCATTTGGGGTACCCATTTATGGAAACCCACAAAAAAAGTCTGCAGGCTACGAGTTAGTTCGATGACCACCCAATTCACCTGGCCCAAGGTCTATGTAGACATCACCATGCGGGCGGCCAAGGATTGCGCCAGAAACCTGGCCCTGGCAGTTTTTGGAGAATTTTTTTGGCGCCCTCAATAAGATACAAAACTTATGAAAAGTTGTTCCAGGATGTGAACTAGATGATGTTTCCCCCATTATTTTTCCAGGTGTCCAGCTATACTTTCGACTTTTGGATTTGTTATAGTTGAAAAAATCTCTCCCGAGCTGTTGTTTTTTCGATATATTCTTGTGGGTTCCAAGTTCAATGTCAGATTTCAGGGAGTTTTCAAGCTGGATTGGACTCAGCAAGAGGGGACAGAACGCGTTTCTGATCTATCCTCCACCTTTATGCAGAAGTGTATACCCTCTGGTAAACTAACATAGCTATTGAAAATGGCCATTGAAATAGTTGATTTTCCATAGTTATGTAAACGTTTACCAGAGGGTAATATAAATAGATTTAGCTGTACAACCTGTCATAACCTGCCATATTCCATGAATGTGTTGTCTAGACAGGGCTTGAAATGGCCAACAAAGCTATCAATTTATGAAATAAGTTGGGCACTTCTGAGGATGAATAAGTTGGTCGTTTGGCCAGGTCGCAATTAATCCCAACGGAAGAATTATCATCTGAGCTGCGCTATAAACTCTTTATGTATTGGTGAGTAAGGGGACGGTCATAAGGTGGCTTCGCGTAAGCCAAAACTACAGTGGCGTAAGAGCTGCGCAAGGTTTTTGGCTTTGAATGTTGTGCGTAAGCCTGCGTAAGGCATGCTTGAAAAGCACCTTTTGGCTAAAGAATGAAAGAAACATGAGGGTCAATATGCTTGGTCACGTTGATGACAGTCAAATGGAAGGGAAACCGAGCTCCAGATATTGCAGACTAGGCAAAACCAGTGTGGCCACGGTTCGGTTCGGTTCTACAGGAACTCGGTTCGGTTCCTAAAAGGCTCGGTTCCTATAGAAACCGGTTTTTCCGGTTCCACGGTTCCAATTTGTTCGGGTTGAGAAATGTTCCTTGCTGCCACGAAAGCAATGACATGAATATATATATATATTATATATATGGGTTGCGCACAAAAAGGGCGGTTAGGGTTTTAGTCTTCAGCAGGTCGAAATTGTTTTTTTTGGTTTTTTTAGTCTATCGTACAAGGCGGGCCCCAGCCTGAATGACGTTATTCACCAGTTTAGTACGAGTTTAGTACTACTAGTACTACTAGTACTACTAGTACTACTAGTACAACTAGTACTACTAGTACTACTAGTACTAGTGCTTCTACTAATACTACTAGTACTACTAGTACTAGTAGTACTACTAGTACTGCTAGTACTACTAGTACTACTAGTACTACTGGTACTACTAGTACTACTAGTACTACTAATACTACTAGTACTACTAGTACTGCTAGTACTACTAGTACTAGTAGTACTACTAGTACTACTAGTACTACTAGTACGACTAGTACTACTAGCACTACTAGCACTACTACTTCTACTAGTAGTATTACTTCTACTAGTACTATTACTTCTACAAGTACTACTAGTACTACTACTTTTACTTCTACTAGTACTACTAGTAGTACTAGTACTACTAGTACTACTAGTACTACTAGTACTACTAGTACTACTAGTACTACTAGTACTACTAGTACTACTAGTACTACTAGTACTACTAGCACTACTAGCACTACTAGCACTACTACTTCTACTAGTACTATTACTTCTACTAGTGCTATTACTTCTACTAGTACTACTACTAGTACTACTTTTACTTCTACTAGTACTACTAGTACTACTATTACTACTATTACTTCTAGTACTACCACCACTACTACTACTAGTACTACTACTAGTACTACTACTACTACTACTAGTACTACTACTACTACTACTACTACTAGTACTAGTACTAGTACTAGTACTACTACTACTACTACGACTACTACGACTACTACGACTACTACATTACTACTACTACTACTACTACTCCTCCTACTCCTATTCCTACTACTCGTACTACTACTACTACTACTACTACAACGACTACTACTACTACTACTACTACTACTCCTCCTGCTACTACTACTACTACGACGACTACTACTACTACTACTACTAGCAGTAGTACTAGTATTTCGGTTCTATCTAAATGATATTACTTTGACGATCACTAAAATTGTTCCTAGTTGGACTGCCCGTGCTGATTTGTTTGAAGTTGAAGAAGACTCCGGGAAAGGTCAGAAACAGGTCAGAAACAGGTCAGAAACAGGTCAGAAACAGGTCAGAAACAGGTCAGAAACACCAAAAAGGCAGCACTTGCCTAGCCATCCATCCATCCATCCACCTCAGCTCTTATCATTGCTACTTCTACTATTACTATTACTACTATGACTACTTCTACTACTACTACTACTACTACTATTATTGCTACTACTACGACTACTACTCCTTCTTCTATTACTACTACTACTATTACTGCTACTGCTACTGCTATTGCTATTGCTACACTACTACTGGTAATGCTAATGCTAGTACTAGTATTAGTAGTACTAGTACTACTAATACTAGGACTCTTGTTACTATTATAGTAAAATTGTTCCTAGTCGTGCTGCCCGTGCTGATTTTTTTGAAGTTGAAGAAGACTCCGGGAAAGGTCAGAAACAGGTCAGAAACACCAAAAAGGCAGCACTTGCCTAGCATCCATCCATCCATCCATCGATCCACCTCAGCTCTTATCATTGCTACTTCTACTATTACTATTACTACTTCTACTACTACTACTATTATTATTACTACGACTACTACTCCTTCTCCTCCTACTACTACTATTACTGCTACTGCTACTGCTATTGCTATTGCTATACTACTACTGGTAATGCTAATGCTAGTACTAGTATTAGTAGTACTAGTACTACTAATACTAGTACTCTTGTTACTATTATAGTAAAACTGTTCATAGTTTGACTGCCCGTGCTGATTTTTTTGAAGTTGAAGAAGACTCCGGGAAAGGTCAGAAACAGGTCAGAAGCATTGAGGTACTACTAGTACTACTATTACTACTATTACTTCTAGTACTACCACCACTACTACTACTACTACTACCACTACTACTACTACTACTACAACTACGACTACGACTACGACTACGACTACTACTACCACTACTACTACTACTACTGCTACTACTACTACTACTACTACTATTAGCACTAGTACTAGTATTTCGGTTCTATCTAAATGATATGACTTAGACGATCACTAAAATTGTTCCTAGTTTGACTGCCCGTCCTGATTTGTTTGAAGTTGAAGAAGACTCCGGGAAAGGTCAGAAACAGGTCAGAAACAGGTCAGAAACACCAAAAAGGCAGCACTTGCCTAGCCATGGATTGGATATTTCCGAGAGACGACTACGTATACACACACATATATTAATACATCTACCACGCCTAGGCTTTTCCATTTATATTTACTACATCTACACACACATATATTTAGGCCGCACTTGCATCATCATCATCATCATCAGCATCATCATCATCAAGATCGAGATCAACTGGCCGGGAACGTCTCTAAATCTCCGGGCAACACAAGGGGCCTGGCCGAAATCTTACAAGCCACTTAAAGGAGGATGTATATCCAAGAACCCCAATCACCCACAAAGAATAGTAAGGCTCCTATTTTTCGTTACATGTTTTAGGACCCATGCGATTTAATTGTGAGGGCTTGCAGTGCACAACCTGAGCACCATGGAAGGCCAGTAATCCTGATATTTGTATGATACATACATATGCTATGTAAAGTTATTTAGATAGACAGATAGATACAGACATATTTTTGTATCAGCCTCATATCCATCCCGCAGTTTCCGCAACAAATGCCGGTTTTACAGCTGGCTGCTCGGATCATGGTGGGTTCCCAAAATCCGCCTAATGCCTTTATTTGATTGGATAGGTTAGCTCTAGAAGAACAATTCCATGCATTGGAGTTGTTAGTGTGAGGTTCGGAGCCGGGACAATAAGCAATATGTCCCGGCCCAACATGCGCCATTATGTGCCATACCTGCAGGAGTTTTCGTTTTATTTTTTTGTTTTCACCTGGGTGCAGTGCAGCTGAAATGTTTGCCGCTATTGCTCCACAAGCTTGCATAGCACAACAGCACCTGAAGTGAAACCTGCTGTAAAAAAGAAACAACTGGAATTGCACACACAAGCTTACAACAGATAATTAATGTACAGATATATACAGATATATGATATATGCATGTTTTTCCATGTACCTTAATTGGTGGCTCTCAATTTTGGAAAAAGAATGTGTTTTTTTCGCGTAAGGAACGCGTAAGGTATGCGTAAGGAACGCGTAAGGCCCATCTGCTTTATCTGAACAGTTGCCCCATGGCCCCGAAACGCCGCCCTTTTTCGCAATTGCAATGGAAACAACGCAGCCGCATCCTCGCGCAAGTGGTGTCCATCTTCCAGGCACACTGCCTTTCCCTAGATGATGCGAACCTCTTGATTGAGAAGGCGTTCCGCAAATGTCAATCGTTTTTACCTGGCCTGGCCTTGGATAACCAGATGTGTGCCCAGCTGCTTGGAGCATTGGGCCGAGTTCGATCTGCAGTCTTGGAGGGTCTTGGCAATCAACAACTGAACACACCCAGGATCTCAGTAGCTCAGTTGGACGCTGCTGTCTGCACTTTACCACTGACACACGAAAGAGTGAGACAATGGGGTTACGACATCAGTGTCCGAGCATACACTTCAGCTCAAGCACAGCAGGTGCCTTGTCAATCTTCTTCCTCGCGTAGTGCCGCGCACAATGTTGGAGGTCGGCCATCCAAAGTCCACAGCAAGAAATGTATAGACATGGTCAAAGACATTCTCCCAAAATACCTTAAAGAGAGCGAGCGCGTTGCAGTAGTTGGTCATGGAAAAAACCGCCGCATGGTATTAGCGCAACATCTGACAAAAAAACGGAACACCATATTTCTGGCCGAGCCTCAGCTCCGACAACTTATGGGCAAAGATACTTTCCGACGCATCATGAGGATCCATTTCCCGCATGTCAGGAACCCGCGACGCTTAACTGACATTTGTAGTTTGGCCTCCTTAGCATTTTTTTCTGTCTTTGCTTCATTGTTTGCTGTTTTCTTCGTTTTTGTTGCCTTTGAACCTGGGTTGATTCAAGTATCTTGTTTTGATTTTACCCCCCAACAGACTCGAAGACAAGAATGTTCCGACTCATTGCACCAAGTGGTGATTAACCCAAAGCTCACTTTTTTGAAGCCTTTTTTTGTGTTAATTGCGTTGTGTATGCAGGAGCGATGCGCGCATGTAAGGTGAACATTGTCGTCATTTGGAACGCAGTCTGATCCCCCAAGCCCTGCGCGAAACTGAAAATGCTAAGCGCGACATCTGCACCATTTTCCCAAACTATTTCCAGAAATTCTATGCCGCGGAATCCACCAAGACCATTATGGAAGACACGGATAAGTTCCCTTTCATCAACTTGTTCCTCACGTACATTGACAATGAGAACCGCAATGCCCGAGAAAACGCTTCACGCCGGGAAATGCCTCAACGGGACCGTCTAGCCCTCCACCAAACAGAGGCCTACTTCATCCATTCCTTGAAGGCTCATGTTGAACTGCTTGAAGCCTACCGGTGGCATCAAATCTCTAGCAGGCGCCAGGAGAATGTTTTGCTGCAGCTCCGAGGTGGAAGCCTGGGCGCTGACGAACTCATGGTCCAGTTTGATTTCAAAGAGAATGTAAGGTATCCCATCAGCAACTTGCCTTATTAGAAATGTTCAGAGCTTCCCCGCCCCTTGTCCCAAATAAATGTTCCATCCGCAGTCCCCCCCGCGCCAACTGCCCAAACAAATCCACCAGGCCGTGAAGAGACTTCCGAAGAGTGGCATGCCCAGAACAAGCTGTCACTCACTGTTTATGGGGCCAGCGTCCTTGCGCCTGCCAAAGCAGGCGGGCATGTTGAGTTGTACCTCTTGCTTGTGTCGGAGGTTTTAGACCACGACGCGCAAATTGCCAACATGCTCCTGAACCAGGTTTTAGTCCTTGTGCGTGACCATCCGCGCGTCAATTTCCCTGCTCTTCGCAAACTCTGGTTGGTTTCAGATTGTGGCCCTCATTTCCGTTCATATGAAAGTGCTGCCCACTTCCTAGTTACTTTGGTGACCACTTTGAAAGTGAAGGTTCACGTGATGTATCTTGGAGAACAGCATGGGAAAGGAGCCTGTGATCGCCTCTTTGGCTGGACCAATGAGTGGCTCCAACGGTACCTTCAAGAAAAACCCATTCATGGCATCAAGGACCTTGTTCAGGCATATCGCTCGGGAAGCACCGCCATGGCGCAGATGGATCCGTCAGGTGCAGCTTTTCTTGTGCATTCCTTCGACCCTGGCCAGTCTAGACCATCCCGCCGATTGTTCTTCAACTGTTCAACTTTGAAAATCTCAAGGACCTATAGCCTTTCGGCAGAACCCAATTCGCTGGCCCCGTCCGGAATCACCATCCGAAACAATGTTTTCAGCGACTTGGTCTCCAACCAATCCCTGGGACCTTGGTCAATTGGTGAAACAATATCCGAAGATGAAGAACAATGGCGGCGAGGTTACTATGACAAACCGCGATCCTGGGAAGAACTGGGCCCCCAAGCCGGTGATGTCAATGAACTCACACGGAAATACACAGCCCAGAAGTCTTTCAAATCCCATGCCATGCCAGCGCCAAAAAGATCACTGGAAGAAAAACTATCAGCCAAGGCCCGAACTCTCAGCAAGCAGGCTCGAAAGCGTCGACGGCAACAGGCAGCATTGAAAGCTGACGGTTCCGGCTCGTCCTCTACATCCTCTTCTTCAACATCTTCATCTTCGGATTCGACAAATGATGAATGACGCACTGACATACTCTGTTGCAAAAAAAGGCCGCGTAAGGAACGTTTCACGAAAAAAGATGATTTTGTGGTGACTTACTTTCGCGTAAGCCTTGCGTAAGCCCATAAAAAGCCCAGATCCCCGCGTAAGAGAAACCCCCAATAGCGTAAGGATGCGCAAGCATGTGCGTAAGCATGTTCTTACGACCTAAGAATCTATCAAGGTTTCCAGCATGGCTCATCTGGGCCTGGTTGGGTAATTCAGATTGTAAGAATATGGTTTGTTATGGACATGTTGGTTTGTTATCCATATGTTGGGCTTGGTATATGTTAATCACCCAGGCGTTTCGCTTCACTATGAGCTCATATATGAGCTGCTTCGACGTTGGATAGAGATCCTGATAATTAATCATACTGCATCGGTGGTAACCCGGTCCTAGTTTTCAGATCATCCATAAACAGTGTATCTATGCATACCGCATTCTCTCCCAGAATCACCAGGGATGTAGATATAGATAGTCCATGACATAGTCAATTACATTTTTTAATGGGGATATGACTGATACAACTATATAATAAATTGATATAAATTGTACAATAATCATCATCATAATTATAGAATTATAAATATATTTGCAGGAGAGCGAAGCGGTGACTGCGGAGCAGCACAGTCGCGAATCCATCCGAATTGCGCGCACCACACGTGGTTTTGGCCGCACTTTGGGGAGGGCAAAAGTGAAAAAAAAACGAGGAACAAGCCCAGAAGATCCACAGTGCTGCTAGTTGGGGTAAAATGAGTCATTTTCGAGGAAAGACAAGAAATGACAAGATGCAGCAGAAACAGTAGAAATCAGGCTAAGATTTGAAATTTGGGGAGGAACCAGCCCGAAAATTGTACTTTCAGGTTTGTGAACTATCGCAAGTACACGATATGGGTCAAGTTATGTTCATTGGCCTTAGTGATATTTCATAGGGTATTGTTGTGGTACATACACTAAGAATTTGGGCCTCAACCGACCAGTAAAAGGAGATGATAGACGGTGACCACGCACTAGCTTGGACGCATTGACCAGCCTTGATGCCGAATTCGCCACCATTTGCCTTGAATTATCCTAACTCCCAATATGTTTGTTTGGTTGTTTTTGTATCCATAATTCTGTATTGGTCAAATTTCCATTTATAATATAACAATATATATATATTCCTGTACATCCTATGCAAGTACAGTATATGATAGTATATGATAGTAAATATATATATATATAGTATGGTACTGCACTTCTTCAAAAAATTGCAGCAATCATGGCTATACATTGACGTCAGTCTGGTGTGGGAACCACCACATATCCTCCCCTGTCCCTTATGAAAATTTCGGCAACTTACGAACCATGGCTCGTGGAATTTTATGTACCCTTTAAGGATCCCTTTAAGGTAACCTAACGCTCAGCAGCTGCGGAGAATCACCATTCTAAAATATTCTAAATAGATACAGTATATAAATCATGGTGATAAGTTTTACTAATATATAGATACAGTATATAAACCATTCCACATATTCTAATCATGTAAGTAAATGTGCAATTTTTGCATGGTCATATGGTTCACCGTAAGTATCTCATGACAGAGTGACCATCCCAAGCGGCATTCGATCACTGTTCTCGCTTTGATGATTTTAAATGAATATGGGTTCACAGTGGTTCTCAATAATTATCAATGGTTATCAAGATATATCAAGATGGTCAACCATTCGAATTTCTATCAACATGGCTATATCATTATCTCACTTTGGCCATGGTTTTTCTCGTATCTCGCCAAGTTTAACCAGCCCCCCTTTCCTCAGCTCCCACTCGCCTCCTTCACCGAGGTGAACTTCTGAAAAAGTTCGCTGCGGCCTACCGCATGTTCTCGGATATGGACGAACCCGTGTCGCGGCAGGATGTGTCTGATGTTTGGGAGGGGAAACCAGGTGAGTCACCAGCTTCGCTTCCGGGTCGTCAAATGGCCATGTGAGTCGCCAACGCCCATGAAAACAGAGCAGTGAAACACTTGGAATTTCTGAAATTCTGTTGGAAATTTTGGATGGGAAACTGATGGCTAAAGCATATGACCACAAGCATCCAAAGCGGTCGAACAGTTGGTGGCGCCAATTACCAACGAGCTCTTAATGGGTAGGTTAGCCACCAAAATCATCCAAAATAGAGGAGATCACGATATCGCTTGCCTGGGAAAATGCTTCCCCAATCAGGAAAAAGTCAAAGGGCTGAACTCAAGTATCAGTAAAAATGCATGAGGGATAACGCGAATAAGAACGGGGATGTGTACCCCACACTGATGATAATATACCAATGTATAATCTGATCTAACATGGTTTGTGTTGTTTGATATTACATTCGAATCTTCAACCCCCTACTTCAAAGGAAGATTTCCCATTGACAAACATACTTGTATGGTTCAAAAGGGGCTACATCAAGACGTATATTCACTGCAGACGCGATCCCCTGCATGCTGCAGACGTGAATCCCAAGTTCTGAGATACATGTATCATTGTATCGTAGTTTTATTAACTATGATATATATATATATATTGATACATAAATTATGTAATCATGTATTATGATATAATCCCCAATAATTTTTCTAATCTTTGTTGGTTAGATGTCCGTTTTATCATGTTTTATCAGTCCGTTCACCAGTCCGTTTATCCCTGCCGTATCCCTGTCATAGCTTTTACCCTCGCGTCAATCGAGGGTCGCTCCGGTGCGCGGATCGACTTCAAACCCATGGAGAGCAGCTTCACCGATGAAGACATCCATGAACACATTGCCACCTGGGCTTTTTCGGGTCGGGTGCCAAAAAATTGGAGGAATCAGTTGGAGGAAAAAAAATCACGGGAAAATAAGTTTGGAAGCCAAAATCCAATAAATCATTTCGGAACTCCCTATTCTTTTATCATTTTTTGCGATACTCAAGTGGTGGGGCAACGCAATGGTGAGCTAGGCCCAGTTATATAATCCCTTGTGATTGATGGTCAAGAATTGTAGGGTATGACCCACAAAAAAATGGGTGGGGTAACAACTGACCTTTCCAAAGATGTGGATATGCCCCTAAAAAATGGTTGCCGGATGGTTCGTGGATCGTTGGCAGTGCAGAATGAACCTCGATCAATCCTAGAACCATGCTAGAACCCTGAAAACATCCAAGAACCCCAGTTGAATGGGGAAATGCTGATACACCATTCGATTTGGGGGTACTGACCAAATCACTACAGTTTGGCAAACCGAGCGCATGGAGTGAAATGAAATGTTATCCCGCCATACTCGTATCCCACCATGTTTTCTTTGTGCTATGCATATGGCATCATATGACTTTAGCTCGACCATCAAAAATTATGCGTGCTGTGCATATGAGAATTTCATGTTTTCAGGGCGTTTCCTCTGAGGCAATTACCAAGGAGTTGTTCTTGCTGATCATTCAGGATCAATCTGTTCAGCTCCTTGGAACCAAGTGATGGAGATGTTGAAACAACGCTTGCGGATGTTCGTCCCAAGAAAATTCCATGTGAGCTTCGTTCTGGAAAGCCGCTCCATTATGCTCCATTTAGATCATGGTTGTGTATTTAGACGTTTGAGGAATAAGGGGATTCATTTCAGGTTCACGAAAGAGTGATTGTCTCCACATCATTCCATTTCAGATTAAAGTGACATGTGACAGAAACCAGACTCGTTTGGCTGGTAAAAATTCGGATTCAAAAGTTCCCTTGGACAGTCCATTGAACAACTTACCCCACCGTGCAGCAATCTGCTTTTCCATCAACAACCATCACCTTATGGGCAGTATGTCTGTAGCTGTTGCGTCCTCCGTGTTTGTACTTGCAGCTAGTGTTTGGCACAGTGGAAGAATACTGAGATCCGTTTGTATCGTGATGTTCCCCGGCTGAAGCATCCATATGCATCCATTTTAAGTGATGGGCCGAAAGCATGACATCTTCAAAATTTTAAAGTCGAGATTCAGGATACATTGTTCCCCACCTGCCAGGTGAGGGTTGTTAGATTTTATGTCAGTTGCCTCCTCCTCCTCCTCCTCCTGCTCCTCCTCCTCCTCCGCCTCCTCCTGCCTCGTCCTCCTCTCCTCCTCCTCCTCGTCCTCCTTGTCATCCTTGTCGTCCTTGTCGTCCTCGTCGTCCTCGTCGTCCTCGTGCCTCAACTGCGACCCGCGATCCACAGTGTTCTCTGCCGGACCTCAACCACGACCACCCACGCCCAGTGTTCCCTGCCGGACCTCAACCACGACCATCCACGCCCAGTGTTCCCTGCCGGACCTCAACCACGACCATCCACGCCCAGTGTTCCCTGCCGGACCTCAACCACGACCATCCACCCAGTGTTCCCTGCCGGACCTCAACCACGACCATGTGTTCCCTGCCGGACCTCAACCGCGAGTATCCACGCCAAGTGTTCCCTGCCGGACCTCATGTAGGAATGTCAGATAGACTGCCAGATAGAATGCCAGATAGAATGTCAGATAGGATGCCAGATAGAATGCCAGATAGAATGCAAGAAAGAATGCCAGAAAGAATGCCAGATAGAATGCCAGATAGAATGTCAGATAGGATGCCAGATAGAATGCCAGATAGAATGCCAGAAAGAATGCCAGAAAGAATGCCAGATAGAATGCCAGATAGACTGCCAGATAGAATGTCAGATAGAATGTCAGAATATATGTCAGATATAATGCCAGATAGAATGCCAACATATATGCCAGATATAATGCCGAAATATATGTCAGATAGAATGCCAGATAGAATGCCAGAATATATGCCAGAATATATGTCAGATAGAATGCCAGAATATATGTCAGAATAAATGACAGGTAGAATGCCAGAATATATGTCAGATGAAATGTCAGAAAATATGTCAGATAGAATGCCAGATAGGCTGCCAGATAGAATGCCAGGTGGAATGTCAGGATATATGCCAGATAGAATGCCAGAATATATGCCAGAATATATGTCAGATAGGATGTCAGAATATACTAAATATATGTCCAAATACACGTCCTGACATGTCATGGTGGGGATCACACGAAGTAGAGTAATTGTTTTTTGGAAAATTCCCCCATTGAGTTCGAAGATTTCCAGCGAGCTAAACCTTCTTTTTTTCGTGGGGATTCTCCAGCCACGGTTGATGTCCCATCAACTATCTAAGTTATCTACCCTCTGGTTATTTAACATACCCATGGAAGCCATGGCCCTAATCGAAATAGATTATTTTCCCAGCTATAAACATCTATAAACCTCCATTTATGGGCCAGGGATTTTCCATGGCTATGTCTGTTAGTCATAACCAGATGGTCGTGGTGTCCATCATCCCATCAGAAAGTCCATTCTCTCCCAGAGATTCACCGAGGTTTCTGATGGATGAGTTAGACCTCCCCCACGACCGTGCCAATCTCTTCGAGGTGCCAAAATCTTTTTGGGATAAAAAAAAACATAAAAATCCTTTGTATATATATATATTATATTATAAATGGATTGGATTGATATGATATTATAAATGGATTGATTTATATGTATATATTATAAATTGATTGATTGATTGGATTGATTGGATTGATTGGATTGATTGGGGATTGTAATAATCCAAGAACGGGGAATCCCGGTTTCAAGATTTTTTCACCAGCCAGTATGAAAATTGAAATGACATATTTTGATATATTTTGAACACTGCTCAGATTCACTGATCTAGACTTCGGCATGTCTCAATTGAAGACTGTGGAGAAATGAATAGAAATGCTGCCAATATGTATGTGAAATCTGGTGAATCCTACTTGGTCTGGAAATTGAGTCCACCGCTATCACTGGGTGAAACGGATGCAGAACCACCGCGGTCGCACGATGTCGCACGTGTTTGCGGATGGACCGTCCAACGTAGTCTTACGACATTGAGGGTGGTTGAAGAGGTTGAAGGGGTTCAAGGGGTTGAAGGGGTTGAAGGGGTGGAAGGTAGATAGATGATAGAATACGATGAGTAAATGGTAGTGGAGCTTTTGTTCTGAAGCACATGTCTTTACCCTGTATCTTTGTTCATCCCAATATGGTTCTGATCACACCAAGCGTTGAAGATGTTTCAGATGGTTCTCCAACCTCTATTCAGTTAGTTTGGGGAGGTGGGTGAGGTCCAATAACTAGGACTTATGGTAGATATCTTATATATATATAATTTATATATGTATATATATATTATATTATATATATATATATATATTTTATATTATATATATATTATATTATATATATGTATATTATCTATAGCATTCGATAGTTAATGGGTGTATAAACCAACAAACATCACTGCAAGGCACCACCTTATGGCAAAGCATCCTGATGTGGAACGACTCTCCCAGACGACGGACCGGTTGAAAAGCACCAACGTGTATGTATGTATGTATATATATATACAATATGTACACATATATATATATATAGTGTTTGTTGGATTCAAGAAACCCATTCCTAAGTCCATATCTCAACATCATCCAGCGTCTTGGGGTCTCATGTTCACATCCCAATTTTATGGCCTTGACTTCAGAAGAATTCAGAATGTTGATAAAGACCCTTCCAATCTTCCAGTTATGTCAACATGTGTGTGGTTGTGTTTCTTGATAATCATGTAAGAAGTGTGTGTTCCTGTTTGTCGCCTGGGTACTCACCAATTTTGGTGCGTGGCTTCGGTCATATGATCATATGGCTTTGTGGAAAACTCATGCTTTCCCTAGGCCCTGGAAATGATCTGTAAATATCCATAAGTTGTGCATTTTCCACATATATCTTGTGTCAATTTACCGGAGGCTATCCACATTGTTGATTCTGTGTGTGTGTGTCTGCCCATGTTGTCGGTTCATTACTCTGTCGCAATTCTCGGCGACATCCAATCCACCATCCATGATTTTCCGTGTTTCCTGCCTTCCAACTGCTAGATTTTGTGGAATCTGGCCTGAAAATCCCTTTATAGAACTACCTGTTTGTAGATGATCTTCCTCTTCAACGTGGGAATTTCCGGGCCAGCCATGTTTCATCATCATCATCACCATCATCATCATCATTGCCAAAGGATACACACATATTTGATTGTAAAACCCAATTGTTAAACCCCATCTCTGCCTGTTAGACCCAATTGTTGTTGCTTGAATTGCCCTGTGTATCGGTCAAACGGTCAAACCATCATTCCCCGTTAGATTTTAAGAAAGCTGCAACTCCGGATGCAGCACCACATCGCCTCCAGATGTGGGCCACGCCTGGACCAGATGCCAAAGAGAATACCAGACACAATGCCAGAAAGAATGTCAGAACATAGGACAGATGCCAGAAAGAATGTCAGAATAGATGCCAGATAGAATCCCAGATATCATGTCAGAATAGATGCCAGATAGAATCCCAGATATCATGTCAGAATAGATGCCAGATAGAATCCCAGATATCATGTCAGAATAGATGCCAGATAGAATCCCAGATATCATGTCAGAATAGATGCTAGATAGAATCCCAGATATCATGTCAGAATAGATGCCAGATAGAATCCCAGATATGATATCAGAATAGATGCCAGATAGAATCCCAGATATCATGTCAGAATAGATGCCAGATAGAATCCCAGATATCATGTCAGAATAGATGCCAGGTAGAATCCCAGATATCATGTCAAAATAGATGCGAGGTAGAACGCCGGAATGAATGCCTGAAAAGATGCCACTGTGGGGATAACTCGAAGTGTATAAAGTATTTTTTGATTGGCTAAGCCCATCATGCTCATCCATTATCGATCAAAAATGATTAAACGCTGTTTAAACCCCAATCTTAGTCGCCTGAAAGCTCAACTTGTCAACGGTTGTTGGTGAAAACCCCGACGTTTGTCCGGTGAAAACTGCCTGCTGTTGGCAGATCATCGATGCTGATGGCTCTGGCACGCTGCACGTGACGGAGCTGGTTCAGGCTAATACCTGGTAGCCGAAGTCAGAGATGGTTTATGGATGTTGATTCTCCCAGTCATATGGTAACTTGATATGTAATAACTAATAATATAGGTGTTGACCCATGTTGACCCTATGGCCATATGGTGATTTTGGTGAAAAAAACACAGTTTCGATTCTTGCAGCGTGGATATATGGTTTTACTTCAACTGGTTTCAGGCAAGATGTAGATTTGACGACCGCAGGGCCTCTTGAAGATTCGTGGTGAAGTGAAGAAGAGCGATGCAGTGGCCACCCTTTTGGCCACCAAAGCCATTCAGAACATGGTCCTCGAATCTTGCCGAAAAAACATCCTTACGTTGGTAAAATGTGGGGTTATGGTTAATGATGATTAAGAATGGTTAAGGACTGTTATATACTTAGCTAAACTTATATAGCTAGTATTATGGTTAATGATGCTTAAGGATAGTAAATGATGGTTGATTGTGGACAATCAGATGGATCAATTTGATCACGACCTCACGTCAAGAACCAAAAACTGGAACAACGGTTGGGATTCCGCGAGTTATCCCAGATGTATTACAGCACGGGTTTGTTTGAAAACCTGGCTGCCAGTTTAAGGTGATTGTTGTGATTTGATGGGAAATACCCACCATTTGGGGAATCAAAAAAAGGATATGTTAATATGTTTTATTTGTTTCGGAGCCCCTTAAGCTAATCCAAGAAAATGGTCAGTATTCATATTCAGACACACCCATATCAAGGTTCAACGATTAGGTGGAAAGTAAGGAACTGTGGGTATGCATTCATAGCCATATGCAATGGGGAGCCAAGGAGCTACTAGGAGTTTCCCAACTACATGATAGAGTCCAACAGTTAAACATAGTTAAACTGTATTTTAAGCTAACTTCAATAAGTTTTTGTCGGGTCCATTGGTCTATTCTTTTTCGCCTAAGTGGACTGCAAGGGGCCAAGATTTTTAGTGGACCCTTCAGCGGTTTAGGGTTGAAAGTCTTTAGGATCCATTCGTTCAATAGGCAGTGACAAACCGTAGTGACAACGCGGCGCACTAACTACAGTGATACGCATGTTTGGGTGTGTATATATATATATACAGTTATATACCCTTTTAGGTTTGTAGTTTGTAATGACTATATATTATATTATATTATATTATATTATAGTAATATGTTATTTTATTTTATGTTATTTTAGTATACAGCACCCGACAGAATTATGGAGAGAAAAAGAAGCGTTTCAATTTACAGGCGCCGCCTGTCTATGATAGAAAAGTTACGAACCTTTTTTTCCCATAATTATTGTTTCCATAATTGTTTTTTTTCCATAATTCTGTCGGTGACTGTATGTCCATCGATTCGCAATTTGAATGCATTTCAAGGGGGAATATTGAATTATAGAAAATATGTGTCTAAAGATCTGGTATATGCCCCTAAGTCTTCCATTGATATACATAATATCATGTGATGTTCGCAATTTGAATGCATTTTAAGGGGGAATATTGAATTATAGAAATATGTGTCTAAAGATCTGGTATATGCCCCTAAAGCCTGCCATTGATATACATAACAACTGCACCACCAAAACTCATTGTTGTACGTACATACATATGCGGGATGTTTCCTTTTGCCAAGCCACCAATTGGGTTGATACTACATACTTGCATTTGCATACATATTTCCATAACCCAAAAAAAAACGGGTTTGAATTGTGGATCCATGACATGTCCAACAGGTGGAGCCCCAAACATTAATTATGGAAAAAATAATTATGGAAAAACCGGTCAATCTGCCCTAGCCCCCTGATTTCACAGGAAAAATCAATTATGGAAATAATGGCCACCTCCAAGAATTATGGAAAAAAAAAGGTTCGGATCACTTCCGGGATATGTTGAACCCTTATGGGGAAAAATCCAATTATGGAAAAATCGGACGCAGGCGCCGCCTGTCTAAGTTGAACGTTTTTTTTTCCATAATTCTGTCGGTTACCATAATTCATTATATTGTATTGTATTGCACTATGAAATATTATATTATATTATATTGTATTGTATTATATTGTGTTATATTGTATTGTATTATATATTATATAACCATGCGTCGATTGTATCGAACAAAGGTAGATCTAGTAGTAGATCTGCTCTTAGGGATCGTTTCAAATTGGGGTTTACCATCGTTTCAGTTGGATGATCCGTATGATCGTATAGCTATAGATCGGCACTGAGATCTCACTGGTTGATTTTAAGAAATCCGAGTTCATGCAATATCATTGTTGGTGTTGCCACATTCCATTGCTGTAACAACTTCTATACTAAATCATGATTTATCACCACTTTTGCTCAGATGTTCATATTAGTTCTGCGGCTATTTTCTACGTCACGTAACCAGCTGATCCTCAGCCCCTGAGGAGCTCAAGGAGGAACAAGCGGAGTTTAGAAACACCGTGCTGAAGAAGATCGAGCCACGTCAAAGGAGACCTCCTGTGGGATGGCGGGGGCCATTTGGCTCACCAGATGTTGGTTAATTTTGTTAGAGTTTACCCTCTGGTAAACTAACATAGCTATGGAAAATCACCATTTTTCATGGGTAAATCCACTATAGATGGCCATGTTCAATAGCTATGTTAGTTTACCAGAGGGTACCATGTTTACCCTCAATTGAGCATAGCCGATGGAAGATGGCCCGTTCCTATATCACGATTAGATGATTGGACGTGGTGATGTTCCATAGCTATGCTAAACATTGTTAAACCATGTCAAAACCTCAGGTTCTCCAATAAACATGCCATGACTTGGGGGCCCATCCACCATTTTTGAGCACCTCCTCCTTTTTTTTCTGGGAATCTAAAAAGAGGCCCTCGAGAAGACTGAAGAGAAACACATGGTGTGAGATTAGTAGTAGATCGCCTCACTCAGAATCTTGTAGTTCGCCTGGATTTATATTTCATCGACTCTCCCAGATCCAGCGCTATTTCTGGGATTTTGAGGATAAAGCTATCATTAAAACAATCGGCTTTGATAGGGAAAACAGTGGGTTCCCGTGGGTTCATTTTCAGAAATCCCCATGGCCCCACTGTCCAATGAGCCACCGGGCTATACGTGGCTCAAGCGTTTGTGCTTCGCAGCCCTCCAGTTCTATTGGACATAGCCACTTGTGAAATAGCTTGGCATCCACTTAATATCACTTAACCCCAGGTAATCAAAGATGGCAATGGGCGAATCCCTTATGGCAATGGGCATGTTACTGGGATGGACCACAACGCTTCCCCGCTCCGTCCACATCGGGTTCCGGTCTCATTTGGGATTGGGTCAAAAAATGAAAGACCTGGACCACAGATTGTAGTCCATTTTTAGTATTAACCATCTGATGATTGGAGTAGCCAATTTTGACCCCTAGCCATTGTATCATCTCATATGCACTCACAAACTCGGAAAACCAGAGTGGCATTTGTGGAAGAAACCCAAGTATCATCTCCCATTCTATTTCCTGATTCCATGTTCTGTCCATATTTGTTCTCACCATGAACGATAGGGAAATCACAGGACGTCCCGAAGTGAGTCAGCAGTGATGAAACCGTCATGACTTTGTATCGGCGTGTTGGCCATACGTGTGGGGGGTGGCCACAGACCCCAGGTATGGCCGACGAGAAATAGGGAAAATTTGACCAAATTTGGGGGTTCTTGGTACCAAATTTGAGATAGACCTGGGCTTTTTGAGAAATGGGTAGACACCTGGTGTAAGTTGATTTATAAACCCATCTAACTATAGATTCAATAGATACCCTCCGGTAAAACGTGGAAATCGGAAATCCTCTGTAAATGGAGGTTTTAATGAGAAATCAACTATAAATGTATAAATGATGGATTTTCCATTGCCACGTTTGATTCCCAGAGGGTACATCTGCCAAATCTAAACCATAGTAAACCTCATAAACCTACCTAGCTATCGTTTGGGGTCCCCACCTTGTGTAAATACTGTACTGTAAATGGATGCAAATGTTTCATCACAGTTTATAATTCATTGGAGAAAGGTCAATCGCCATCAGCATGTAGTTCGGCTATATTTTGAACTCCGAAAATAATGACATCACCTATTTCCAGGGAGATGTCCTCGTGAATCAACGCAGTGACAAGCCAACCACAGACAACACTGACATGAACTTATTCAGACTGTTCAATGATTATACAATTCATCCGAAATATAACTGGTTTTTCAGTTATCAATCTATGATTAACATACATCATACGTTTGGTAATACACATATACAGCATTATATCTACATGTATAGTTTATCATATTATGTACATTTACATGTATAGATCTTTCGTCGGATCCCACCTGGCACCTTGTAAAATGTATCTGGCCAAGGGCGCAACTTGGAACAGTTCTGGAGTCAAAGAGAACATGTTGATCCTCTGGTAATCTAATGTAATCTAACAGTGTGCACTGGTAAATCATATTAAATAATCTATTCTTATGGCTAATTGTCCATGGCAAGCTGTTAGTATCTGTTAGTCACTATATAATAACCATGGAGCATTCCATTTTGCATCGACATTTCAAGCGGTTTTTTGGGTCACGAATCTCAATCGACTTTCAAGATTCGCCAGTAACGATTAAGTAACCAAAGTTTGAGCACGCTTTTCACAGTTAAGTTTGGGCATGCTTCGCCTCTCCAAGCTCCAGGGATGTTCCAGTTCCAGTCGAACTTTGGCTTCGCAACTGCGGTGTTTTTTTTCAACGTGAGATTGGCAAAGTGCCTAGCATTTGGGATTGGCGCCCCATGAAGTATGGGTCAAAGTGAGCTATGTCAGTTATGTAGCCGCAATGTAGCCCCAATTCATGAAACCACCAAATCTGTGGAATCGACTCAGTGATAGCCCGCCACTTTGCCAATCCTCGTTGTGAACATCCAGCCATTTTACTGGCCCGGCCAACTGGCCAATGGGCCAAGGTTGACAAAGCGGGTGATGTCCCGAGTCAAATGTCATTGCTTGGGTGTGCAGTTGGGGTTATTAATGATGGGTAGACTATGGTAATAACCCCCGATACGTTGGGATATGATCCACTTATATCATCTTTAATCTACAAGGGCCCAGGTTTGGGCATGGTCTTGTAAAGAGTCCACTGGATTTTCATCATCATTCTCCACATGAAAAATTGCCATCACGGGGCGAATTGGTGTTGGACAACAAGTCCCGTCAGGTTCCTATAAGTGAGTGCGGTATGCCATATTTTTGCCATAACCAGGAACACAGACCGATGTGGCAAACCCAATAATAAGCCTCCATAACTGGAGAGCTTCTACCACCCACTTCTGGTGATATTAGGGATCCGATTGTTTGTTATTGGATTTACAACACTAACCCTAAGCAGCAAAGATTTGTGGGTATCTAAAACTCGATTTCAGGGGGCGAAAATCTCTGCCGGAAAGCATTCGCCAGAAATGGAAACAGTTTAGAAGAGATGGGGACGTGGTAAGAGAATGTAAAAGATGGGTTGACATTCAGCCTATGTATGGACTGATGGGTGAATTTGAACATGTTCTGCCTGTGTAGATGATGATCCTGGTTTGTTGGTAAGGAAGCGTCCCAGAAGGGGCTTGGTGAAACCATGGTCATTGTAACGGTACTGATAAGGAGCACTTCAGCATCAAGAAGTTCAGTATAGAAAAGTTCTAAATAGCATCCTTTCCCAGACATTACCCTCTGGTAAACTAACATAACTATGGAAAATCACCATTTTCAATGGGAAAACTCACTATAAATGGCCATTTTCAATGGCTCTGTTAGTTTACCAGAGGGTACATGCTGCATTCAAATGGACTGTAGGTACAGGTCTCTTCTTCTGCGTTTGTTGCTGGGGACTGCTCGTCCACCGCTCGATGAACAGTTTGGTTCCCTTCAAAAGGGCCTTGCTAATGTGTCCAACGTCCCACGCTGGTGGAACCACGTGGGATGTTGAGGGGCGAATTTTGGGTCAGGCTTGGTGAACCATCCCACGACTCATGGAATGAGGCAAAATTTTGGGTCATTGATATAGTAATCGTAGTTTGCCATATGACTCATAGAATGCGATGATAATGAAATGGGCATTGGTCAAGTCATTCCGTTTTTTCAAGAGGTGGTATGGTCAAGTCTGAGACTTTGACCCCGAAGAAATGCCGGAAGATCAGGATAAAGGACTTGGAGTTGCCTTTAACAATGACTTGGTGACTTGTTTGGCATCCAGCTTTTCTGGCGCTACGTAGACCGAAACAGAGACGGGCGGGATCTTTCCTGCTTCAAAGTATGAAACATGCAGTGGCCCTAGCTGTAGACTCTGTAGAAAACCACAGCTCGATTGACCTGATACTTAACTTGAGCCACGATTCTGCCAACGGTTCCCTAAAATTTCATGGCGACCTTGAAACATAGCGAAGAAAAGTGGAGAGCAGCGGAGAGTTGTGATTCATAATGCCCACGGAACATCCCTAATGGAATTTATTGTCTAGATGTCAGTGTTTCACCCAAACTGTGTTGGCTTCCCAGGGGGTACTTTAGGAATAAACTTTAGGAAACTTTAGTTAATGCCTGAGATGTTAGCTTCTGTCGATATATCCAATTTTGAGGATTCCCAAAGAGGGAGTTCTGGCAATTCGCAACACACCTTATTTACCTTTCAAAAGCATGTGTGCATAATACGATGTATCTGTATTGACTATATGAATCTATATGAATGGATCTTTTGAACCCACACACACACAAGAAAAATACATGGAACACATGTGACATCATTTTTTACACCCTTAGGCTAGATCTTCAAATGGAACGTACATTTCACTTGTGGAAAATGGTAGGGTTGACCACCCAATATGAGTCCATGAAATTTGCAGCCAGCGGTTTTTGGATGTTGACATCCCCTGTTTTAATTAGACCACATCTATCATCATCTATCATCATTTAAATTCACAAAGATTGTATCTTGTTTTGCTGCAAAAAAACACCGATGATTGATGATATGTCACAAGTCTATAATCTCCACATTTTTTCCCAATGCTGTTTAGGTTACCCCACGGTAATCAAACAAAGGAATGGGACATGCCCCATGAAGTGCTCGGTAGCTGAGGCCACTGTTGCGAGACGCTGAATCAGGCGGCCATTGTATCGGGGATGATCATAATCCATGAACTGGAACATCCCGTTTTTTGACCATGCATTATAAAGGGACGATAGAGGATTTCGAACACTGGATTTTGAAGATTGCTCAGATAAGTTGGTTGAATTGGCTAGGCCAACGATGCAAAAACTCGAACGATTGGATGTACGGTGGATAGATCGAACTACAATAGTTGCTAGTTCTAGGTACTAATAGTTGCTAGTTCTATGGTGTTATAAACCAACTTATAACTCGTGGGGCCCGGTATTGCAATGGCTGGGATACAACCAAGCCCACCAATTTGGCAGCTTCTAGTGGAACCATTCAATCTTTGGGGTCAATGATTTTGAGCCATACCGGGATTACAATACTATTTATTTGATTGGGTTGGGTGCGCCTTTTGTTTTATTTACATATCCTCCATGTTTCATGAGGTAAACACCAATAGTAAACCCTACCCAATGGGGGAGGGATAGCATCACAAGTCACAGAAATTTAGAGGGTTGACAGCACCAAACGGAACCAATAAAGAGACCTTGGATGTCTTGTTCCTGTATATCAGATTATCTCAAGCTATTTTTCGATAGCCGATAGGAGAAGGTACCTTTTTTTTTCGCCCCACAGCCGCTGAACAGCTAAAACATCGCTGATGTTTCATCAAACTCCATGAGAATCACCAAGAATCTAACCCAAGATGTGCAGAGTAACCCCAAAAGCGTTGCAAAAAAGTGCACCCAAAAAAATGGCAAAAAGGACAGATCAACAGCAAACATGTGGCAACATGTTCTTTGAAACTCCCAAGCCTTCGCTTTGTTCATCCCCTTTTTTCGACCAGAGTCTCAGAGTTGCTTGTTTATTTCAGAACGATTTTCCAAAGAAAATTTCAGATTTTCACCCAGTTTGTTTCCACTTCTTTCACAGTGTTTCACCCAGGTCTTTCCAGAATTGTGCAGATTTGTTTAGATATTTTTTTAGGTGTTCCATCTTTTCCTCACCATTTTCTTCCCCCCAAAAAAATCAAATGGTTGGTGGTTTGGAACATGTTGGATCTTTTTCCATATATTGGGAATGTCATCATCCCAACTGAGGGGTTGAAACCACCAACCAGATTCCATATTCCATCATTTCCCACATATTCCCATAGATATTCCCATAGATATTCCCATAGCTATTCCCATAGATATTCCCATAGATATTCCCATAGCTATCCATACATGTTCCAGATGTTCCCCAAAAAAAACGAAGAAATCGCCACCGCCCGGCCTTTTTCGGCGGCCGCCATGGCCGCCACGCCATCGCTGGCATCGCGCGCGGCCTTTGCGGAGCTGCTGGATGACCATTGGAGGATCTTCCGAGATCAGTTACTTGAGGCGCGGAAATGGCCTGGGTGAAAAATCAATGATGTTGATGGATGTTGATGGATGTTGATGGATGTTCATGGGTGTTGATGGATGTTAATGGATGTTGATGGATGTGATGAATGTTAGTGGCCAATGATGCTTGATGAAAACGATTCTAAATAATCCTAAATGGCCAGAATTAGTTGGCTAATGATGGTATTAACCTTTGGTAAGTTAACAGTTCGACCCTGAAAACAGGACACTAAACTAGTGGAAACTAATCTTCCCACCCATATTGGCCAGGGTCTATGTTAATTTACTGGAGGCTAATAATGATGGTGAATGGCCAATGATGGTAAACCCTTCATGAAAATGACCATAATTAGTTGGTTAATGATGATTAACCATGGTTAACCATGATTTGTTTTTTAGGTTTCATGATGGTTTCGTGATGGTTCATAGTTGGAAACATTTAGATGGTGATTTCGCGATGGTTTTGTTCATGGTAAATGATGGTTTCATGACCATCCAAGTTATGGATATGTTATGGGGATCATAGAAATCTTTTCTAAGAAATACCATGACATGTTTTTAATATGTTGGTATACAATGAATCAACCAATGATGTATTAAAGAATGGGATTTGTTCATTACGTGTACAGTATACATGGGATCAATGGGATGCTATTTTTGATGGGATTTTACAATCAACAATGGGAATTTAAGGGTGATCATACTTGGACAATTAGATATGATCACGACCTCACAGCGCGACCTCACTGGAATAATGGTTATGGGGGATCTATACGGAGATTTGAGAGGGCCAAACATCGATGAACACGGTGAAAATCGGTTTGAAATGGGGGGATTGAATGGGAGAAGTTTCATTCTTGAGAATTCAAGGAACGATTTCCGAAGATTTTGGGGATTCAATACGAGAATTTTGAGGGTTGTCGAATGGATCCAGGATCAAAGATGAAATCCTTCAGATTTGGGGTAATTTGATAGGATCATTTTGGGGATGTTAGGACAATCCGGAATAATTAAATCTGGAACAATTTGTGGGACAATGTTTGGAAGATGTATGATGTTGTTCCCACCAAAACATCCAAAAACAATTGCTTTGTATGTGTGTATATATATACTGTGAAACCAGCATCTTGGCAACCAAACGCAAAAGCCATTGATGAACGACGTCAATTGTCGCAGTTCAACCCGCGCTTTACGGAAAGGCGGGCGCCCAGAGCATGGGCCCAAAGGGGGGCCACGAATTGAAAACTGGGCTTCTAATTTTTGAATTGAAACAGGAGCTGCTCAATATGGGCAGCAAGGACACACACGCTGGTACATGTGCTTCCGCCAATGCAAGCCGGCAGCCGCACATGGCCATGATACTGTGTGCGCGTGTGTGCATGTGCGTGCGTGTGTTGTGTAATGACCATATAGTGGTGTTTCAACCCATGTTGCTGTTTTTTCGGATGTCATAGGGATTCCATGGGATTTATTGGTGATTTTCATGGGATGCCTGATCAACAATGTGAAGATTTGGGTACGTTAGGGCTACTATTTGTCTAGCCTGTGTATGGGATGTACTTCGTATATAATTATCACCCACAAAGTAACAATCAACAAACATGTAGCATATGGGTTTGGCAAAGTAGAAATGTTGATTTTGCCTTAAAGAAAATTGAATTTGATGGAATTTGCTGGGTAAAAGGCGAACTTAATTACTGTAACTGGTTATGTACGGGAATACAATGGAGCATATATATATATATACAGTATATTTAATGGGGTATACAAGCAAATCTAAGCAGAGCTGGGAAACACTGGAACTGTTGATTTCGGGATAGTAAAGCCAACCAAATAATTTGGGTGTTGACATATTTTAGCCGCCTAAATCAAGGCTGGCAGGTTTGGCAGTGGCCAATCGGCTGAAAGATACCTTCCACTGAAACATGTCTGGGAAGTCCCGTTAAGTGGGAAAATCATCAGGGAAAATCATCAAATTAATGGTGTGTTCCCATATGTTCCTATGCTTTTCCTATGACTTTGCCATTCAAGCCTCTTTTAAACGATGGATTTCTCCAGCAAGCCATGGAGATGATTTACCAGAGGGTAGCAGTCTGAATCCCGAGGCCATCCCTGAAAATCAGCAGGCCCAGGCGGAGGTCGCGAGTTGGGACAAGGACAGCATCGGTTTGAGCAGCAAAACTGCAACTGTCGCTGCAAAAAAATGGGATGTTCACCACGTTTTTCAGAACGTAAGATTGGATCTTAGGGGTCAAAAAAAACATCGGATGTCATCACAAAGCAAGGATTTCACAACAAGAATAAGGAGTTGAACAGGCAAAAGTTGAATTTCGCCCAAAGATATGGGATGTACAGTAGGATCCGGTAGGCAAACCTGGCCTAGGAGTCTCCAGCAATCACGAGGTTTTTGGACTTCAGTTCAGACCTGCAAAAGCGACTTTTTTTGGATAGAGAGCAAGAAGGTCATGATGTTGGCCATGAATGTTTGATCTGCTACATTATGCTACTTGTATATACTTGTACTAAGTTATGAAGCTGTGTTTTCTGTTGAAGTTTTTTTTTTCCTTTGCCACGTTCCAACTAATTGGAACTGGGGACGGCAAATATTGCCTGTTTGAGACGTTTGTGCTGTCAGTGAGCAGCATTCACATGTTGGGATCAACAACCATCCAACACCTAGGAGACCTACAAATGTGTAATTACTGTATGTGTAGAGATGCGCAAGGAAAGTATAGAGAGAGAGTTTTTATGTATAGAGTTTTTCTACAGATTAAGTTATCTTGCACCTGGCTTCTGCATATTGTATAATATTGTGTATATATAATATATTATTATTTTTATATTTACATATGTTATATATATATGTTATATTTATTTCACAGTTACATCATGTTTCAAATAAAACAGATATAATGTATATAAATGTGTGGTATATATGATATATACAATAAACAAAGTGTACAAAATAGACAACATATGTAAAATATAGAATATTTTTAATATATATATAGAATAGAATATTTGATATAGTGTATAAATATATACATAAAAATGTTATATATATATATTATAGTATATTCATAGAACATGATATATGTCAACATTTTCAAACATTGATGTATTGAATGTATATATATACCATAGATTTAATAAATTGTATATAATGTATATGCAGTATAGTGTAGATCACATTCAATGTTTAATGTTTTATATCGGATTTTTATAATATTATATATATTATTTATGGTTTATTATATGTATTATATTATATATATGTTAATTATAAATATAGTTTATTTATATTATATCATATATACATATAATATTTATATATTATATTATAGTTTATTTTTTTACATTACATGTTATATATATGTCATATATATATATATATTAATGCTATATATATATGTTATATATTTACATAATTTATTTATATATATATATATTGTATATAGTGTATTTTTTTACTTTTTATATATACTATTTACTTTACTTTTTATCTACTGTATCCATGTATGTATACAGTGCTCCCTTTTCCTTACGTTTGATCCCATTGTGCTGAACCGCCGCCAGGATGGCTACGAGAATTTGGTGCAAATCGCGGAGGGAGCACTCCCCACGCGTAGCAGCTGGGCTGGTTGAGTGGGTGACTTTTCATGGTAAACCCCAAAGTGATTTGGGTTATTTTTTGTAATCAACCCAAAATAGGTATTTAAATTTGACCAACCACAAGGGTGATATAATTATTGGGGATATAATGATTAGATGATACAAGTTGATGTTCAAACAAACCCATAGTTGATGTGGTAAACCCGATGTCATCAACCATCCCAGTAAGCAGCCATGTGGGGGTCGTTCGACATCATCCCGCAGTTTCACCGTGATGTCCCAACCAATTACTACGTAACAGATATGGCTTAGCCATGGCTAGTTTAGTATGGTTTGATTAACTGGCCGTCGTTTAAAAACTGTTTAAAGATGAGAGATGCATACGGACCCAAGAGCCACCTTGTTTTGTTCATTTTGAGGTTTCGGAATTCCATGGCTGGGGGTTCATGACTATATAGTGGGAACAGGTAAACAATGCTACAATGTGAGGACAGAACAATCTGTGCACCCCCAATTAAAAGTTGTTTTTTCAACCCATCTACAGTAATTGTAGCCATAAGTCTAGTAAACCTAGTTACTCCAACTTACCTATCTAAGACGTCTAGGTGGCCCTCATAACAACATATAACAACCACTTCCAGTGTTCAGGATCGCCCCAGGGTTATGTTCCGGCTCGGTCCATGGCCAGGTAGGACTTCTGGGTCCGGTTCGGAAGGGGCCTCTGGGTCCATATCACCAGGGGGAGTGCTTTGGCGCGTGAAAGTTGGGACGGAGTCCGAACACGTGGGCAGGGTCAAGATTTCACGCATCAAGAAGGTGGATTTTGGAAGAATATCGCAATGTCAAATCCCAAGACTGGTTAGTTTGGGATTGACAAAAAACCTGTTCACTTCAGCTAACATGAGGTACAGGGTTTTTTTTGCGCAGTGAGTTTCTTGGCGGTCTTTTCATCATAAATTTCTATCCCAACTACATCTGGGCGTTTTTTCACATGTTATTCCAGCTTACCTGGGATAATTACAGATCCCGATTACTAATGTTTTTCAAGGGGCTGAACCACCCAGGGATGATCATCATGACTTGGGGTCCCAAACATTGGGGATACCCGATAGGGAAATCCCCAAAGCAAATGATCTGTTTATGGAGGTAGAAATGGCTGGGAAAATCATCGAACTAAATAGGTGATTTATATTTCAATATATATATATAATATATATATATATATAGCATAGGGGAATTGGAGTATAAGTTATCGATCAGCTGGATCGCACCGGTAGTTTGGATCAGGGGATGGGATTTTTCTGATCAACAAGCGCCAGTCCGTCCAGTTAATCATGCCGAAGACGCCGATTGGATGGGAGATCTATACAACACATTGGATGGATGGATGAATGGATGGATGGAACTTGGGTGCTGTCCATGGATAGCAAGTTGACCACATTCAAAAAATCTCGAAGCTAAAGTTGGGGTGTCGACGCTTCGTTTCCCTAATCTACATGGTCATCCCAAGGAACGGACGGAAATCATTAAAACTTGTTGGTGTCTCCATGAAACTCGCATAGTTTAACACAGATATGGAAAAGACATGAAAAGATACAGTGTGTAGATCATTTTCTACGTGCGAAAACCACGGATTGTCCATACCTATGTGTCTACTGCAGGGTAGGCCAGTATGACTGTATGACTG
Organism: Cladocopium goreaui; assembly: GCA_947184155.2. NCBI lineage: Eukaryota > Dinophyceae > Suessiales > Symbiodiniaceae > Cladocopium > Cladocopium goreaui. Next base: position 39,184 of record CAMXCT020001296.1, read on the forward strand.
GGGATACTTGGGAAGCTTGCACCCCTTTTTACATCCTTTTACGAAGACTAGCCAAAGAGGGTCATCCTTACATGCACTCATCTTGCGATTTGGGGCCCAAGAAAAAGACTAGGGATCCATGGATGGACTTGTCGATTTTTTTTATGACATACTTGAAAAAACATGACAAAACATATAGGCGTTGGTTAAAATTCAAGATCCTGGGGCGATGGATTGGTCACTGTTTAGTATTAAAAAATGCATTGACCATGCCCCAATGACAATGACTTGACCCATGGAAGACTTCGACCTGATTTTGGCCATCCATTTGCTCCATGCCCCATTGGTTGTTCCGTTTGCAACAAATTTGAAAGCGGAAGTTCCCCCCTATATGCCCGCGGAAAAGCGATCTGATTTCAGACCTCCCCATGGTCATTTTTCATTTGTAACATTTTCTCACCACCACCAAAAAGATTATAGAAATTTGGCAAAATCCAAAAAACAACATGGCAAAAAAAAACTGTTTTTTTTTTGGAGCTAAAAATATGGGGTTTCCATTTGGCCCATTTCCATCTGGCAAAAACCGGTTCAGGTGAGTCAAGTCCCTTCGTTGCCGGAGATTACACCCAAGCCGCTCGCGACACATTTGGAGGCCAGGAGCAGAATTTGACGCCTTCATTAGGTCATAAAAAGGTCCTATTCCACCACGAAAATTTTGGCCCAGATGAGGATTTTATATGATTTTATGGGGATAGAAGCCAAGAACAGGGGATTTTGGGTGAAAATGACCTCGATAAAATATATCAGAAATATTTCAGAAATATCAACCTCATGTTGCGTCGTCACTGGAGTGATAGGAATTGGATTGGGGTAACTATCCCAAAATGGCCGAGCTTTTCAGTTTTTATATTGAGTTATCATAATTGATTCAGAATATACATGTGACCAGTATTTTTCAGGGTGTGAGACAAGATGATGCACCCTGATGTTTAAGTTTCTGAAGCCTCCAAAGTAGGTACTCTCCAGTTTCCTGACTTGGACGCTGAAAATTGAGAAAATGTACGCACGTGCTATGTTAGTTGTTTTTCTTACTTTTGCCAGTTTTGGAAGCGTCCATGTTAGTGTGACACATGTCACAGGTCCACTAACATGGACACTCAAACAGGTTTTTTTGAACAGTATTCAGCTAACATGGACATTCATAGTAAGATGTTTGGCTTCTTACGGCGTCCATGTTAGTGGAGCTTCATCGATTTTGAACTTTTGGCGGATCCCCATGTCAAACGGTCTTCCTGCTGTCGCCCCTTGTGCTTGTCATGATAGTAGACTTGTCCATGGGTCAGTCATGCAACTTCCCCGAGGCTGCCAGTTTTGCCTAAATTTTGATGGTTTTTACCAGATGCACGTCCATGTTAGTGGTACGTTTTTTTGGCCTCCACGTCCATATCAACAGAGGGAAGGGTAGGTATGGTCTATTTTTTGGGTTTACCACATCCCTGAAGATATAAGCAACGTTGAAGAGTTTGTTGGGATATCACAGGCATGAATCAAGGTTGAGTGTTCTCTGGGTATCATTGATAAGATGGGTACAGTGACAGCTGTTTGGTTATACCCTTGTTGATTGTAGATGAGCCAGCCAAAGCTGGAACATCACAAAAAAATGCAAGGTTCTGCCCGGCTATAAATTGGTTTAAAAACCCCATTAAGTATATATGCATAAACACTACTGTAAGCAGCCTAGTCGATTGGTGAATTCTGGAGAATTGTCCATAGCGTTTTAATAGTGATGAACCGAGATTCCCATTAAATCCCATTAAACACCACTAAACACCATTAAACACCATTAAACACCATTAACCAGATGTTACCCCCATCCGAAAGGTCCTCAGGGCCCCTGCTGGGGGTCCTGAAAACAACTGCTCCAGGCGTCGAATAGCTTCGGATCCCAGCAGACCATGTTGCAGGTTGACAGATACCTGGCTGAAGCAGCTGAAGCAGGGGCCTGCTTGGGGATGCATCCCAGTAAGTGGGTAATCTCAGATAACTAAAAAATGTAAATTACATATATATAATGTAATTATATATATATAGTATATAATATTAAAGGGCTCACGCCCCCTGCCGCCGACCCCAGATTCACTCTTTGACGCATGTGTCGAGCAAACATTTGTAGTATTTTTATCATGAGAACTGAGAACAGATATTTTGTTGCAGTGGTTGTGTTGCTGAGTTGTTGTGTGGTTGCGTGGTTTTGTGGTGGCTTCGAAGGCAATGTTTGATTTATGTATGATTTGTAGTTGGATAGGATTCCGTTGACGAAGTGCATTGAACCGCAGCAAAAGCTTCAATTTGCCGCATAGCCGAACCACATTACATACAGACAAAGAATGGAAAAACAATGAACTGAACATATGAACCAACTAGATGGTGCCCGTTTTGCAACGGCATTGTAGCAAGCAGCGTTATGACTGGGCAGATCAACCATCGGAGCGTGTGTGGCAACCGGTTTTACGCCAAGAGCGGCAAGGTCAGCGAGGGGACGCGACAACATGCGCACAAATGCCCGCAGTGCCAAACTGTGGTGTGGGCAGCATGCGCCTCGGGGCGAATTCGCGTCCGGCACAAGACACCGTCGGGGCGCCAGTGCCCACGGAGCAGCTGGAACAGCGAAGAAAAGAAACCAGCATAGAACGGTGAAAACGGTCGGTGTTACAACCGCGACGGCCGAACAGCAGGACGTAGCTTTCGGAAGCAACTAGAAAACCAAGCCACGAGAAAAGGTCGAGGAGAGCGGCCAAAATGCCGCAAAAGGCTTCGGTAAGGGCGCCGCGAAGCATTTGAAGCCAGGCTACTGCCTCCAGAATGCCGCAAAAGCCTCTGGCAAACGCGCTACGAGGAAGTTAAAGCCTCTGGCAAACGCGCTACTGCCCCCAGAATGCCGCACAAGCCTTTGGCAAGGGCGCTGCGAGGCATTTGAAGCCAGGCTACTGCCTAACGTTGCTTTCTGAAGGCACTAGAAAAGCCCTTGGAAAGCGCCCAGAATGCCGCAAAAGCCTCCGGCGAAGGCGCCACGAGGGAGTTAAAGCCAGGCTACTGCCCCCAGAATGCCGCACAAGCCTTTGGCAAGGGCGCTGCGAGGCATTTGAAGCCAGGCTACTGCCTAACGTTGCTTTCTGAAGGCACTAGAAAAGCTCTTGGAAAGCGTCCAGAATGCCGCAAAAGCCTCCGGCGAAGGCGCCACGAGGGAGTTAAAGCCAGGCTACTGCTGCCAGAATGCCGCACAAGCCTTTGGCAAGGGCGCTGCGAGGCATTTGAAGCCAGGCTACTGCCTAACGTTGCTTTCTGAAGGCACTAGAAAAGCTCTTGGAAAGCGCCCAGAATGCCGCAAAAGCCTCCGGCGAAGGCGCCACGAGGGAGTTAAAGCCAGGCTACTGCCCCCACAATGCCGCACAAGCCTTTGGCAAGGGCGCTGCGAGGCATTTGAAGCCAGGCTACTGCCTAACGTTGCTTTCTGAAGGCACTAGAAAAGCTCTTGGAAAGCGCCCAGAATGCCGCAAAAGCCTCCGGCGGCGAAGGCGCCACGAGGGAGTTAAAGCCAGGCTACTGCCCCCAGAATGCCGCACAAGCCTTTGGCAAGGGCGCTGCGAGGCATTTGAAGCCAGGCTACTGCTTGACGTTGCTTTCTGAAGGCACTAGAAAAGCTCTTGGAAAGCGCCCAGAATGCCGCAAAAGCCTCCGGCGAAGGCGCCGGGAGGCAGTTAAAGCCAGGCTACTGCCCCCAGAATGCCGCACAAGCCTTTGGCAAGGGCGCTGCGAGGCATTTGAAGCCAGGCTACTGCCTAACGTTGCTTTCTGAAGGCACTAGAAAAGCTCTTGGAAAGCGCCCAGAATGCCGCAAAAACCTCCGGCGAAGGCGCCACGAGGGAGTTAAAGCCAGGCTACTGCCCCCAGAATGCCGCACAAGCCTTTGGCAAGGGCGCTGCGAGGCATTTGAAGCCAGGCTACTGCCTAACGTTGCTTTCTGAAGGCACTAGAAAAGCTCTTGGAAAGCGCCCAGAATGCCGCAAAAGCCTCCAGCGAAGGCGCCACGAGGGAGTTAAAGCCAGGCTACTGCCCCCAGAATGCCGCACAAGCCTTTGGCAAGGGCGCTGCGAGGCATTTGAAGCCAGGCTACTGCCTAACGTTGCTTTCTGAAGGCACTAGAAAAGCTCTTGGAAAGCGCCCAGAATGCCGCAAAAACCTCCGGCGAAGGCGCCACGAGGGAGTTAAAGCCAGGCTACTGCCCCCAGAAGGCCGCACAAGCCTTTGGCAAGGGCGCTGCGAGGCATTTGAAGCCAGGCTACTGCTTGACGTTGCTTTCTGAAGGCACTAGAAAAGCTCTTGGAAAGCGCCCAGAATGCCGCAAAAGCCTCCGGCGAAGGCGCCACGAGGGAGTTAAAGCCAGGCTACTGCCCCCAGAATGCCGCACAAGCCTTTGGCAAGGGCGCTGCGAGGCATTTGAAGCCAGGCTACTGCTTGACGTTGCTTTCTGAAGGCACTAGAAAAGCTCTTGGAAAGCGCCCAGAATGCCGCAAAAACCTCCGGCGAAGGCGCCGCGAGGCAGTTGAAGCTAGGCTACTGCCCCCAGAATGCAGCAACAGCCTGTGGCAAGGGCGCCGCGACACCAGAAGCCAGCGCATGCCCTGCCAACGCCTGGGTGCTCCTTGGACGCGCTCCCCCTGCCATCGTCTGGGGTCGGCGGATAATATATATATATCTCTGAAGCCACTAGAAAACCTCTTTGAAAGCGCCTGATACTGCCTAACTTCGCTTTCTGAAGCCACTAGAAAACACCTTTGCAAGCGCCCGGCAGATGGCCAACTACCTACCAAAAGGAAAATGCTGGCAAGCGCGCCGGGAAGGGTTTAAAGCCAGGCTACTGCGTAATAACGTTGCTTTCTGAAGCCACTAGAAAACCTCTTTGAAAGCGCTTGAAAGCGCACAGCAGATGGCAAAAGTATGGCGCTGGGCGGGCTGCTATCTACCAAAATGCTGGCAAGGGCGCCAGGAAGGGCGTTGGGAAGGGTTTCAAGCCAGGCTACTGCCTAACATCGCTTTCTGAAGCCACTAGGCCTTAACGACACTTTTTCTCGGACGCGCTCCCCCTGCAGTTGGCTGGGGTCGGCGGATATTGTATACTATACATATATATATACACAATATTATATATTATATATATCGTATATTATATATAGAGTATATTACAGTGTGTATATATATATAGAGTATATTACAGTGTATATATATATACTCCACATACATATGGAATATGCCCAGTTATAAGCGGCTTATATACGGGTTACAACTGAGAAACAACTTACTGAGACGCACATCCAAGTGATATCTGACACTGGGACGGGGATGCCACAGCATTTTATGGTATGTTCTTGAAAGTAAAGAACCTCTATAGATTTGCAGGTCCACCAAAAAGACAAGAAGTGACCATTCTGTTGAAGATTTGACCCAAATTTCAGGTGGGTATGTGGATTTTGATGTGATGGAAACCTGTACGGATCGAACATGGGGTCCCAATAAGACCCCCCTAAGGTTGATCATTTGCCAAACCCCGACTCTTGGGTTCCATGTGAGTTTTCAGGGGTTGACAGGGTCAAAATGAAGTGGGCACCAACCTTTTGCCGTTTGATCTACAAGTATCAATATATCAGTTGTATATAGTTATATCATATATCCCCCAATGAAGATACACCAACTAGCGTTCAAATTCCACAGTGCATGGCTGGTATCAGTTGCAACCCATTTCGGTAGTGTCAATTCCTATTTTTCTTGCAGAATTGATAGTTACATTCATTCACTGTCCCCTTTTCTATATCTTTTCATGAGTGAAATCCCCTTTTTGGGTCGTTCCTTGCTTCCCTTTTCCAACTCGCCTTGCGGATGGTTCAGGTGTTGGTCTCAGTTGCAGCTTGGCCGATCCCAGAAGCTGATGTAGCAGCATGGTATTTGAGCCTTTGAAAGATAGAGAAACCATAGATTCACTATAATTAACTATCATTTGCCCCATTTTTGAGTAGGAATTCACTGGATATATCTTGAATTATCTTGATATCTTCGAATTGACTAGTTCAATTTAACTGTTTTTTGTTTTTTGCGGAAGAGTTTGGTTGGTTCATGGATTGAGCAAACACTGCACGGGACTTACGATTAGGCATGATATGGGCAAGAAGATTTGAGAATTCAAGACAGCCCAGCCTAACCCACGGATGTTGTTCAGTCTTGGAAGTAAGCCATGGCATGTTGGATTGATTTGGGTTTGTATGACTACTCAGTTTTGATCCATATCAAGCCTTCTTCAACACGCAGCTGACCAAGTTTTTGTCTGAGAGCATGGTTTGCTGCCCAAATTTTGATGGTTCATCAGTTTCCCCATCAAGAAAAGACAATTTTCTGGGCATCCCCCATTCCTATCATTCTTGTCTAACCAAGATGTTAGGACCCCTATTTTGAAAGGATACAAAGTTAATTAAGCCGTTGGAGCACTCGAGTTAAGGTGCTCAGAGGGCCAATGTGGGCTACTTGCAATCCAGTCCCTTGGTCCAGAAATAGGTGCTGTACCCCATGTTGGGCTAGTTTTCATGATAGAAATGATGAGATATGACGATAAACCATGGGGAAAATGAATGAAAATGATACAGCATTGGATTTTGAGGCTGACCCATTTTTCAGACGGACATAGTGACATAGACTAAGCCAAATCAATGTGGGTCTGGATCAAAATGATCCACATTCCAAATTGGGTGGTGAAAGTTCCCCCCGGATGACGACACGGTTCTCAAGCCGTTCAAAGACCTCCTCGGCCTGGTTTGTCTGAAAATCGGGTATCCCAGATCCCATTGTCCCTATGAAAATGAAAATGTTGGCTATCTGCAGCAAAAAAAGAGGATTTTGGACAAATTATGGTGTTTTTGTGGTGTTTTTGCAGATTTCCCATATGATTTTTACTTCAAATCCAAGATTTCAAGAAATGATGGACATCAAAGGTCCAAGCCGTCAAAGCTGGTTCCCCACAATTTGCATCCGCCTAGCTCCTTTTTTGGTTCTGTTCTGTTATTTGGAATAGATCCGGTTTTATTATAAATCATTATAAATCATCCCTGTTGGTTATGATAGTTCTGATCATGTTCTATATGAAATCCCTTGAAATCTGTTGTTGTTGGCGATGATTCATCGCCCATGGTCCCATTTCATGGTGGATCCAATGGAGGTTTGGACAATCTGCCGTTCAACGAAGCACGCGCCATTCGACATCGCCTGCGCGTTCGACTGGGTGCCATGTCCAAGTTGTAGCTTGGACGCGGCAGAGCCAGGCTGCGTGGGATGTGCCAGGCATTTCAGCATTTTCAGATTGGATGCGGATTTATTTGTTGAGGATTTATATAATGTGGATGGATTTAATGAGAATAGTATGGGATACGGAAAATGGGGATGAATCCATAATTTTGTGGCTTGTGATGGAGAGAATCATATGAAAAAAACGATGGGATTTGGGTGGTATCATATGGTACCCGTTTTTCAGACCTAGCCTCATGGGTCAATGAATCAATGAGGGATTGTCAAAGTCCAAGAAATTTGGGAAGCTGCGAAGCCCGGCACCAACTCAAGCAACGGCTGCTTGGCAGTTTTGAAGATGACAAGTTGGGTGAACTGGATACATCTTGCGAAGTAAACTTAGGGATTAGCCGCTTATCCATGGTTTCCTGATAGATGGTTTATTTACTTTTAAGCCATCCAACAGCGGGAATCTCATGTGGGTGGTTTTACGCAAATCGTGGATGTTCCGTGACCATGTTGGATCGAGGGTACCATGTTGGCCCTTCGAGTTGGAAGTTGATGTATGTTCACCTAGATTCTCTAGATATAATGTCAACCCTGGATTAATAAACCATGGTTTATTAATTAGGGGGGTACTCCCCAAATACTGGTAATCTAATACTCAAATGGTATCTCCCCAATCAAACAGCCTAGGGGTTTATTAATCCGGGGGTGACATTATCAATGATTATCAATGCATAAACCATAAAGATCCATAAAGCCTGGTTAATGAGCCTGAGTATAGGTCAACTCTAATGGAAAAAAAAGCCCCGGCCCTTTGTTGGTTGGGAATGAAAATGAAGCGTTGCTTAATGACTCATGGAGATGCGAATGAGAAGCACCAGCGAAGATGGTGTGTTCCACCTGTTGATTGGTAAATTACATTATGGTTGGTGGTTTGGAACATGTTTTATTTTCCATAATATATGGGATAATCCTTCCCAATTGACTAATATTTTTCAGAGGGGTTGAAACCACCAACCAGCATTGTATTCCATTGATTGATAGGATTTCAGGACATTTTCTAAAGATGCCCCAGTTTCTTGGTAACCTTATTGATACCCGATCGTTTGACGCTGGTTGTATCGTGGCCTCATCAAATGTTTGGGTTGTAGTACTGCACTTGTTGGCTACTGATATATTACAAAATAGGACTGGAAATCAAATTCAATTGGGATTAAATCTGAATTTAATTCTTCTCTAGTTTCCAACCTACTGGGCATGTATCAGAAGAATTAAAATCGAGTTTAATCCTTTTCTCAGATGTCATTCTTCTGGCAGATGGCTGCTCAAGAGGATCGGCGGGGGCGGCGGCGCAAGCCATGGTCTCACGTGGCCACTGATGCGTTCTTGGCCGAGGAGACTCTGCGGCAAGGCGCGCAGCGGTGGCTGAAAGAGAAGAACATTCAGCACAGCACACTGACATCCACGACCTGTCAAGGCGCTGGCTGATGTTTGTGTTCTGGGGGCTGGTTGTTTGTCTACTTGCGGGGGTCCGCTTTTTGAGTTTTTCGGGGGCTGAAAGGTCCAAATTCCGGACCCCCGCGGGTCGTAGTATCTGTGGATGATTCCAGGGGTTCACTTTGGTTCCGGAGAAGGTTCCGCAGAACGTCTGCGAGGCTTTGTTGCGGGGGTCCGCTTTTTGAGCTTTTCGGGGCTGAAAGGTCCAAATTCCGGACCCCCGCGGGTCGTAGTATCTGTGGATGAGTCCAGGGGTTCACTTTGGTTCCGGAGAAGGTTCCGCAGAACGTCTGCGAGGCTTTGTTGCGGGGGTCCGCTTTTTGAGCTTTTCGGGGCTGAAAGGTGAGAGCAGCCAGAAGCTGAAGGGACTATCATGACACTTTAGTTCACTAGCTTGGTCAACGTGAGATTGACGTGCCGTCCTCCGTTGAACTTGTCGCAAAAAGACGCCAGTGCAGTCGAGCAGAGATTGTATACCCAATTTTGCTTGGGATGGGTGAAAATAGTCAATCCATTTTCATTGGTCATAGGGATTTATGATGAGTTATGTATCCAGCAAAAGGATTCCCACCATTTATTGGATGACCATGAACTACAATCTTTTGATCACATTTGACGTACACCTAAACAAATAGGTACATATAAATATAAATATACAATTATAAACACATGTATATAATAAATAAGACTGGAAATCCAAAAAGCTTTCAAGGTTCCGGAGGGTCCGCGGGTGCGTAGAGGAGCAGAGTCTTCTATGGTTAGTATGGATGCACTATATTACAAGATAATATATTAAAAATGTATTTTAGGCAGACGAGAAAAATAGTATCAAAACAATATATTACAAGTACAGGACAACAGTTTGCATCGTATCTTTCGTATTTTTTTTCAGACACGGGGGTTACGTATCGTGCCGTCTCGTTGGCACTGCCCCGCGCCTTCAATAGAGTCAATAGAGAAATTCAAAAGAAGGAGAGGGCAAGAAGGCAAGAGGGCAAGAGAGCAAGAGGGCAAGAAAGCAAAAGGCGAGGAGAAGATGTGAAGATGTGAGGATGTAAAAATGAATGGATGTGAAGGTGAGAAGATGTCAAGATGAGCAGATGTGGTGATGAGAGGAGATGAAGATGTGAAGATGAGAAGATGTGAGGATCAGCAGATGTGAAGAAAAGAAGGTGAGGATGAGAAGGTGAGGATGAGAAGATGTGAAGAAAAGAAGGTGAGGATGAGAAGATGTGAAGAATAGCAGATGTGAAGATGAGAGGGTGTGAAGATGTGAAGATGTGAAGATTGGAGATTTGAGGATGAGAAGATGTGAAAATGTCTTTATGAGAAGGTGTGAAAATGAGAAGATGTGAGAATGGGAAGATGTGAAGATGCGCAGATGTGAAGACGAGAGGGTGAGGATGAGAAGATGTGAAGATGAGCAGATGTGAATATGAGAGGGTGTGAAGATGTGAAGGGTGAAGATGAGAAGATGTGAGATGTGAGGATGTGAGGATGAGAAGATGTGAAGATGAGAAGATATCTTAGAAGGTGTGAAGATGAGAAGATGTGAAGATGAGAAGTGTGAAGATGAGAGCATGTAAAGGTGTATGTGAGGATGTGAAGATGAGAAGATGTCAGGATGTGAATATGTAAGATGTTAGGTTGGGGAAGATGTGAAGATGAGGAGATGTCTGCTGTCGGTCCGTCTGCTTAGCTAGCCAGCTGTCAGCTGTCTCTCTCTCTCTCTCTCTGGGTTCCTGCCTCCCTGTCTGTCCTGTCAATGTGCATTCTGTGGGGTCTGAAATTCCCCTCAAAATCCGTCCATGACAGGAATTAAGTTTGAATTTAATTCCTTCTTGAAGGTCAGATGAAGAGCAGACACGTAGGAATTAAATTCGAATTTAATCCTTTTTTAAGGTCGATGAAGACCAGACACGTAGGAATTAAATTCGAATTTAATCCTTTTTTAAATTCGATTCCAAGTTTTTTTTGAATTCGATTTTCGGCCTACATAGATCACAAATCATCTATCCTGTTCAACCATCTTAGATGCAATGGCACGGCATATTTGCTCATTGTAACCATATCATGGCATAATCGGTCTTGTGCCATCATGGCTCATGAATCAACTCCCATTGTGGTGCTGAATGTGGGGACTTTGGTTGGTTGAAAGTCACCACTCTTGGTCTCTTGGTTGGTGAAAGCTTCGATTTATCTCCTATTAACTAAAATGTTTGTTGGTAAAAAGTCCTTTTTTGTTGGTGAAATCCACCAGACATGTCAGAAATTTTCATAGATCTTTAACTCATGAACAAAAACATAGAAAAATCTCCAATCCTCGGAATCCTGGGTCCTTTTTTCCATCATCCATTCATCCATTCTCACCTCAGCGGCCACTGAGGAAGATGGTCAGCGGCCAAAGTCTGCATGACGCCGTGCAGGCCTTAGGCCTGACGCGCTACTCCGTGGAGGAGATGAATGATTTGGTCCCGTGGCCACCGTGGGAGCTGGCCGAGGGACCAAAAAAGAGGGAGATGGATATGAAGGGAGACCATCAGATGGATATATCACATATGACATGATATGATATGATATGAATATGATATGAATATGATATGAATATGATAGTGGATGATGCCATGATATCTTGACAGCCTTGTCATTTTTTTGAGATTAAAGGAGAATATAAAATGAGGATATAGAAGAAGCAGTTTTTTGTGAATGTTGGATGACTTTGAAAATTAATCCTGATGTGGGAAATGTTAAAAATGGAGAGTGGCTGGGGAGTAGCCATCCGGGGAGAAAAACGTATTAATATGTTGAGATGAAAGAAATGCGGAGGTTTCGGCAAGAAAGGACCGAACAAAACAAGGTTTTAAGATGGGGGGGTTCACTCGGTTTCAGCAACAAGACGAGCGGAGACTTTGGGAGACTTTGACAACGAACATGATATGAGGATTCGACCGAGAAAAGCTACAAGACAAAGGACAGATTGTGGGAAGATACAAGATATACAAGCAACATGAACATGCCATCAAGAGAGACGGTGCCCAAAAAAAGATAACAGTTGCAACACTGAAATCGGTGATGATTTTGCCTCTGGCCGTTTCAACAAGTACCACACAGAAACCTCGATTCCCACGTCATGTTGGAATGGACTGAAACCATTGCATGATACCCTCTGGCTATTTAACATAGCCATGGGAAATGGCACATTTATAGAGGTTTACCTATTAAAAATGGTGATTTTCCATTGCTATGTTAGATAACCAGATGGTACAGCCTACGATTTTGGCCTTCTTATATACATAATGGGCAGAAGCATGGGCATTGCCATAAACGACATGAAGGAATATACCAGCAATTGAGATACATACGCACCCAGCAATGAAGCAAACAATAGGTAGATGTTTAGGCAGGAACGTCCAACAATGAGCAAAGCTGCAACTGATCACAAAGTACTGCATCATAAACTGTCGTTCTTTTTAGACCATATATTTTGGCGACTTTTGTGGGCAGATTTCCCTGGCAGGTCGTTCAGGATTTTTATCTGACCCTGGCTTTTTTTTCACCGTGGGTTGTGTGCACCAGGTCAATTTGTTGGCAGATTTCATCAACTTGAACTTCAAGGCCGGGCGGACCGGGCGGAGTCGAATTCCGAAAAGTGGTCTCCACTACTTCTAGGCACCCGTCCAAGACATGTGGTTTCTATATTGATATGAACCGTGACTTAGTGACTTTGCAAATTTTCACGAGCATCCACTATAATCACGTTCCCAATGGCAACAACAATTTTGGGCTTAATCCCCCATTTTCAGACACACACACACATATATATATATATGTATATATATACATATATATATATATGTGTATATATATATATACACAGTTCTCGTATATACTGTGTATATATATATATAATTGTATTCTTCAATTCCAGTTTGCATGCTGATGATCCAATGATCAAATCGGTCAAAATCTGGGGCCACAGGAGGATGAACAGAGCAAGCGAAGGAGGAGGCAGACGATCTTCAGCTGGGAGGAGGACCTGGAAACAATTTCCACGGATGAATTATCAGGTTACTGTGCAAAAAGCTGAGACTGAGCTGAATGATGTTTAATTCGTCAATTATGGGGCACTTGTTGGAATGATGTTTTTTTTGTATGGGATTAGTAGCTGGATGATGTTTTTTTTGATGTTGAACTGGGGAAAAAGGGGGTGAATTGGGGACATCACTTTTCAGCGTCATGTGGGCATCACAACTGGCCATCTGCAGCGTCATGTTGGATCACGGGACGGTTCTGGGGAAGTTTGGCGAACCTGGCTTTAGTCAGCCTCATAAATGATGCGTATAGATCCGAAAGCGGTTTACAGTTTTGATGTGGTTTCAGATGTTTCAGCTTTTTTGGAAATTGCATGGACCAAAAACTCAGATGTGGGAGGAATTTGCACAAACATAAAGCTCTACTCTGGGGTTTATTCTGACATACTACGTTGACAATCCACCATCTGTGGATCATATGTAGATCATGTTACACCATATTTTCCCATATTTTCCCAAGGGAAACCACATACGTTCAAAACCCAAAGCCACCAAGCCCTGCGAGGATCATGATTACGGCTCCTGGTCCTGGGACTGGCCGCAGATCAAAGAGGTCTCAGTCCCTTGGACCCCAGTGGGTACCCAGATGAAATTGATGAAATTGATTGATGATTTGATTCCCCAGTTTATATAAGTGCTCCAGTTTTTTTAGAGTGTTGCTGCGACTTCTCTTTCAAGTTGATGATTATGATGATTTTGGGTATTGCGTAAAACTATGTAAAAGTGCTATTGGGTTGATTGAATCTCTATTCTGAAAGCCTCCTGGAAAATCGGTGTTGAAACTCCTTTGTTTGCCGTGCTGGTCCTGTCTGGATATAACATCATGGCCGCGGTAGGGAAATGATTTTGATCATCCTCTTGGTGCTATGTATTGTTTGTTTTATATAGATTAATATGTTTACTTTCAGACTTCAAATAATTCAGATCTAGCGTGTAAAACAGTGTCTATCAAATTGTTAATAGGGTTGTTGCAAATTCTTTTCGGATGGTAATCGATATGATTTGACCGCAATATTTCTGTCGAAAATCATTCGACATTTATTGTTCCAAAATTCTGTCTAGAGTCTAGGGGGTCGAGCTAGTTTGACCATTTTGACTAATATGTTTTGATGGTAGCCTGTTGAAGTTTGTGCTCTGGCCCAATGAAGGTCTGGGGGGTGATGTCCGAAAACCGTGACCAGAGACTGCCTTGACCTGTTCACCTGTTGAGTCTTTCAAGGCTGCAGGGATCAATTTTGCAACCTGAAACATTAGAATTGAAGGTGATGTTCAAGTTGTTCAAGACATATTATTTGAGCTTTACTCAGCAGCTTAGCAGCTTAGCCCATGTCACCAAGAGTGACTTCTCTTACAGTGTTTTCGCTATGGGACTGGTTCCTGGACAGGGTGAACATCTCCATGGTTCCCCAGGGATGCGAAGATCCAGCAACGAGGACTGGTATACGCTAACGGAAAAAAGACTTCTCCGAAAACGAATCGTAATTTGCACAGTTAAAAAACTTGGTCTTGTCATGTCTATATCAGTTTTGTTTCACCAAAAAAACGTTTCACCATGTTTCATCCAATACAGTTTAGTCTAGTTTCACCATGTTTCATCAGTTTCATCCATCCAATACAGTAGATATCTCCGTTGAACCCCCCCAAGGCCCGCATGGGCCGTGCCGGTTCGATGGCGTCCATGTCGGTGATGAGCGAAAAGCAGGTTGGATGATTGGATGATTGGATGATCTGGGAGCTGGGTACCACCCCTAAATCCATAGCTTAATCATCAACAAAAGTATGATAAAATATGATAAATATATAGTATATAATAGATTATATCTAATATGGAATATGCAAATAACAACTATATTATATATATACTATATTATTATTGTTATATATATATATATGTATGTAATGTAATGTAATGTAATGTAATGCAATGCAATGTAATGTAATGTAATGTAATGTAATGTAATGTAGTGCAATGTAATGTAATGTCATGTAATGTAATGTAATGTATGTATGTATGTATGTATATAATTCATCATTTTTCGTATACCATATATCATACATGCATCATATATCAGATAATAATCATAGTTCATATATATATATACACATAATGTATAATATATATATGATGTAATAAATAATATATCATGTAATATATAATATATTATATATTACAATATATAATATATTATATATTATAGTATCGTATAATATATAAGAGATTATATATCATATGTATACATATAATATGTATATATTTAATATGTATCATAATATATATTCATAATATATATATAAACAATTATGATACACAAATTATACAAGTATGTATTCATGTTGGTCAGTTATTTTATTATCAAACTGCCATGGTTTTTGACATTTTGGGGCTACATCAACGGTACGCGCTCCGGATCGCCTGCGTTGGATCGTTGATCTGTTTCTCCTGGTTTTTAGAGTTTGGGGGGCCACAACCGAAACTTCAGGGCAACTGATTCAAATTGCAGCATATTGCGGCCAGAAGATCTTCCAAGACACCTGCCAGAATTCCTATTTCACATGTGATTGTTCGGATGATCTCGACCGGCTGCTGAAACGTCCCAGAAGATGCGTGTTTGGATGTGCAACCACACTTAGAGTTATAATGAATTATATGGTGTTAGTATATTTTAGTAGAGTAGGTGGTCCCACAACATCCCACAACCCTACCTTGATCTTCCGCAGGTAAGTCCCCGAAGTGTCGTTGTTGTGGCAGGCCAGCAGTACTTACAACGTGGCCCCTGCTTCGGTGTTGCAGGGAAACCCAGGTCGAAAGGCCCTGCCAGACTGTTCTTTTTTGGGGCTCTAAAATGGAGGAAAATCTCATTGAAATGGATGAGAACTGGGGGTATTTGTTAGGAAACCTCTATATACCCTGGAAGAATCGGGGAAACTAACGTAAATGTGGAAGACCCACCATTTCTAGAGAGTTTTCTGAACGGGAACCACGGGTTTTCCACATCTGCTGGGTCCTATGTTAGTTTACAGGACGGTAACGGATCCAATACTGAACCGGGGTTTTGTTTGGATACACGAATGTCATATTTGAATCTGTTTGGATGATGGATTATTCCTCCACACACTGATCCTCCGTTGGCACCTTGGGACTAGCATGGAATTTTACAAAATTCTGGCTTTCAGGCAACCAGCCACCCAAAAACGGTAGCTGTGTGCCCGTCGTAAACCTGTGTCGAGTAGCCTCGTGGCTTCATTATTTGCTAAAAACGGAGGAATTTACCAGCAAGTAACGTTTTGTGCTAAAATTCATAGCAGGATACAGGTCTAACTAATCACGAGTATGCAAAATTGAACTCATGTCGGTGAAACAATGTCATAAACCACCCATTTGGGAATGGTAACCATACCACCTATTTATACCTATTTATGGTGATGTGGGGGATGGTTTATCATTGGTTTACCCACATTCTCACTTTTTGATATCTGGATTGGTGATTGTTTCGTCCACCTTCCTAAGGATGGAACTGTTCCTTGCACAAGACTCGGATGTTCACAAGCGAATCTTTGGTTTCCAGGTGCATCGTTGGGGATTCCATTGGGGGAGTTGGTACCTTGAGTTTTGCGGGCTTTACAGGGTTGATTGGGTAGGAATAGAATATCATAGAATCTACAAAGATAGAGTTCGCATATGGAATTCTGCTAAGTATTCCTAAGTCATGGGGGTACCCCAAATCTTTTAAGTCAGTAGACCATTTTAGTCTTGAAACCCATGGTGACTTGGGGATCCCCCATGACTTAAGAAAGCCCCAATAATGATATGTGTTTTGCTATGCTATGCTTGCGTTTATCATAGGGCTGTGGGGATGGATTTGTTCCTACAGGTTCAAAAAGTATACGTTGGTCAATTTGCATACAAACGATCCAAAAACTTCTTTTTGTCCTCAAACATGTCCACCCAACCAGTAGAAACGTGATGTTCTGTGGCTGGTAATATGTTTATTTGTTCTTGTATCCCTATTCTTGCTGGTTACATCACAATCTTCGCTGCTTCAATTTATTAATTTGGCTCGTTGAATGATTTCATGCTGAGGGTAACATTCCAATTTCGCTGGTGAAGTTCCTCTATTTGCTATTTGCATGTTAAATCTACATGTTCCAGCTCAAATAAACGGGGTTGTCTGAAAAACAAACACGCGCCCCATTAATATCCCATGATTTGTCAAAATTGCAATATTTGAGGGATAAATGCTCACTTGTTGGACAGAACCACATATATATATATATGATTATTATTATTATTACTATTATTACTATTATTACTGTTATTATTATTATTGTTGGTGATATTGATCGCCACGATATCCCTGCTTTATCCCCATTGTATCCCATTTCTGGTTGGTTAAAGCTAAAACCGTGCAAATTCCGATTTTAGCTGGTGTCCCTACAAATGACCATAAATATCTCTTGTTTAAATCCAATGGTTCCATAGTTTTACCCAAATCTCCACCAAAAATGGTGGAAAGTTGACGTGCGTCAGACCTACAAGCAGTTCCTGGCCATGCGAGAAATTCTGCTGGCGGGCGACACCAACCGCTTGGTGGCCGAGCTGACCTTTGTGGCTTGGCGAACGGATATGAACGGATGGAGGGGTCCATTGGATCGACTATTTGGGGGGGGTCCATGATTTAGGGGTACCCCAAAATGGGTGATTTATATATGGACAATCCTATTAAATTTGATGATTTAGGGGTACCCCCATTTTAGGAAACCTCCAGAAATAAGGGAAAATTCATGAAAATCACAAAGGGTAGTCTGTCAACATGGGATATCTTCAACGCATGCTTGGGGTTGTGGGAAAATTTCGAGGCTCAGGAAACCCATAGGAAAACCCTGGTATTTTCATCAGGTTCCATGGAGGAAAACCTCGGGTGCCATCGAAAACCCTGGGCACTAGAACATCCACGGAATCTCCTCCGTTGCGTCATGAAACATAGTGGGGAAATCCCGGATCTTTTCATGGAGCTTTTAATGGGAAACACATCGGGATTTACCAGTTTACTTTCTGGTAATACCATGAGACACCGAAAATTTTACCGAGAAGCAAAAGTTGGCCCCCTCAATAAGTAGATGAATTGCTTAGGTGTCGTGGACACTGGTGGCTAATCCTTCTGATCCCAAGTAGATATGTTTTGTTCTTGTGGAATAAGAATAGTTCTTCATCCACTTATCGGTGAGCTCATCGACATATTAGTGGAATGAACCACCAGTTGGAAGCATGAAGAATGGCGATCTAATCGGTCAAAATGATGGTATAATGGGGATAGAATGGGATACAATGGTTGATATATTTGGGATATACAGGTATGGGAGATCTATCAGAATCTATCAACCATGTCAATTAAAGAGAAAATTCATGATATTTCAACCAGCCGAAATGCGGATGATACCAACCATAAGGGGAATATATAACCATCCAATTGGATCAATTGGATGGTTTAAAGGGAAAAACGTCTATAAATAGTGGATTTGCCACTGCCATAGTTGACTAGCAGTAGCAGAGAGGGTAACCATTGGATGAACGGGGAAATCACCCGCAGGTAATTTTTGAAGTTTTTTTTGACATCGGGATAGGTCAAAACCTATACAATTTTACATATGAAGGGTGTTCAACGACTTCGGATAGCAATGGGATGCAATGAAATTTAGCCATCAACAATGGAGAAACAGCAGACATCCCACAATGTCGGACATCTTCGAACCCTTGGATTGTCAAATTGTGCAACGGTCCATTGCCATTGAGGTGACAACTCACTTTTTTGCCGTGTAAAAAGAGTGAACTCTCTGGAAATCTGTTCAATTCTATTCCTTCTTGCAAACATCACAGATGCCATGAATCACACGTAATTAGATACCTCCTCCTGCGATTCCATTTACATGTTGGTTTCTTTCATTGCATGTTCGTTTTTGTTGGTGCTATCGTTTTAATAACTGTTATTGCCAATTTGTCAGTTATCTCTGAAACTCCAATCTGACTGTCCGCTTTGGTCAGGTTTCCGATACAAATGTCTTCTATCTATGAGGATGTTGTTCTTCGATTTGCAGTATCTCTTCATTCTCTCCAATTTGCCGCGCGTATCTCCGTTCGTCCATTCTGTTTAATCACTTATCCTTAATTTCATCTTATGTTCACATATGTTCACCATTACTCAACTTGTATTGCTTTCACTGTGTTAAATTTTCTATGGTTTTAGTAGGACTTATAGACAACACAGTGGATTTACCCACTTCATTGACCTAATATATTTGCCATGGTGTTGTATATGACGTTAGCATACTTTAGCTATTTTACCATTGGATTTTACCCAAATGCATCCAATTGTTGGCACCTCCAGGTCAGGATCAATGATTTGGCTGCGCCGCCGGAACCAACGCATCCCTTAATGCAACTGGGCCGTGGGGAGGATTCCTGCCATCACCAGGGGATGGTTTATACTGTAACCCATAAAAATGGTGATGACTTAGGGATGGTTTATTGGGCCTACACTAGATGAATAGGACCCAATAGGAACTTTAGATTGTTTTGTCCCAGGGTTTGGTTTGAAATGGTTTGAATATGGACTAAGTTGAAGGACTTTGGGGTGATTTATCCATGGCTCACGTTTGAACATCCGACTGGGACAGGTCATGCAGGCATCGGATTGGAAAAAGGGTGGGATGCTTGGTCCGTCCTGATGGATGGGTGGCCTCAACCAGAAATCTCGGTTGTGGCTACGCTGTACAACACGGGGCTACCCACAAATTAGGTGAAAATCCGGATGAATTGCTAGTGAGCTTACCAGGTAATACTAATATAAAACCGAAAGATATAGGGGGATATCTTCATGGCATAAGAAAAGTTCGTCGATTTTCCCATTGAAACCGCCAGAAATGTTCCTTGGATTGTTTCAGCGTTGAATGACACCAGAGATTGAATCCCCTTTTTGGGTGGTTATAAAAAACACAATACTGTATTCCATTAAATCCTGGTTGGTGGTTTCAAACATTTGGATTATTTTCCATAGTATATGATGGCTAATGGCTATATGATACTATAATATACTATAATCCAATGTATTATGGCTGATAGCTTCCAAATATATCCCCAACATACTGTGAATGGAAGAAATCCTGCACCAGTTGGTAGATGGCTTATCCTAGTATAATCCTATTGTTTACAGTGTTTCATTGTTACCAATAGTTACCAACTGGTGCAGCATTTTGTCCATCCGCAGTTTCAACGATTTTATCCCACAATTCAGTTGAAGTCTCAGGACTCTAGAACGGAGTAACTGTACCATATAAGATCATATTTCTGGCCATGTTTCGGGGTTAAATATGTCCTTACATACCCTCTGGTAATTTAACATAGCTATTGAAAATGGCCATTGAAATAGGGAGTTTTCCCATTAAAACTGGTGATTTTCCATTGCTATGTTAGTTTACCAGAGGGTATCCCTAAAATATAGACCTTAAACATGCTACGTACCTCCCAGAAATCGGTTCCATTGACTTCTTCCATGGCGGAATGACTATTCCAATCGAGGCGTTGACTGTCGCCACGATGTTCCCATGGAAGGATAGTTGTTGTTTGCATCAATCATGTAATTTTATCTCATAAAGATCTTGATTACCAAAGTTCAAAGTGAGGTGACTACATTATACCAAGTTTGTTTATATCATGTCTGGTTGCTGGTTTCAAACATTTTTTATTTTTCCATACATTGGGAATGTCATCATCCCAATTGACGAACTCGTATTTTTCAAGATGGTTATTGCACCACCAACCAGATGTTATCATATCGTTATCATATTTTATGACATGTGTTTTATCTCAATTATATACCCTCTGGTAAACGTTTACATAACTATGGAAAATCACCATGTTATAGCTGGGAAAACTCACTATTTCTATGGCCATGTTCAATAGCAAACTGTTAGTTTACCAGAGGGTAACCATCATTAACCATTGATATCCCATATGGATAGCATTAACCATCATTAACCACAATTGGGTATCCCCCATGTTAAGAACCCCCCCCCCCACTGACTTCAGAGGGTATATATGTTGTCCCATGACCTTTAGAGATCTTAAAAACGCCGCAGGTATGTCGAGCCCTTTGTGGCGCTTCTCATCGTTGCGAATGGCATTATGCCCTTCGGAACCAGCGAAGATCTTGAAAATTCACCGGGGAAAATGGATGAACATGGGTAAACATGCCGGATGTGCCCGGGAAACATGGTGATTGAACTCGTAAAAATTTGCTAATGGAATAGGGATATAAATATGTACATATATATATAATGGAATGTAGTGGTTGTTTAGATTGGGTATGGGGGATCTATACCATATCGTATAGTCAAGCGACCAGGATCCATAGAATTGGAATTGGGAATATCTTGGAGATCTATTTGGAATACTGATGAATCGGTTCAGTTTTTGGAACGAAATGTTCAGTGATTGGGAATAAAGATCGTTTCAAGCCCTTGGGTTTGTTTATGACTCCTGGATGCATGAATAGAAACGAAATAGTACAGTAAACTGTGATCGGTGTAGGCTTGAACATGGAGATCAGAGGGAAGAAGCCGACGTATATATTGTGACACACACACGATTGAGTTTGTTTTGGACCCAGTCCCAATCTGCATTGTTGACCCTCTGGTAATTTAGCATTCATATAATAACACAATGTCATATAGTTATGTTGAATCAGCATTTTTCAATAATATGATCATGTTCTAGAAATTATTGAAAAATAAGCAAATAATTCAATCAGCACCATATAAAAAATGATCATATGATGAAAAAAATTGATCTTAATCCAGAAATTGATAATTTTCCATTGCAGACGATAATGCAGACGGTTAATTTATGTCAATTTATGACCTTGCCGGGTCCAGTGGTCCAGGTCTACGGACCTACGGACGTTTTTTCGTTGTTTCGCCAATGCCATGAATTTTTAGTGGCTGTAAAAATAATCCAAAATTGGCTGGATCTACATGGTTTAATATGGTTTATATGTGTTGGGTTTACCACATTCGTGAAGAAACTCTTCAGATGACCAACCCTTGGCCAAAAAAGCATCCCAATTCAAGCAGAATTCTGCATCCTTGAAATGATTCAGCCCCAAATGACTGTAACTCACTGTCATCATGTAGTCATTACCTAACCATTGTCATTTTGATTTGTTGTTAATTAATCTTCACAATACTTGGCATGGTGCGCAGTTGCAAATCCAATGATTCAAGGTCAGGCTAGGGTTTGTTGATCCCCATTTTCCCCACCAAATTTGGGAGAATTATGACAGGAAGCTATGTTTTTTAGCTTCAAACATCGGAGTTTCCTGATTGTTTTTCCCACCATAAATTGCGAAACCGCTGGTTTTCATCTTGTTGTAGTTGTCATGGTGATTTGCACAATAAAATTCTCTATGTTTGTTCTCTCGAGATTGATTTGAAGCATGTCAGTTACATTTTTTAATCCAGTCTATCTTCGACCATCTAAAATTATCCTGTTCCAGTGAGACCATTTCTTTAACCATTGATTATTCATGAAGTATCCATGGCTCTCGTTTTCTCCCCTGAAAAATCAGATTGGTAACACGTTGCTGCGCCTAGGATTGGCTTCCAGACCGAGCCAACTTATCAAGTCTGGGACGGTGCGACGTCTCTGTAAAACGGGGTTGCCATTAGCTAATGGTGGTGCCCCAGTTCGTGAACGCTAAGTTTGTTGATGCCTCCACTAGCATTGATATTTATGGATATATATATATATGTGTGTGTGTGTGTCCATCGTTAAATTGGTTGATAAACCAATTGATAACTTGATATAACTTGGGGGGCACCACCTTGCAGATAATTATCTGGGTGTGTCTGAAAATTGCGGATTTCTTAACTCTCAAATATTTCTAAAATATGAATTATCATAGGGAAAATAACGATAAACCACTGGATGGTGTGGTGTTTCCCTAATTTTTCCGCCCCATCTAGGTTTCCTTGCCTCTCTGGGGGATTAGGCAAAACACCTTGCCTACAATTAATGCAACAGTTGGGGATCAAACATGTCAAACAATGTCAAAAAAGTCAGCCTATGGATAATCTTAATACTGTAATAGTAATAGACATAGAGGTATAGTTTGACGTCAAGGCCTACTGTTACAGTCTGGACTAATGACTTGGATGAATTGGGAGTACCACCCATTTTTAGGTTTCCTCCATATTTAGGTTTATTTTCAGGAAACTCATCGTTATCCCATAGTTTCAAATATTTAGTTGCTTATTGATATTTTCATAATACTTTCATGTTCCAACTGCCACTTTTGATACTTTAGGTTGATTTTGGGATGGGTGGCATGAACAGCTCACTTTGGTGAAGGCTGCATCTGAAGATTATGGAAAGACCAATTCATATGAGATTCATATGGCATATGGGTGATCAATGATCACAATGTTGATCATGATTTTCCCCAATATCCATAGCTCAGTAATCCATAGGGTCTATGGCTATTCCATAGTCTATTTTTGGACACGAACGGTGTCACATCGACCATCTTGAAACTTGCGCGCGTTTGCCGAAGCCAGAAATGATCCCCAACGAACAACAAATATCCAGCAGAATGATATCCCACAGAAATGACCCCAGCATCCCCAACAAAAATCTCATCGGTGCCATTTTTTGGCGTTTCACCTAGCCTTTCAGCCAGGTTGGCCAATCATCGAGTGCGTTTTCGCCGGTTTTCTGGTGCTGGAAATCATTTTGAGGATGTAGCATGGCTAGCCTGGCAGGGACGATCCTAGGTTAGTCACCAGGTCAGTCCCATGATAACTTGTGATGAATGATAGTGTGGATGGGCCAGCGAAATCCTGCACCACCAATTTGGGATGGTTGAATCCCCAACAAAATAATTTGGGATAAACCACTGTTTTCAACTGGTGCAGGATTTCGCAACCATCCACCGTAACTTGTGTGTTAGAATGGTATTGAACGCTTTGTTCCTAGCTTTTATATGCTGCTAGATATGATTTTATACTTTTATAACATTTTATAACCGCTCATAGATACTTAATATAATATATATATATATTAGATATATATATATAGTACATAAATGTACATAATATGGTGGGGATAAGGAATTGTGACCTCAATTGGCGGCAACTTTCTTTGGGTGACCTGGACAGTGTTGGATCATCATTTGATGCACTGGACACTGGTTGGTTAATGGTGGATTTTCATGGGGATTGTAATGGGTTAATCATGGTTAATCATGGTTAATAATGATTAATGGTGATTCTGGTTGGTGATTTCAAATATTGGCTGGATTATTTTCCATTTCATATATGGGATGTCATCCGCCAACCATTGACGAACTCCATCATTTTTCAAGATGGTTATTGCACCACCAACCAGTGGATCAATCTTGGATAGCTTGGTAAAGTTTAGTACAACTCAATCTTGCGCTACAAATGGGGAATAATGGGGACATCTACTGATCAGCAAAGATTTGCCATGAACGCCTTGCCAAGAACCAGTAGTTGCTCTCGTTGTTGGAATATCACCATAATATACCTCTATTGGGCAGGGTCTATGTCTTGGGGGACCTTTTCAAAAACCTTTTTTTGGAGGCGAAAAGAAAACGTTGGCAAAAAACAACCACCGTTTCCTGAAGAATTTCCCAGTGATCCAAGGCACCTTCTTGGTTGTCGTACTTTCTGGTGCGGCGATGATTACCTTTGGAATTTGCCACTCAGCGAAAAAAAAACGCGACCAGGAAACCCAAAACAGCGGTGACCGGAAATCGTCGCGGAAGCATGTTTTCCCCCCCCAAAAAAAGGTCAAGGATTTCAAGATGGTGAATGAGCTCCACTTATTTGCGCTGATGCTCACAGTTATGACGTTTACACGTTGATAATTGTTTATATATATATATGGTTGGTGGTTTGGAACATTTTTTTTTTCCATATATTGGGAAGAATAATCCCAACTGACTTTCATATTTTTCAGAGGGGTTGAAACCACCAACCGGGTATATATATGTATATGTATATATATATGTATATATGTATATGTATATATATGTATGTATATGTATATATATATGTGTATATATGTATAAAAAGGATTGATTGAAACCACCAATCAGTTTACCATGTGCAGCAATCGAGTCGCGTTCATTTCACGCAACTCCTGGGACTCATAGCAGCACGGCATGGTTTGAGGTCGAAACGTTCATCCCAGGAAACGGGATGAAGATATTCTTATCAGCGTAGTGTAAATTACTTTGTTGACTGTATAATTATATATTCATGTAACTGTATAGTTATATATATATTATATATATATTGATTGCTGAATGATGCTCTTGAATCTATCACTGTCATTAGACATTTTATGACCCAGCAGGTCGTGATCGTTCTCGTGTCTCGGTCATATCCCCAGTTTTCTGTGTTCACATTTTTTTGCTGTCACACTTAACAAAATCCTAAAGTTGTTTGTCTTCATCTGTATCTGACTATCATATGTTTCTCGGCAAGTTCCGCATCATTCCACATTTGATGTTGGTGAAGCTCTCTGCTCACCCCCTTCTCACTCCCCAAAAAACAGGAAAGACATTCTTTTTTGAAGCGCATGAGCCCATTGAAAAAGTGCTCGTTAAAATCAAGACCTCATTTTTTGGACAAAGCCACATAATATTATGTGTTCGTCCTGTTGGTTCTATATCGAAGAAGATATCCCCGTGAAATACACTTGAAATACATAATTCAGTTCGATGTTCACTCTCGTGGACAAGCTCATATCATACTGTCGGCCATTTGTCTCAGTGTGTCCCATGAATTATTTGTGAATAGAATTCTTATTCTAGCCAGAAGAGTTTTGTGAAATGTCCATAGCTTTCGGCTTTTTTAAATCTCAACCCCTTTACAGTACCCAGAATATGGTTTTTTATCCCACAACATTCCCATGCAACATTCATATTACATATCAATTTCCATATGTACATGTATTATGATACTTAATATGTAATATTACATATCAGTATCCATTCATATTACATATCAGTATCCACTTGATCCACTTGATTCCAGCATCTAAAAGCGCAGAGGTTTGATGTTTTACTTGGCATCACCGGCGTCACCGATGCTTCTTGGCCTGACAGCCGCGAAGCGCAACGACAGCTTCGCCGCGCCATGCGGCGGCGCTGGGCTGCCATGCAGCAGGGAAGAAAGACCAGGAAACATGTGGAGTTTACCAGCAAAAATGGTGCTCTTACCAGGAAAAATCATGATTTTGCCAACATTGCCTTCTTTTAGGATGAAAAGTACAAAAAATACCAAGAATACAGGGTTGAAAGTTGAAACCACCAACCAGAATCGTTCTATTCTTTTCGGGGCAGTGAAAGGAATAATCACCACCAACCCAGACTTGGGGGAACAGTGGTTCAGTTTTGAAGTCTTTCTGGCGCAGCCAGAACTCCCATCCTTGGAAAATCGAAGCCAGTAGCAAGAATCAGCACTGCCCATTGATATGGCAGTGTGTCAAAACCTTGTACCCCTGGTGAACATCGAAATAGCTGGTAAATGGATGTTCATCCCCCTAAAAATGGTATTAATAGGTATTGATCCATAGCCATATACCCTCCGGTAATCAAACATTGCTAGCTGGAAAATCCCCGAATTCGCCATGGAGGTTTTCTCTTCGCTCGGACATCGTTCACGATGGTGGATGTTCCAGCATGCCATGTTTGATGACATGGGGTATATCCCATTATAACCCAAGTATAAATCCCATTTTATATATATATAATGTTATATTATATATATATCCTATCAACATCTATTTATTCACATCCTTAAAAACCCCATGTCGAAATTTATTCATTCGGACCATCATTCGGCTGTCAAAACCGTGGCACGTCAACTTTTCCCATAGGGGATGAGCCTCAACCCACTCGGGATTCCATGCTTTGACCATGGCCATTGCATGTGTGGGCTATGCGGCTAAGCCACTTTGCAGTGGCGTAAGATCACCAGTTCTTCCAGTTGTTTCTGAATTGACCAGCATGGAATATAGCCATTGGTTGCTAGTTAATATCCATTCATATTATTATTATTATTGTTATTACTATTATTATTTTTATTATTATTATATGTACATATATTAACATATGTTAACCTCATCTTAATATATCATTAACATATTAAGGTCGCCATGAATATGTTAATTCGCATCTCCATGCATATCATCCCATCAAAAGTCATTAAACCCCTATGTTTCGATGGTGGTTTGAATTTCCTGAATATTTCCCATGTCAGGGAAAAATCGCATGAAAACCAGATGTCATATCCCCTTGAATATCCCATTGAATACCCTGCGGTAATCACATGGCTGGAAAATCCCTCAGCTATAGTTCGATGATTTTTCCGGATTAGCGAAGGGTATATCCCCATGAAATCTGAAGTTGATGGTTAAATCACCACCTAACATATCATCAGTTGACCATGAGTTTTTGCGTCTAAATTCCAACATGTGATTTGATATTCCCATTCAGAATCCCTGGAAAATCCCATTAACCATGATGGTTAAGCTCAGCTGCCAGGTTACAGTGGAACTCGCGAACCAACGTCGAAGCTTTGGAAAAATCGCGGTGATCCAATGGAGGGATGAGATGACAAGGGAATCATCGCAACATGCAATAATAGTGGTTGAGCTTAACCATCAAGGGGAATTCAAAATGATGGTTAACTGATGGTTTTCGTGGGATTCGCCATGGTATTTCGCTGATTTCTTGCTGACTTGGGAATGGTGTGCAATGCTGCCAGACAATGGGATAAATTTACTGAAATCTCGTGGGATTTAGCCGCACAGGACTTGGTATCTCGATATGAATAGATGAATGGATCACAATGGATCTATATAGTGGCACCTGAAATCAGGATTATCTCAGATGCTATATTATCCATTCAGCTCTTAGTGGTCCAGTCTCAGGGGTGCGTTGACTGCCCAATGAGTATCTGAACGCGCTTCATGCGCAAAGGGACCTTTCTTGTGCTAAAGATTTGGAAGATGTATGAAGATGTTGGTTACTAACCAACAGTCCAGATCCAAGCTCTGTCATTGAGGATGCAAGCACATCTTGGGGCACCTAACGGACGCCTTTGTTGGTCAATTTGTGTACTTCAAACCCTGGAAACCATGGGGGCTCCAATTCGGACATACTTATCGTGGTTTGTGATTTCAATATCTACTAGTTGATGGTGTCCATTTTTTTTTTAACCCTGGGATAAAAATCCTAATTGACTAATATCTTTGAGATGGTTTGTTCTGACTTTCACAGTCAATCCTGCACTGCTACTTTTGGTAATTCGGTAATTACTTTCGCCTTGGCCTTGGCAGCTTAGCAGGGCGGGAAAATGGCTTGAAGCCACCCGTCCTGCTGCACCAGGAAGTGAAATCCCGACCTCACTTCTGCGATTTTGTCGCCTGATACGCTTGGTACGGATCGTGCGCCTCGGCGATGGCTTGGCTGCGGATGTACGTTTTTGTAGATGCTAAACTTTTCGGGGCTTTCGGAATCATGGTTACCAGAAGGAAAAGAGTTCCGTCGAGAAACCAATCACAAATCTTGGCGGCATCAGCAATTCCATAGATGAAAACTGGTTGGAAATTGGGAGATAGCTGTTTGTTTCTGCCTCAGTTGGAGGAGATGGTTTAACATGGTTTAACCAGAGTCATTTGACAGCCAGGGACCTGTGGGACCTGTATGACCTCCATATTTGACGAGAAAAATCTGGAAAAACCTGGCTGGTAAATTTTCCAGTAAACCAACTCACCAGTCACCAGTTGAATATTGCATGGTGGACCCACAGCAGTTCACCTTGGGTAAAACCGGAACATGTCCTAGTTGTAGTTTCCTTACCTGGCTGGTGGTTTCATAGCTTTCCCCCTTGAAAAACTTGGGATGAGTTTCTACCGGATGTTTAATCAGTTAAGGTTTTTGTTATTTTTACATATATATATATAGTGAGGTGTATATTATATAATTAATATATATATATACACAGAAATATTTATGTATGATATTCAGAAACATTCTACCGGATGTAGATACACGATTTATATAGACATATGAGTATACATAGTCTACGTAAACAAATGTCTACAGTCAATAATGTGTTCATATGTGTTCACTCAAAAAAAGATGCTTCGCTGGTTCCATGGTGTCCATGCTCAGTCGACAACCAACCAGCTGCGCTATGCTGCGCTTCGCTTAGGAAAGTGTTTCGATTGAAATTCATGAAGGATTTGCGGCTTATGGTGAAGGGCTTAGCAACTTGGCACGTGCGCCTGTGGTGTCTTGATTGGGGGCACCGACCGCTGAACCAAGGTTAACCTGATTTATCAGTTTCCCAAGCGGTTCATGAACGTTGGACTACGATCAGATCAGTTCAAACTATCCCTCGTGAAGCAAGGGCTTTGTGATGAAGTTTGGCCACTGGTTTTCTACAATAGAGCCATTTTGATGTATCAATTTGAGAGCACTCACCGGACTTACAGAACATCGTTTCGCAACGTCCAGTATTGATATGAAGAAGATTGAATATGGTACTGGTTGGTGGTTTCAAACATGGCTTTTATTTTCCATTTCATATATGGGATGTCATCCTTCCCAAGATGGTTAACACCACCAACCAGGTAGTTGGACCACGATGCGTCCATGTTTGTGATCCAGGTGAAAATGGTGAAAATACTTGTCGAATACATGGAATCGGCTAGTCCGAAAATGAGGTATACCGGTATACCTCCAAATAGCATCAAATAGCTATTTCAACACGGAAGGTGATGACAAACCAGTGGATTTTGGTGAATATACAGTAATTTATAATGCCCCAAATGTTCAGACAAAGCCAAATTTGTTCGAGTAGACGGAAGCCCCGCTGTTTTTTTAGAGACATTTTCAGGGCAAATCCGGGTGATTCACAGCAAAGAACAGATGATGCCTGGGAAATATGACCCCTTCTTATGAGTTTGAATTTATGTTGCCATGTTTGGGTCATGAGCCGGAATAACTGGCTTGTACACCTGGTGTGGATGAAGGATGATGAAGGGGGTCTCCACAGTTTGAATTGGAATATGTTTAAATCATTGTCAGACAGCAGCTAGAAACAGCTGTACTATAGAAAGTGTCTCCGTTCTTTCACAACTGTGAACGAGGATTCAGTAGGTGCTTGTAACATCTTGTAACCATGTCCCATCCCCAGGAAAGAAATACCCGCGCATATTGGTTACTGAACATGTTTGATAGGTGACTATCCCATGACTACCCGATCATCGGTTCAAACGAGAAACTTCTCTCAACACGAACTGCCAAAGCCCATGCCACACAGGTAGAGTTGGTGGTTAAATGGAGATGGAACAAAAAAAACATGCATGATCTATCATGTAATATTTAGGGATGAACCTAGAAATGGCTGCCAACTATTTTAGGCTGACAACATCTGACACCTAACCCAAGGTTGCTGGTATCCGAACCCTTACCCTGGCGTTTACTTTGTTACTCTCGGTGATCTATGTGTGTCTCGGCAGGGGCCTGCAATTTTGTGTCAGACCTTGCCATTGGGGAAGATAGATGGGAGTAAAACCATGTAAAACCAATGGAATTTAGGGGTGCACCCCAAAAATACCATATTTTTTTCGGAGAAACAAATTTGTTTGGGTCCAAACTTAAGGCCCAATGATCCCGACCAATTGGGTGATTGCTGTCTGATGAAACTTTGATGCTTCCCAGTTTGATAATGTTTGATAGAGATCATTGCATAAAGTTGGAATCACTAGTGAATTGATGCAAATTCACTGAATCTGACCAACTTGTAGAAACCCCTTCATTTTTTGTGTTCTTTTTGTACCCCAAGGATTGGACAGATGATCCCTGGTTCATGGTTCGTCTTTGCTGTCCGAAAGACCACATTAGATCCTCCAATCTACTTCGAAGCAAGAATTTTGGGTGACCATTTTTGTTGTATTTTTGAGTCGTCTGGAGTCAGTTGAATTTGCGTTTCGAGCTGAACACTTCGTCAGTTTTTGTTCCCTTTTTCCCTGTGAAAATCAGCTGGAAAATCCCACGTGACGACTGGATCTCGAGGATCTCGGGCTTTGCCACCTACACCATTGGGAGAAGTCACCTGGTCAGCGAAATCCCTAGGCCACATCCACGAGATAATCGTGGATGTTTCTGGGTACATTTTATAAACATGTCATTCCTAATATTTCCTAATTAGTAGGGTACACCGCCAAATCATCCACGTGAAAAATAGGATCTTCCATGAAAACATATGAAAACCAACCGAATCTAGCCGAAATCATCAAAACCTCAGCGGATGTTCCATCCATTTTTCCCGATCCTTGGCAAAACAATGTAACAAGTCACAACTGTCACAACAGACAACCCACCACCTATAAGGAGGTTAAAACCAGGCGTTCTTCAACGTTGTTCATTCGTTCCAAGGTCTCCCAAAAAAAAACATAAAGGGCCTAAATCGGTACATCAAGCGGCTCAACCTCCAAAATCCAGGGCGCCATCCAGCGAACGGTTCATCCCGTGGGTTGTCACGAGTTACAACGACGTACGAATTAAACCACGAACTCATGAACATCACGAAAATCATATAAAATCAAATAAATTTATTAATTGATCATCCCAGAAACGCCCAAACTTTCCTGAAACAAACTTTCGGATGAACCATCTTTGAGGTAGCCAGGTAGCCTTTCAGCATCAGGTCGCGAGACGGAAGAGCTGGAGCTCGCCAAATACTTTCGCAACTTGCCCTTGCCGCTGAGCCGAACGCCGCAACGCTTGGGAGGGGCCCTGGCCAATCCTGGCCATTGAACACCAGCCCGAAAAACATAATAATGACATATAATGACGATGGGGATACCACCTCAAAAATATGATTTTCGGAATCATTATGTTTATATTGAGATATTTTTGTTTGAGTTATATAGATGGTTTTCCCCAGTGGAGAGGAAAATCAGGAGGCGGAGTTCTGTTGTTGGCGAAAACCCGACGGGTAAACTATTACTGCCTTTTTGACCCCACAACGGCAGACTTCAGCATTTTTGTTGGTGGTTAGTAGGGTTTCCCATCACCTCAAGCTTGGTGTATTTCTTGGGGATTGCTTAATATGTTTTGTGTGTGTTGCGAGAAATTGAGCAACTGGAATTTGGACACAAATTGAAGCGTGAAGAACGAAGAACCTATGATTGAAGTTTGTTTGTGGAAAAAAATGGTAGAAGTGGAACATGGAACGCCAAAATTTGAAGAAAACGTGACAAATAATTATCGATAATTATCGTGATTATATCTATAATAATGTTTATTTATTATTGTTGTTATTATTATCATCATTGTTATTTATATTTATATATATATATACATGTATATACAGTATGCACTTATACAGTATAAGATATTTATCTTTGTATTTTGGAGGTCTCAGCTGCAAAACGGTGCAATTCAACGTTGGCCCAGGTCGATGTTCACGGCCTTTCGTTGCTTCACGGGTGAATGCACCAACGATCTAGGCGGGGATGGCTCTCCACAGCCATATGGAGTGATCCTGGCACCTCAAATCCGAGCCTGGATCATATCAAATCTCCAAAAAGCTGCAATGAATCATTGGGTCTTCACTCAAAAGCAGGCGTTTCTTCACTAGAAATACCCGGCCTGGTCAACGTTTACATAACGAACTGGAAAGATCCACCATGTTGTAGCTGGGTAAATCATGGTAAATCCACTATCAATGGCCCATGTTCAATAGTTTTTTGTATGTTTACCAGGGGGTATAGGGTTTCACAACCGACCAACGATCTGCCAGGATACCCAATGACCTCGATGCTGGCGCAAAAATTTGGTTTACCGTGGCCGGGCGACGATTTTTCTGGGGGGGATCTCCAGGGCGAAGCGAAATGCATGGCGAGATATGGTGAGTTGGGAAGATGAACTCTTGGATTTATATGGATTCATGGGGTTAAACACTATATATTGTTAATCACGAAAAAAATCACGAAAAACAAATCACGAAAAAAAATCACCAGATTCATGGGATTTCGGGGGAGCCATATGGGATATCATCTCATCAAAGTATACCAGAACCGACACCTGGGTATCCCGTCAGCATTTGTGTGTCCGCAGCTGAGCAGCGTACAGATTGTGTGAGAGAGGGCCCTACCACCAGCTACACCATGACCCACCCTGTACCCATGATGAAACAGATCTGGGCATAGGAAAATAATTTCAATAGGAACGGCATCTAGAAATGGGGCTCTTATTTCAATAGATGTACAGAGAGATACAGAGAGTATGTAAGCCAGATAGTACCCAAGTGGTAAACCAACGAAAGCCAGGTCAAATCGCATAGATTCAGAGGAATAAAGAGTTGTGGATCGCGTCTCTCAGACTCTACCAGCAGCTTGGTGTTTCTCAACCGTTCAGTCCATCAAGTCGTGAGGTCATGGATCAATATTTCAAGTTGATCACAGATTGACTGCTGAGAAAATCATATTTTTCATATGTTTCATCCGTTTCATCCCTCCGAAATTGGGTGTCATCGAACATTGTCGTTGCCCATTGGGTCTCCCTTCTCGCGGTCTCCCGAGGTTTGTGGCTTGCTACATCATGAGCTACATGTTGGTCTCCATGGGCCCCCCGGCCGCAAAGAACACTTCAGAGAGTTCGGCTCCGCCCAGTTTGTGACCCAACATTTTGTTCGCAGCTTCCTAAAAGTCATGAAGTCATGGTGGGTTTCAGGATGTTTCAGGTGCATCCCAAACTGGCTTAAAAACCACTTGGCGAGGCATCTTCAACGTCATTCTGGCAGCGACTCTGGTGGCAACCCCCCCAAAAAAAACATGGGTTTATCACAAGATGTTCCGTATAGAAATGACCATTTGGGGCTATCCTCCATGCTCATGCACACAATTACCATTGGCAATTGAGATCTGAAAATGGCCAGTTACAGTTGAAGAGATAGGCAAGATAGGTAAGAGAGGATATCTGGAAATTACCTATCGTGACAGATATCCTCTCTTACTATGGGATATGAAAATCATCGATACACAGTTATATCTGTCAGATATCTGGAAATCGATAGACAGCTTCATCACCATGGTTAAGATAGTAAGATAGGTAAGAACAAAATGGTGATGAAACGATGAAACCCACTTGTTCTACCCTCTGGTAAACTAGCATAGCTATTGAAAATGACCATATATAGTGGATTTTCCCATTAAGAATGGTGATTTTCCATAGCTATGTTAAATTACCAGAGGGTAACTCGTTCATATGAAAATCATCGATACACCGGAGATCAGCAAACATCCCGGGCCGAGATCCAACACGTGGGGATGGGACAAGCCATTGAAGGCCGAAGTTATGGCCCTTGCGGCTGGGGGTAATATGTTTTTATAATGCCCAAATAGATAGAAACAAATGTTTCCAGGATATTAGATATATATTATCAAAGGAAGTTGGGAAGCAATCTTCGGAGTTACGGACAAACAGAATTGTGAGACTTTACATCACATAACAGTACATCACATAACTTTACATCAACGAAGGGTGGTGTGAGACTTTACATCACACAACAGTACATCACAATCGCATAAAAGATGATGACGAAGGGTGGTGACCAAGGATGGTGACTGAGGGAAGTGGTGACTAAGGGAAGTGGTGACTAAGGGAAGTGGTGACTTAGGGAAGTGGTGACGAAGGGAAGTGGTGACGAAGTGGTGACTAGGGGAAGTGGTGACTAAGGGAAGTGGTGACTTAGGGAAGTAGTGACGAAGGGAAGTGACTAAGGGAAGTGGTGACTAAGGGAAGTGATGACCTAGGGAAGTGGTGACTTTGGGAAGGGGTGACTAAGGGAAGCGGTGACTTAGGGAAGTGGTGACGAAGGGAAGTGGTGACGAAGGGAAGTGGTGACTAAGGGAAGTGGGGAGTAAGGGTAAGGGAAGTGGTGACTAAGGGAAGTGATGACCTAGGGAAGTGGTGACTCTGGGTAGGGGTGACTAAGGGAAGCGGTGACTAAGGGAAGTGGTGACTTTTAAGGGAAGCGGTGACTAAGGGAAGTGGTGACTAAGGGAAGTGATGACCTAGGGAAGTGGTGACTTTTGGAAGGGGTGACTAAGGGAAGTGGTGACTAAGGGAAGTGGTGACTTTAAGGGAAGCGGTGA
Source organism: Cladocopium goreaui (assembly GCA_947184155.2). NCBI lineage: Eukaryota > Dinophyceae > Suessiales > Symbiodiniaceae > Cladocopium > Cladocopium goreaui. Next base: position 74,338 of record CAMXCT020001296.1, read on the forward strand.
CTAAGGGAAGTGGTGACTAAGGGAAGTGGTGACCTAGGGAAGTGGTGTCACAGGGAAGCGGTGACGAAGGGAAGTGGTGATGAAGGGAAGGTCTGACGAAGGGAAGTGGTGACCTAAGGGAAGCGGTGACGAAGGGACGTGGTGAGTAAGGGAAGTGGTGACAAAGGGAAGTGGTGACGAAGGGAAGTGGTGACCCAGGGAAGTGGTGACGAAGCCAGAGCACGAAACCGTACGTTTTTCTGTGTAAAATGGCTGCAGGCGGCGATGAAGGGTACCTTGTGTGTGCGCGGTTGCAGTTTGGATCGTTTCGAAGTCAATCAGTTCTCCCTTGGTGTTCTGCAACGCGGGGATGCAAATCGCATTGTAATGGCTGCATGAATGTTGCCTGGGACTTGTGTTGTGGAGGAAGCCCGAGCACGAAACCGTGTGTTTTTCCGTGTTCCTCCTTGGTGTTCTGCACGCGCGCGTAGTTCTATTCACTTGTTGAATCTCTGGTTGCAGATCGCAGTGTAATGGCTGCATGATTGTTGTCATGTTCTGTTGCCATGTGCATAGATACATGCGAGTTTGCCACATGATGCTGCAAAACGCATTGTAGCGGCTGCGTCAAGGTTGCTTGGTGCCGCAGCTGCATACGTAATACGATTGTCTTTTGCGGCTGGACACTGTAAATCGTATTGGAGTGTGATTTGTCAGCAGTTTTTTTCAATTTTGGCGCTTGCGATTTTCGTTTTAAAATTCCTTTTAAAAAGTGCTTCAAAATCGTGTTTCTTAAATGTTTTTTTGCATTGGCGCTGAGATCCAGTTTCGGAGGGAGCTGCAATTTCTCACGCCGCTGCGCGTAGTTCCATTGTGTTTTGCAATTCAATATCTCGATATCGCATTGTAACGGCTGCGTCAAGGTTGCTTGGTGTCGCGACCGCTTTCGTAATATTACCCACAGACGCCGCGTGTTGCCCAGACATTAACATTGAGGATGTCGTGTTGTTAAATGGGATAGGAGAGATTGCAGAAAACACTGCATATACACAGAGTTTTCTGGTTTGGGGTTCAAAGTTTTGAGGGTTCAGGGTTTAAGGTTTTTTGGTTTTAGGGTTTTGGGTTTTTGGGTTTAGGATTTAGGGTTTAGGGCTCGTCTGGGAAATTTCAAAACACTGGGTCTGCGCAGGTGTTTGAGCGTGTTGAAGAATAATGGTTAAACGCCATGTGAACTTTCCGGGCAACACGCAGCGCCTGGCCGTAATATTATTATTGTCTTTTGCAGCTGGACATTATAAATCGTATTGGAGTGGCTGCATCAAGGCTGCGATTGTGATTTGTCAGCAGATTTTCTCAATTTTGGCGCTTGGTTTTCCTTTTAACCTCAAAATCGTTCTTTTTGAGGCTTCGGCGCCGAGATCCGGTTTTGGAGGTGCAATTTTTCACACTGTTGCGCAAGTTTTGTAGTAAAATCGAGTACTGGGACACACTTTGGGCAAGCTTTGCGGTACAAAGTAGTACTGCGAATTACTTTGTGCAAGCTTTAACAAAGTATTAAGTAGTACTGGGACATGCTCTGTGCAAGCTTTGTTATACAAAGTAGTACTGGGAAGTGCTTTGTGCAAGCTTTGTAGTGCAAAGTAGTCCTGGGAAGTACTCTGTGCAAGCTTTGTAGTAAGAAAATATAGTTGCTCCGCTCCAGCTTGTGTTGCAGCAAGTGCCATGTGACGTAAAGAAGTTAAGGTGTGCTCGGATGAGATGAAAGTAGCTGAGAAGAACTTAGGCGACATCTGCGAAGAAAGGAGATGAGATGACAAGAGCTGAAACAATGTCAATTTAGGTGAGAAGAGATCAGATGAGATGAGTTGAGTTGAGATGAAGTATGAAGTTGAGATGCGACCTGAAGGGTGAAGTCTAAGCTTCGGAACGCAAAGCAGCGCTTGGCGTTGCATTGCATCGGGGTCGCGCGCAGGTCGTGTTCTTGGACAACAAGCACGCACGCACGGGCCTGGCTGGCGCACGGCGCATGCAAGTTCTATAGATGAGAAAGGCCTTTTAGTATAGCCCCAAGGCAATTTCCGCCCTGCCTCGTGCAGGTGCTACTGGTATAAATATATATCATATAAATATATATATATATGTATCTACTTAAATATAGATATAAATATTTAGATATAAATAAATAAATATATAAATATAGATATATAAACATAAATATTTAGATATAAATATATAAATATAGATATATAAATATAAATATAAATATATAAATATATCAATAATTATATATATATTTATTTACATGATACTTGCTTCATACTTCCACTTTTCCCAGTTATCTATTTGAATCGTCCATTCAGGAGCCCAAAATGGCTGGAGCTGTGCCACACAAGTCTTCCTGAGTATTTCATGTATCTTTGAAAACGGCAAGAAAAAACCTCAAATTGTCATCTTTGGAGTGGAAAAGGAAGATAAACTATGGGATTTTGCGGTGTTCCCGAAAGTATTCTTCTGAGGTTTTCGTGAGATGTTGGGGCTCTCCCGAGATGTTCAATGAGTGAAAAGGATGTTACCATTGAATTGGGATGTTGGGGCCTTTCCCATTTTCGCTCCTGCCAGTTATCTCGGCCGAGGTCTATGTGGAGATCACCATGAAAGCTGCCAAGGAGCAAAACCATGAAGAAATATGGTCATAGGGTGGGTGGAAGGCATCCTGCACCACCACCTTGGATGGTTGAAACCCATCCAAAATAACGGGATAAACCCGGATGTTTACCACCTATCAACTGGCGCACGATTTCGCAACCATCCACAGTACCACCATTCATATCTATTATGGACCAAGTTCATGGCCATTTTCATAAGGATCTCGCCATTTTATGGTGGGATGAATGACCATAACCAATACAAAACAAAAGTACCGTGACCATGGCACATGCGGATTTCTGTTTGAACATGTTGGAAAGTCCAGCGCCATTCCAATGGATCATCATTAATGATAGGATAAACTCATTTTTCTCTATGTTTGAGATAAACAGTACGGGTTGGTGGTTGCATGGCTAAGTCATCTGACAATTGCGGGTTACCTTTGTAGATAGTTTTACCTTCACCCTATTACGTTTGTAATTCACCTTTTATTTTCCATTCAAATTCCATTTGCCATGACAGTTACATTCACCTAACTGTTGTGGTATTTGTATCTATTTGTATTTTCAAACACACCTGAATATTGCGGACAAATGGTATAATTATCGTTCAAATACTTGTTTGTATCCAAAAATCGTATCTATGGTATCTATGTGTGAGTCTATGTCATTTCATACCCCCAACTTAGACCCATGTATGGTTTGGAGCATCATGTTATCACGTTTTTCCCCATCAAGATGGCCATAAATTGGTGTAGATTGTAGACGCCCCAAGTATGGTACCTTTCTCAAGAGCCAGGAGACAGAAGCGACCACGGCGGAGCAGCACGCGCGGGAATCCATCCGCGTGGCACGTACCACCCGTGCCCAGGATAAGAGAACATCATCGGGGAATGGTTTCAATGGTGGGACTTAGATAGGGAGGTTTCCATAAATGGGGGTACCCCCAAATGAATGGTTTATAATAGAGAATTCCATTATACATATAAAATGGATGATTTAGAGGTACCCCCATTTCAGGAAACCTCCATATGATGTAACCATCCAATTATCCAATTTTAAGGGTATCTAATTTTGACCCCATACCTATGATTACCTGGGGGGGTTCTTAAGTCATGGTCCCCAAGTCACCATGGTTGTTTCAATACGAATGTTGATGAATGACTTGGATGATCTGGGGGGGATTCATTGAGCGATACCATTAGGAATTGGGGTTTAACCAGCAGAAAACCGGGTTTTGTTTCGGGGGTTGTCGTCCCGAAGCAGGGTTAAACTTGAAACCTATGGTCACCGATAGTCACAAGAGGGGTATATCAAATTCGACTTGAGATTTGTATTTACCCAATTTACCCCCCTTGGTATCTGAGGTATTGGGAGCAAGCCTCATTTGTGGATTATAAGAGGGATGTAGGAGGGATGTAATTGTGCATAGAACCATGTCATGATAGTTTTTCTTGGGGTACCCTGGAATAGCAATACCGGGATAACCTAATATAAAACGGAGCTCAACCATGAGAAATTGCTGGTTAAGGTGGTGTTGCCATTCTGAAAATGGGATATATCATATTATCTATCTATATATACATACATATATAATCATCATACGGACAACTAATCTATATATACATACATACATAATCATCGCCTCTATCATGAGGGACTTTGACATCGTACGGAAAGAACGAACAACTCTTTGGATAAGATGGATGAGACGGGTGCCGCGGAGCATCGGCTTGGAGGGACTTTGTGGATGTGTATATGATATAGACACATAATGACACATAGGTATATGTAGATACAGGTATTAGATGTACATTCAGTCCAAACTACATACCTTCTAGATTTATCTGTATATATCTATCTATATATATATATGTGTATGTATTTGTTACATACATACACATATGCATATATATATACATACTGTATACATATACATTTACATATACATATACATACACATTCACATATACATATACAAACATGCAAACATACAACATGCATGGTAACGTTCCACTCCACACCTGGCGTTGTTCCTTGGCGCCCCAGGTGAGTTGCTGAAGAAATTTGCCGCGGCTTATCGCATCTTCCAGGAATTGGAAGAATGCGAGGCACGATGATGTCAACTCGCCGTCGGGGACGGTGGCCTTAAAAGTTCAAAGATGCCGGATGATTGTTATTTGGGAAAATTGGTTGAAATATCTTACTAATATGTTGGAAGAAATTTGGGAAGGTCTTTTGAGAGTTCTTTTGAATATGTTTCGTAGATTCCGGTAGATCTTGCAAAGGAAGGCACCCAAAGAAACATGAGGGTTTGCTCCAGCGTTGCCGAACGCCAAAATCAAACGCGAGAAATTTGCTGGGGGATTTCCAAAAATTGCGGACCCCAAGTCATCATCCAAAAGTCGTTGTATCCTCAATGGGAAATCCCCCTGGAAACCGCAGCACGACTCCAGGGCCATCAACAAGTGACGCGCCTGGAGTTCCGTGGGGGCAGCACCATATTTACAGACGATGATGTGTCTTGGACGCAGGGATTGGGAAAAAGTTGTTCGTTCATGATGATTAATTAATCCACCAGAACCGGGGGAAGCTACTGAGAATTAGATAACTAGATATATAGTTTCTGATAGTGTATGTAATTGTCAACAGTTTTCAATTCCCATACAATTGTCGTTGTTTGGAAGGCCTTTTAAAGATTTTAAAGCAGATCCAAGTAGTATGGGAATTGGTCCGAAAATCTTGGGAAAGAGCAGGAATTCAATGTTGATTCTCATGGATACCCAGGAATCTCAGGTTTGACGAAGGAGAATCCAGAAAAATCAACCTGGTTTGACGAAGGATGTCCCAATTCAAACAGAAAAAAAATAGTTAAAAACTGTTTCTGACCCAGAAGAAACCAATTTTTATAATCAATTTGACCAACATGGCTTCAACTGGATGATGTACCCACGGTCATGGTCAAACCTGGGGTATCATGGGGGCTATCACCAACAAGAGGTCCGGGCGAAAAAAAGCAAGAAGTGCTGGTACAAAGAACTAATCCTTGGGGGATTCAGGCTGTATTCTTGGATTTCTTGGCAGGTCAGGATGTGTAAATTTTGTAAATGCAATTGGCACGAAGCATTGCTCAACTGAGTTCAACTCTGGGAATATGCAAAGGAGGGGCCAGATGATTCCCCGCAGATGAGAAGATATCATCATCACACGTGAAAGAAAAGGCACATCACGGAATGAAACATAGCACTACCCCGCTCAAGTGCATTCTCTTTCATTGATGGCATACAAGCTGTTATGCGTTCTTTGATAGGAGCTCCAAAATCGGTTCCACATGTCCCCATTACCCTCCGAACATCATCTATGCAATCAAGCAATAGATGATTTTCCCAATCAAAACCACAGGGAATTTCCCGTTGCCATCTTTGACTCCCGAAGGCTAAATTGTGAGTCATTTCTACACTATTCAGTAGCTGGAAGCGTAGAATTCAGACCAGCTGGTTTGCTGGTACAAACAACTGAGATGGAAGAATTCTATTGTGATAGTGATGGTGATGGTGATGATGATGATGATGAGGATGAGTTTGGTCATGATGAATTTGATGATTTTGTGATTGCATGATTTGGAGATTTGGAGATTTAGTGATTTGGTGAAATTGATTCTAATATTGACGAAATGTACTAATTTTGCATTTATAAAACTATCGGGGCTCAGGGAAAACGACTTCCCTTGGAAGAAGACTGTGGCCAATTTCTTCATCATATTCATGTGTTGTTTATTGATGTTTATCTGTTTATTGAACATCCGAGAGTTCCCATGTTGGTTGTTTCAATCCCCAACTGGTTGGTGGTTTCAAACATGTTGTTTTCCATTTCATATGGGATGTCATCCTTCCCATTGACTTTCATATTTTTCAAGATGGTTAAATAACCACCAACCAACCAATGTGAGTTGCTTGCATCAAATTTTTGCTAACCCCTTCATGGCGGCGATCCCCCAGTGAGGTCCATGACAAGATTGTCCGTGACCCCAGAAGCTTTTTTTGGCGAGGGATTAATTCGTAGCACTTTGCCGACGATGATTTAATGGGATAGGGCCTTAGGGGTATAACTTTCGTGGCTCAGTTTGTGCAACTCACCCAGGATTTTCCTGATGTCAATTTAGCGGAAGATGGAGTGTTGAAAAACCAGCAAACCTGAGAATGTTCCATCAGAATATTGGTTTAAACTGTATACTATTCTATTGGACATCCGAATAATGATATAATCCCTGAAACACTTCAGATGTGCGCTTCAACTGTCCGATATGGTGGCTCAACCAATTGCCGCACAATAGCCGGCACTTGAACACCAAAAAACACCCAACACCGTCTGGTCAGATGATTGGTGCCGGTTTCCATTGGTTTCCTCTCTTTTCTTTCCTGAATTATGAGATAAACCACCCACTGGGTCAACCAAGCGCTGCTAAAGCCCTGCTAGTTCAATGATTAGTTCGGGGTTACCCTCTGGTAAACTAACGTAACTATGGAAAATCACCATTTTTAATGGGTAAACCCACTATAAATGGTCATTTTCAATAGCTATGTTAGTTTACCGGAGGGTACACTATCCAATACAGTGAGGATGACCAGAATCCATGAGCTGGGAATCCCGGTTTGAAGCACAGCGAAAATGACAGTTACCGAAGATGAGCCATGACCACCACCAGATGAAATATGACGTTGGTGCTTTTTGAAAATATCCCAAAAAATCACCGGATAAGTTTCCCGATAAGCAAAAGATGATGAGTTGAAGCTGGATAACTTGGGGTCTGACTCTTTTCAATGTCCCACTTCTAGATTATTCCCTTCATTGCTTTCTTGTTAATACACCCATTGTCGGTTAACTGATCACAAATGTTTGGTTGGTGGTTTCACAGGTGCTTATTTACAACAACTGGCTGATCCATAATGTTGATATGATCCCAACTGGCTTCGGTCCAAGTGGCAAGAAAGGCCATTACCAAAGAGCTCTTCCTACTCGTCATCCAGGAGCTGCGGCTATGGATCCGTGATTGAAATGAGCTACTCATGAGTTATATATGACAGGAATATCTCCCTTAGATTCTTTGGTGAAAAGTTTGCAACGGGGATGCACATCCCAGTACTGCTTGTTGATCAAACAGTGACCAGGTTCCCCCTGATTTTTATATCCTGATTGATGCTGATCCACAGTTGTTCTTTCGGAATCCTGTCGTCAAAACCTCATTGAAAGCATCTTTAAATCGCAGTTGTGCTGCTGGAAATCCCAACTAACAGATCTCAAACCCTTCTTGATCCATTTGAAAACCCACCATGTGTTCATCTCATTTTATCTCCCTTCGACCCCTTTTTGAAGATCTTTTTTCTGCCTATCTTTGGTGGCCATTTCTGGTGGACAATTCCCTCTTCTTTTTTCATAGCACTATAGGACCGCGACGTGCAACGTCTGATGGATGAGTTGGACCTGCCACCGGATCGTGCCAACCTCTTCGAGGCGGTCGTTTTTTGCGCTCCTGGAGCCTGTGCGACTTTTCTATGGCATGTGGGGAATCTATAGTGGGATTTGTAATGATTATAATGGGAATGTGATGATGTTCATACATTTTCTAGTGAGATTTCATGGGAATGTGATGATGTTCATTATAAATGATGGGAATATCATGGACATGATCATCATTTTCCCTATGATAATGGGAATATCATGGGGAAAATATCATGGGAATTAGTAGGAATTAATGGGATCTACCACCAAGTATATAATATAGACTGACATAGCTGTGGGTACCGCCCAGTGATGTTTGTTGGTTTATGAGCCCCATTAACATCCATCAACTATAGATATAACCCCTATAAACCCCAGTTGGTGGAGTTATAACATGTTATAACCAATTTTGCCAACTAATTGTGGGCGCCACGGTATAGATGGCCCCCTTTAGTTCTTTGATTTATTTTGATTTCCCGCTTTTAAAAATGGCAATGTTCCAGTTTGCAAACTGTCAATTTACCAGAGGGTAATCACAGGGATAAATGATGTTGCCACCTCCCGTCGCGACAAAAATTCTGGAATGGGAATTGGGGGTAGAGATCCCAAGTAGTGGCCGAAGTCTTCAGGTTGGTGAAATCAGATTATTTATGCAGATACGGTTTATCCAAGCTATTGATTGTAGGCAAATAGTTACTACAACGGCTTGGAGCCAGTTCCCCTGGATCGGAGATTTATGGAAAATATCATGGAGCTATGTAGCGGGTATGGGGATGTGGGCTATAGTGGAATATATGGGGGGGTCCTAAAATAGGGGTACCCCCAAATCATCCATTTTAGTAGGATCTTCCACTATAAACCATCCACTTTAGGTTAGCCCTATTTATGGAACCCGGGTAAGCCACCACTGCAACATCGCAACAAATATAACCTGTTGACCCTGAAATTTACAGTAACAATCGAACATAGCGATTTGATGCAATTGGGATGCAGTAAGGATATAGTAGGACGTATATGACCAACACTGTAAGATTTTGGGTTTGTCGGAGAGGTTGTGTATACCCCAAAGTAACAAAATATCATGGTTCATCAGGAAAAGGATTTTCACCCAATGGATTTGGGGGTACCAAATTTTCAGACAAACCCAAGTAACAATAAGACCTAATTAACTATCAACAATGAGGATTTTGACCATCAACTCTCTTGCCTAAAATGGAGACGCCGCAAAAAGTGGATTCCTTACTAAAACACTTTGGTTTTTGGTGGCTTTTGGGGTCCCTTGACTAAGCCCAATAAGGAACACACACCACCCTTGAATGGTTCCAAATATATCCAAATATGTGGTTTCATCTCCTACTAGACATGTTTTCTGGTGGGTGTTAAATACTAAGAAACTGGGATTATACTATGTGTCTTGGATCTGTCAGTTGCTAAACTCGGCTCAACTAGCACTAGTACACTATGAAGATGATATAGCAATTGTCAATCAAGTGTTACTACTGGGGGGTGTATTCTGATTGTTTTTTATCATGTTATATGTTATCATGTTTTATCATGTTATATTATGATTATTATCAGTGTTTATTATGTTTGTTTTACACATACTCGTTTTATTGTGTAGTTCTTCTTCGTCCGTGGCAAATTTGCCACGCCATGTAGGTTCCGAACCATCCCAATCATCCAGCCATACCCTCGAAGCCATGGTTTCAGATTGCATCTATTCATTGGGGGAAAGGGCTTGGAGATGGCTATACTATCCCACATAGTTGGGCTGATTCACCAGTTTCAGCTTGAGATTTCACCATTTTCAAGCAACCAATGAGACAATGAGTTCGTTTGAAAATCGGGTACCCATGGGTACCCCGAAATTGGATTGTTAATCATCATTCTCCCCACTGAGACGGAATTCTTGGGGTATCTCCCATGGGATGCGTCCGCAGAGGACCTGGCGTTTGGTTGCGAAAGGTTCATAGAGCTTCCGATGGAAGGATTAAAAATTGGAACTTGAAATTTCACGGTCATCCAACCTGGCGTGATCCCCTTGAAATTCCATTGATTGAATATCTTGACTTGAATTGCCCTCGGGTAATCAAACATGGCGTGGTGGAAAATCCCCCAGCAATCTTTCGATGATTGTCCCATTTAACATTGTAACATTGTATAAAAACGGGGATTTCCATTTGCCGTGTCTGATTCGTGGAGGATATGTTGAATGTCAATTCTGCTGAAAACGTCGTGATGGAACGTGAGGCGAAGCCTGTTAAAACAGGGACCCCTCCACCTGCGAATGCCTCTCAGGGCTGCAAGGGCAGACCCTAAGAACATCTTCATCCTCGACTACGCTGGCTGGTGGTTGTTTATCACGAGGAGACTGTGGTTGAGAACAGCGGCAAGCGCGCTTTTGGGCAAACATTTTGATGAAGCAAAGCTTGCAAGATTGGCCCGCTAGGTCAAAGCTGGAGATCGGTTCAGAGACAAAATGAAGCCCAGACGCGGAAACCACAACTCTTCCTCAGGAATTGAATGATTACAGTACTGCATTATTGTTTCGGAGCAAAATTTCTGGACGGATACTCCCTGGTAATTCACCTTAGCTCTGAAAAATCACCGTCTTTAAGAGGCAATTTATCTATAAATGGGCAATTTTCATCAATTTGCCATTTTCCATTGCCCGCTGTTAAGTTCCCAGAGGGTACTCTGATTCTCTCTCTCTCTCTCTCTCACACCTGCGCCGGCAAATGGCCGCGATCCGGGCGGCGGAAGCGCAGCTGAGGTTGGCTCCGGCCACCGCGGCGGCAAACTAAGGTTTTGGTGTTTGGCGCTTCGATGCATAGCGCGTTCTCGCTACGGCTTGCGCGCGGGTGAGTCTCCAGCGGAAGAACACCGCCACGTGGTGGAGACGGGCATGCACTGAGGCCAGAGTGCATGAGCAAAGTGATTCCAAGAAAGGACTCCTGTCCCCACAGGAGCAAAAAATCAACAAGAAAGTGAAAAAGATGCCCAAAGAAAAGAATAAATTGATTGAAACTAAGACTCACTGGAGTCAGGGCCGCCTTTCCCAACCATTCCCAATGCTTTGCTTTCTGCTCTGCTTGGTGCAACCATGCTTTGCTTCTCACGTGGTCTCACCACGTGTGTGTCACATGGAAACACCTACTGTCAGTTTTGACAACTACACCGGCCCTGTGTGGGGGCCCCCCGGTTGCGATTCTGGGTGCGATTCTCTTGTTGCTAAGAGTTGCGCTTGTAGCGCTGTTTGCCAGCAGCGCCTGAGACCAGCGATTCCACTGCAGGAGATGGGTGGGATGGATGCGATGTGTTGCAATCACAGGTTTAGTACTTTGTTTAAGTATGGGGACTTGTGGATGTGCCTTGTTTGGCTTTTGTTTCATGCTTCCAATTTCAAGGTTGTTTCTCAAAGAAAGAAACGAACTTTGGAAAGAGAAAGTGGTCGGCATACTCGAAATGAAAACGTTGGCTGAAAATTAAGTTTACCCAAAAGCTGCATAAAAGGTGCGTCGCACATGTTTTGCATGGAGATGTCGGGCCAAGTTTTCCGACTAGGGCAAGTCATGTACAGAAGTGTGTCGACCGAGTGTGCAGTAAGACTTTCCGTGTCTTTTTTCTTCAATGGTGGGCAAAGCCTCTTTGGGATCCATTCTCCTTCGTTTTATGAGACACTTGGCTGAGTTTGACCCTTGGGTTGGGTGTAGGGTTGGAGAAGCTACCAATCTTGGACCTGGTGGAAGTCAGGCTACTGCGCGTAAAAGAGCTAAGAACCAACAAGGTCAGTCCCAAGAAGCAGGCCTTGCTGCTCAGTTGATGGCTGTTCTTGAAAATTTTCAGGCTGGGCCTAAGCATAAACGTGCTAAAATCAAACCAGACAATGACACGTCTGGAAACCAGTTGGCAAACACGTTGCTGGCTATTTTAAACAATGCCGTTCAACGAAACTGGAGCGATACCAAAGTTGCTGCCTCCATGATTGAACAATTGGAACCATTTGTCAACCACAACGACCAGACCCAAGACGAATGGGAGGAATCGGTTGGGTATGCTCAAGGGAACCAGTTTCATGAAGATGCTATGCAGTTTGAACCATGGCAACAGGGATCATATAATGAGCATAACTCATGGTATTATGACAGAACGTCCTGGTGGGACAAAACTGGACAACAGACCAGTTTCTCTGCTGAATCAGCCACGGTCACCGCTGCGGCCAATGCGGCATCGGCGAAGACTTCGTGGACTGGTCAAAGGTTTGCGGCCAAGGTTTCCGCGCAAGAGTGGAGTGCTCCGACGCAACTTGGCACAGTCAATCAGATGAGGAAGGCTTTGGAACAAGGACGAACCGTGACACAGAACCTGATCATCACCAAAGATCCTTCACGGTGGTTTCCAATGACCAGACTGGTCCCACTGTTTCCGTTTGGTGGGATTTGTCCAAACAACTCACTCATAAACCTGCTAGAGTTAAACTTAAGTTGTGGCAGGCGTCCAGCACGAATGGACCTATTCCCCAAAAACCTCAAATTCTTAATGATTTTGCGGTTTCTGACAGACCCAAACAAGTCACGGTGCGAATTCTGGCACCGGAATTTTACAGAAAGTTGCTCCCCGGAATTGACCATGCCGACACGCCGGCGACTGCTATCACGGAATGGAGTCAGCTCCTTGGCTGTAGGGTGAGCCAATTGAGCGGGGGCAATTGGCAAAATGTGTACCACAAACATGGATGTATCTTGGTTGGTCATCTTAAAATGTCTCTTGAAGATGCTGAAAGGTCCATCCTGCTGTCCGGAAAACGTGGATTGTTTTTCACCAAAGTCGACAAGAACCCAAAGGCTTCTGTGGTGTGGATTAGTCGAGGGAAAGATGTAAGTGAAGACTACTTTCACCAAGCAGTTGCTAAATCACAGCAACTGAACAAACCGCTCGTTTTGCGGCAAGGAGGGCATAATGACTTAGGCATTGTTGGAGCCTCAGTTAACGATGTCACCACCGTCAAACACAAAAATTGGGAACTGCTTGGGGCGCCAGTTTACTGGACCCAAGATGATGTGAATGTTTTCTTGACCAAAACCGAATGGAAAGAATTTGAAGTGCGGACTCGAAAACGGAAAGGCCGAGAAGCTGTTTGGATGTTTCGTGCCATTGCCGCACCTACTCAAAACGAACAGACGGATTTTTGGCATTTCACTGACAAAGACGGAAAATGGCATTTTACTGTCACTCCTGATAGGAAAGGTAGTGCCAACAAACCTCTGAGTGAATGGCTCAAACCCCCTAGGCAGAAGTGGGGTCAGAAAGAGGCCACCATGGCTCCTGTTGTTCCTCCCGTGGCCGCCACCCAACTTGATTCTAGCCAGGCTACTCAGGCCAGTCAAGCCAACAGTGAATCTCAAGGGGGTCATGGACAGCAAGAACAAAGAGACCGTGTTCGCTCTCCCCGACGAGGACAGGGACAAGCTGCTGCCTCTGTTAGGGCGCCGGTGCTGTCACCAAAAGAACAATTTCTCGAAAATCATCCCGGGTGGAAAGTGATTGACCCCAAAGGTCAAGGGGATTGTGGCTTTAGGAGCATAGCTCAAGCCATGACTTTCTCTCAGCAAACCACCTTGGACGAACAACAGCTTGAAAGAGAAGCTTGCAAGTTGAGAGTTCTCTCGGTTGGCCATCTGGTCAAAAATAAACATACGTATCAAAATGTATGGCAACCAGATTCTACTGCTACTGTCGAACAGTGTGCTGGACAAGACATCCCTCAGGATTTCAGTGACTACTGCATGGTTATTAGTAAAAAGAAGTTCTGGATGGATGGCATGATGATTCACGCCCTTATGGAACGGTTAGGCACGGTTATTGTGGTCTTCGTTTGGAATGGAGAAGACAAAACGTGGTCTCGTACTGTTTTTGCCCGCAAATTTCAAGATGATGTGGCCCAAATTTCCAAAAATGGTACCGCCCCTGTCGCGTTACTTTTGCAAAATCAGCACTTCTTCTTGCTCCAGCCAGAAGATAAAGATGCCGCCATGCCTTTGGCGTGGATGAAAAAGACTCCGGTTAGAGCCAGAGAGTTTTACACAGGGGCTGGAAAACATAGTACGTCCTCTTTGGTTGTGCCACCACACACTCCTACCCAAGTTTCTTGCACCTCCACTGTCAGGAAACGTTCTAAGGCCAGCAGGATCCGCTCATGCCGAGGTGGGTACGTCAGAATCTCAGATGGCCCGGATTCACCAGACTCGCGGCAGCCTTTGTTTTCCACCAAAAACCCCTGAGGTTGATGTGACCACTGTTGCCGACAGTTGTCAACTTGGTATGTCTCCTCCTAAACCTGCTTCGGACAGTTCTGGTAAAAGAAAACTGACTGCTGGCAAGTATGGTGTCATCGACCCGGACAAAGTTACTATTGCTCCTGTTGTTCAGGATCGTATCAACAAAGGAGAAGTCAGTGTTTGGTGGACGTGTGCACTTTGTGGGCTCAAGGTTTTTCACCACAAAAATTTGCCGGTCACCAGGGCTCATGTTTCAAAGCAATCCCACTTGAAAAAGACGCATAACAATGCGGGGGATGGGGCTTCTGTTGATACTGACGTTCCTCAGGAAACTAGACATGAGTCTCAGCGAAACATTTCTCGTCGCAGAGCTATGTGTTTTTCTGAAATTGTTCAAAAGGAAGGGTGGCCTGGTTTGCACAAGGTCAAATTTGTTCAAAGGTCTTTACCCCAAAGATGTTGTTGGAAATGTGATCACTGTTCTAAATCCTTCCAGTGGGGCCAGGTTATTGATACCTCATGCACTGAACAAACGCCCAACACTCGTCGCACAAGCTTTCTCCCCAGCAGAAAATCACCAAATGGAAAATGGTGGCAGCAAGCGGAAGAAATGTATGAAGAAAGAACCAAGACTTACCTTGAGCATGTCAAAGACACGCAGTCGATTCAGGAGCAACACCGAATCCACATTACGGAAGAGAAACCCGTGCCACGGCCTTTCAATGGCATCCCTGTGGTCAAAGTCGACCCGCCAGATGATGATGAGGTTTGGTGGAGTTGTCAATTTTGTGAATTTGAGATCAAGCACGGAGAAACTGGTAACAAATATCACAGAAGATTGCACCACTTGGACAAAGTTCACAACAACAAAACTTATTTGAATAGAAGTCATTTAAGTCATCCTGAGAGGGCTGTTGCTTTACAATCAGCTAACAAGAAACGTTGGCTCCAGCAGTTGGAAGAATTCAAACGTGTTCGATGGTCCGGGGCTCACGAACTCTGTCCTGAACCTGTTACGGTCAAGGTTTCTCACAGTCGAAATGGGCGAACTTACCTGAGATCCCTGTACAGGTGTAACAAGTGTCAACACTTGCTTTCGTCGGCTGATGTCCCTATTTTTTATTTGCACCGCTACTGATAGAAAAGCTCCGGCTACTAAGTCGCGGCAAAAAATTTGGAAGCAGTGCAGAGACAAGGCCACGGACACGGTCACTAAGTGGGGCGCTGATCCCAACAAAAAACTCCGCATGCAACGTGCTCGGATTAAAAAACGAAAACAATTTCCTCAGGTTCAGAACCAGAGCAAAGGCCAGACCCAAAAAATGCACACCAAGAGTTTGTCAAAGAAGGCTGCTGGGACCTCTGCTAGTGGTCGGGGCCTCAGAGGGCAGCGAATTGGAGAGGCCAGACATCCTGGCCCGACGGCTGAGGAACATTTGACCATGTGGTCTCAAAATATCCGTAGTTTTTCCAAACATGGCATGGCTCGCAAAAGGAAGGTATTCAGTTGGTCGCCATGCAGGAAATTAATCTGACCCAAAACTCGCTTCCTTGCATTGTCAACAATTGTTCTCGGAAAGGTTGGCAGATGCTTGCTATCCCTACTAACAAGGTGTCCTCAAACAGGGGAGGGGTGGCTGTTTTCTGTAGGGATCCTCTTGCCATAATTGAGCTTGATCATACTAACACCAAAAATGGCCAAACTCTTCGTGTGGTTGTTCATGGTGGCCAAATCTGCTTTGAGGTGATTTGCCATTATAGGCATGCTGACGATATCGAAATGCTCACCTTGCATGCCGTGCAACAACATTTGCATATCAACCAAAACCAACCCTGGGTTGTAGCTATGGATGCCAATGCGAACCAATTGTAAGGACCGGGTTGTGAAATATTTGATGTGGTTGGGGGAGTTTGCGCCGCCACTGCCAGTTGCATTCATGGCTCATATCCTGTTGATGCTATTTGGGTTCTCAGGCCATGCGACTTGATTCCACTAGGTCTGAACTCATAGGTGAAGGTGATCACAGAATCGCTGAAGTGGTTTTTAATTTGCGGGTGCAGAAGCCGCAAATGCAACAATTTCGCATCTCACGTCAGGAAAACTGAAAATAACCCTCCTGTGGTGCCAGATGTCGATTGGTTAGATGTGGCCAGTTCTAATCATCACTGGGCGCAAGTTCGTGGCCAAGGCAATTTGGCCTGGAGCACTTGGTCTAAGGACGTGGAAGCGTGGTTGACCTTCAATGGGTATCTTCAAAGTGCGGCTGGTGAACGGCCCCTGGGCAGTCTGCCGACCCTGCGAACCTCAACTCATCACATGGCTCCTTGTCAACCTATAGATGAGAGGCAATTGAGGCGATGGATCAGAAGACTTGGAAGCCCGGATGCTTCAACAAAATGGTCATGCCATCCGACCTCAGTTGTTGTATAAACTCACTCAAGCCAGGGTGCCTGACAGTGAAAAACAAGCTGTGCAAAATGGCGCTTGGGGTTTGGCGTACAATCTGGCCAGAGACAGATTGGATGAAATGCACAAAGAGAGAAAAGATAGAAAATTGAAAGAATGGATGCAAAAGGTTAGTGATGTTCCTGGTGCTTGCCAGTGGGTGAGACAAAAGGTTGCGCAACCTGTTATTCTGAAAACCCCTGATGATGAAGTGTTAACGTCTAGGGTCAAGATTGTTGAACATTTGGCGGATTGTTGGGGTCCCATTTTTGGACAAGCGGATGGTGCTCAATCCTGGATTGACTTCAGACAGATGTTTCACAATGTCATCCCGGATAGGCAAGACTGTCCTCCTCTTCCTTCAATTGGTCGAAAGGAGATTAGAAGAAGGGCTGCCCGAATTTCTGCCAAGGCTACTGGGTTGGATGGTGTTTCTGCGAGAATGTTGAGTCAGCTGCCGGACCATGCCATTGATAGGCTGATTGACATGTTGCACCAATTTGAAGAGGAGGGCTCTTGGCCTGAAGAGTTGTTGCAATGGAAACTCGTGTTTTGGCCCAAAGTGGCTATGCGTGGGAAGATTCCACTCGCAACTGCGTCCAAGTTCGATTGGGCCGGTCATATACCGTGTTTGGAGTGCGGTGAGGCTTCAACATGTCCGTGGTTTTTTAAGTCAATTTCTTTTGCCTAATCAAGCCGGATTCCAGGGTCCGGGAGTTCAGGACTTGTTGTTATCCTTTGAACTTGAGTACACTGCTCCACAATTTCCGATGGCTGCGGCGCTGGATTTTTCCAAGGCTTTTGATTCCACGGATCATGTCATATGTACGAACTTATTATCTACTCTTGGCACCCCACCTCAGATTGTGCGACTCCTTGAAGCTCAATGGGGTAACCATGTCAAATGGATAACGGCTGGGGGTGCGGTGTCGCACCGACAACTGCGGAAGACTCAAGGGTTGCCGCAGGGTGATAGTTGGTCACCAGTTTGTATGAGTTTGGTCCTTAGCATTGCTGCACATCATGTTGCCAGGTGTGTCCCTCGGTGTCAACAACTGTTGTACATCGACGACCGGACGGTGTTAGCTCCTGACAGGAATTCTCTGATGACTGCACTTGAAGCTTGGGAGTCGTTGTATGAGGTCACTCGATTACGCAACAACCAAGACAAACAACAATTTCTTGCTAGGACTCCGGCTGCCTTTGCTGATTTGATGATGCATGGGTTTCCGGTTTCATGTTCTGCCGAAATTTTGGGAGTTACGGTTGGTTTGGTTCCCAGACCCCTTTCTGTTGCCGAGCACCATAGACATAACAAGGTGGCCGATGCCGCTAGACGTATCTCAGTCCTGCCAGGTTCACACAAACTCAAAACCGCGGTTGCAGCTTGTGTCCTTGGACCTGCCCGTGCCTGGGGTTTGATTTTCAATTGTCGGATGGCGACTGTTGCTGAGGTTGATCAGTACAAAACTTTGTTCCGAACTGCTGTCAAGGGTTGGGAACATAAACATGGCCATGATATGCCATGATTCTAGAGAATTGCGGGCGGTTCTGCAAACGGGTCACACGGCTGATCTTAACGTTTATGCTGCTCAGCAGTTCATGTCTGCTCTTCACAAGTGGATGGGTTCTCATGCTCATGTTGGATTGGTGGAGTCGCATCCATGTATCAAAGCTCTTCTACAATGTTTGAAACGTTTTGATTGTACTTGGCATGGTGGCCGGGTTTCCTTTTACAATGGATATTGGAGTCTCAGTGACCCAATCGCTTTTGCACCTAGATGCGCACATCTTCTCCGGGAACATTGGCGGGAATTTATCTTGGCTCAATAGCAACAGGCGTGATGCGATTCTGGCTCGGCAAGTTGGAATACACTTCACCACAAAGCTCTGTGACGAACTCAGATCACGTGCCTCGGAACAAAATGGTCATGGGGTTGCCGCTATGTGCGGTGGCATTCAGACGGATGCTCATTGGGCACCTGGTGGTGCTCTCCGTGATTATTGTAGGGATTGTCAAGGTGCTTTCACTCCCTGCACTGATCACATTTTATGGTTTTGCCGACATATTGGAGTGAAGCTAGGACCTTGCCGCGTCCTCGGTGTGATTTCCTTGGTCGTACGGGGTGGAACATGAGCGGCGTCAATGTTCGCCTCTTACATCAAATGGCTGTTATCAGGCGTTTGGCGACTGACAGTCGCATCAAACGAAACCGGCAACCTCAGGGTGAGGGTGACGGGGGGGGGGGGCCCTGCCTCCAGGACAATGATGATGCCGCCTCTTCGGTGGCTCTGCGGCTGCTAAAGCGTGCTACTTTGCAGCCTCCACTTCTTCTTCTTCTTCTTCTTCTTCTTCTTCTTCTTCTTCTTCTTCTTCGTCGCGCAGGTGATTGATGCTGACGGCAGTGGCACGCTACATATCACCGAGCTGGTTCAGGCGAAATATGCGATCGGCGATGACGACACGTGGGTTTTCCATCGAGTTTTTGGAAAAATGTGGTATGGTTCAAACCAATTATTCTTATATTATCATCGATTATCCTATATTTTCCGATATTATCAGATACTATCCGATATTATCCTATATTATCCTGTAATTAGTGTGAATGGAGATTTAAGAACCGATATTATGAATAGACATTTAAGCAAGAAAAACTGAGTATATATTATGTGGATATTACTGGGGATATGGTGTATGATATTTAACCAACAATGTGATATTTAGGGTATGCATCAATTTCCCAGCCAGCTATTTTGATGCTCACCAGGGTAACAAGGTTTTGAACAGTAGCCATGGAAGACATCCGAATAAATCCATCACATCGACTGGATCCTGCCAGGAAAACATCATGGAAAAACGCTGAAAAAATGTCCCGCAAGAACAGGTTTGTATCCCTAGGAATTGCCCCTTTCGTGTTGAACTTCGGAGATGTTCATCCCCCAAATATGATATTGTTGCTTAATGTTGGTTATTAAAATGTTATTTATATATCATATATATCATATTTTTATCATATATATATACACATATCACATACATTTACTTTTTTGACCAGGAACCTTCACACCTTTTGGCCAAAAAGAACAGAAAAAAAAACGTGATCAGCTCCTTGGATCCGATCCGAGCCTCCCAAGCCGCAGGGCCTGTTGCAGATCCGTGGCGAAATCAAAAAGAGCGACACCGTCGCGGCGTTGTTGGCTACAAAGGCGGTCCAACATATGGTGGCTGTACCCTGGCGAAAACAGTGAAGCCGTGGAATAGAAAACTGGTGAAAGTTCCCATGAAAAACGTTGGATCGAAGGGGAGAAAAATTTTGGAAATGTGGATTTTGGATTTCATAAGATTATATGAACCCCTTTTTGTATAAGATTATATATTCATCCTTTCATAAGATTATATAAGATGATCATGAGATCTAAATCCTGGGAAGATGGGTTGTTTGGCTCCAGAATTTGGGAGAATCGATCATCCAGTGTTTGCCAAGCCACAATCAGAGCAATGTGAACCAAGAATCAGTTGGAGATTTCAGTGAACCAATGGGATATGATGGATACCTGGAAATCATAAGCCGAGGATTTTAGATGTTTACTAACAGCTTGATGGGTTATATCCCATCAGTGATGCATGACTTTCCTATGGAAAATATGTTGGTTCGCGGCAAAAAGTGATCACCAGAGGGCGTGCCAGTCACGAATGTAAGTCCTCAGTGTTGACAGCTGATGGTTGAATCCAGATGTTTTTTTTCCCGGAAAAAAAGACCGGTGAAACCTAGCTATACCCGTCTTACCCCTCAAGTTTCGGTACCACCTTGGAACCCCCCACTGGGTAATGGGGCTATTAACCACCAACCACGTTTATAAAGGAGATTCTGAACCAGCTATCACTGAGGGGGTCACCTCTGCGGTTGATATATATATATAGATAGATCGATAAGATAGATGGATGGATGGATGGACGGACGGATGGATGGATAGATCGATCGACAGATAGATAGATAGATAGACAGACAGATAGATAGATTGATTGATTGATTGATTGATTAGATTGATTAGATAGATTAGATAGATTAGATAGGTTAGATAGGCTAGATAGATTAGATAGATCAGATAGATTAGATAGATTAGATAGATCAGATAGATCAGATAGATCAGATAGATCAGATAGATCAGATAGATACGATAGATAAGATAGATAAGATAGATACGATGGATACGATGGATACGATGGATACGATGGATACGATGGATACGATGGGTACGATAGATACGATAATTAGATAGGATAGATAGGACAGATAGGAGAGATAGGAGAGATAGGACAGATAGGAGAGATAGGAGAGAAAGGAGAGATAAGAGAGATAGGAGAGATAAGAGAGATAGGACAGATAGGAGAGATAGGAGAGATAGGAGAGAAAGGAGAGATAAGAGAGATAGGAGAGATAGAAGAGACAGGAGAGATGGGAGAGATATGATAGAAAGGATAGATAGGATAGATAGGATAGATAGGATAGATAGGACAGATAGGATCGATAGGATCGATAGATAGATGGCTAGATAGATAGATAGATTAGATACGATAGATAGGATAGATAGGATAGGTAGGTAGACAGATAGACAGATAGATAGATTAGATCGATTAGATCGATAGATTAGATAGATTAGATAGTTAGATAGTTAGATAGATCAGATTAGATTAGATTAGATTAGATAGATAGGTAGATAGATAGACAGACATATAGATAGAGAGAGATAGAGAGAGAGAGAGAGACATAGATAGATATACATAGATAGAGATAGATAGAGATAGAGAGATAGATAGATAGATAGATGGATCGGATCGGATCGGGTCGGGTAGGGTAGGGTAGGGTAGGGTAGGATAGATAGAGAGATAGAGAGATAGAGATAGATATAGATAGATATAGATGGATAGATGGATAGATGGATAGATGGATAGATGGACAAATGGATAGATGGATAGGTGGATAGATGGATAGATGGATAGATATATATATATATATAGATAGAGAGATAGAGAGATAGAGAGATAGAGAGATAGAGATAGATATAGATAGATAGATAGATAGATAGATAGATAGATACATACATAGATACATAGATACATAGATACATAGATACATATATATATATATATTATATTGATAGATATTGATAGCTATTGATAGATATTGGTAGATATTGATAGATATGCAGACATTTCATTACAGATATATATGTGTATATATTTGTGTGTTTACATTTTTTAGATTAGATATAGATTCTAGATATATAGATACATATACAAATCGAGATCTAGATATATAATATAGATGGATCATTATATTGATATGAATTTCAAGACCGTGCCGAAGCGATGTTTGTTTTGGTTTTCTCTGGGTCGGTGATCCATTTGGAACACGAAAAGGATATAAGAGAAGGCTACGAAAAGCATTTCAAGGACTGGCAGCTGTCCCGGTAGAGTCACCGGTAGAGTCGCCCGAGTCGCCGCATGGAATGCCGAGTCGATCCTCACAACATCATGGGGTGATCCATTTTTCGATTGATTAACATCTGATACATCTGATAATAATTGATCATATAGTTTGGTTACTATATCATTGATGGTTACTATTCATACTGTATCATTGATACATTTTTGAATAATCCATTTGATTTCCCTAATATTTTCAATGCATCACCAGACCGAGTCACAGCAGCGTGACCGTGACCTCAGGAGCTGAAAGGCACTTTGGAAGCGGAGCTCCAGAAGCTGAAGCCGGCGATTCCCCAAAGATATCACCCGCGGGTGGCGAACGTCTAGCGGAGCTTCGGCGGAGCTGCAGGGTAGACACCCCTGGTTGTGAAACCCCCACCAAAGTGTGGAGATCGGAAGGGCACCGTTTGGATCCGTTGGTTTTTGATGTTCGGGATCACGACCGGAGAACGTTTTTGGTGGTTTTTCCAGCGCCAAGTCAAGCTACATATGAATACAAGCGAGGAGTCCAAAAGGGGGGATGGTACAATGAAAACCTCCAAGCATCCTCAAGCACATTGGTTCCCTGGATTTTCCTGGAATTCCAGTACCATAGCTAAAGGATCGCTAGGAATGATTATGAACTTACATGTGTGTGTGTGTCATGATTTGTATGTAATTATTTGTTGTGTCCTTGAAATAGATCAATTTGCTCTCGACTGACTCTCGCATTCTTCAGTGGGGCTCAATCACCAAGTAAGAATGCGTAGTTCAAAACAATGGTTTCAAGTTATCCTTGCTTATGGTCAAAACGAACTATCGCAAGAATTGGGGCCGTTCTTTCCATCTCAAGACGACGACCATGTTGTTCATTCTTTGGCAGGGTTTTGACCCCTTGCCCCTCGAAAATCTACCGAGTATCCCTATCGAGCAACAGAAGAACAGAAAGGCGGCTGGACGCCGATCTATTGAGGTCTCTTTTTCAGGTCTATCTGGAAGTATGAAGTACATTTTTCAGTACCACTTTTCAGACTTATCAGATCAGTCACTGTCAACTGACGACGTGCGGGTCGCGGATGCGGTGGCCAACAGTTCCATTTTTTTGGAATCATGTTGACATATTGATGATTATTTGACTGTATATTTATTGATGTAATTGATGATTATTGATGATTATTTATGACTATTGATTCATTGAATATGTAATTTAAGTCATACACACGTACTTTAGACTGTATATTGATTATTGATGTAATGTGGGTAAAAGAATGCCATGTTTACCATCCCGCAGTCATCACCATTTTTTTATATAGGTGGTATGATAACCATTATAAACCATTCCCAATCATGGGTGGTTTATGGAATTGTTTTACCAACATTAGTCATCATTGATAACCATTAATAGCCCATTGACCATTAATAGCCATTAATCATCATTAATCACCATTAATGTGTATAAATCCCAAGCTTTCGCATAGCTGGTGGACGTGTTACCTACTGTGTTACCATCTGCTCAAGTTTGGGGTCTACCTGAATGGCCAAGCTCACTAGAATCGGAAGTTCATCGGGAATAATCCCAAAAGCTTGATTTGTATATATGTTTATATCTGAATAACTATAAAATATATATATATAATATGTATATATATATAGTCAAATTCTATGTCGGAATGTTGTTTAAATATACTTTCCAAGTTGGGGCATCATACTTTACCCAGAGAATCTCTCTGTCCCCGTTCAAAAACCACTGTCGATTTCACCTCAGCCTTTGCGCAGCATGCCGCGTCCAAGACGCCGAGTTCACTGCGCGAGGCGAGCGGTGACAACTTCTTGCGACGGAACGAATGATCCACCAGAGATCAGTTGCCTTCTGGTAAACTTAACATAGCGAACTGGAAAATCACTACCTTCAATAGGTAAATCGACATATTTCATACTATTTCAATGGGCCATTGTCAATAGCAAACTAGTCTTACCAGAGGGTAGAGCCACTGCTGTTCCCACTGGAGTTGCTGGCTGATCTGAACTTTGATATTTCAGATTGAGAGTTGCTCTCTTGGACGGATCAAAATCTGTCAATAGGGAAATTCAGCAAGAAAACTGGGCATATTGAGGATATCAATGGGGATATGTTCCAAATACCAGCTATTTTGATGTGCACCAGAGTACCAGGTGTTTGACCCAAACCATGCCGTGAAAGTTGTGAAAAACAATTGAAGAACCATGAAGAACCACTACATACATCTATCCATCATGTACTGTCATGTCACAACACATGCTATCACCATATATATTTTTTACACATGTTGTCATGTTGATCTGTTGATATATGCTGTCTGTTTCAAACTACGTGAGGCTTTTAAGGCGTCTCCATCCCTGGGAGTTGACCTCCTTTTTTAAAATTTACATTGGATGGGTATGAATTCATTACTATATCTAAGCATTAGAAGTCCGATTATGTTGCTATAGCTGACCCCAAACAAACTCTTTCGTTTTTCGGAATGGGCCTCCATTTTTCGGAGTCAGGATCCCCCACCATCCCTTGAAGAAGATCCAGCACGGTGAACCAAGCAAAAATATAGGCAATTTTTGAAACAGTATGATTGCGCGTAGCAATAGCGACCGTGGCCAAGAACAATCACGCGTGGAGATGTCGCCGCCCTGGCAACATCTCCCTTGTGCGGCTTGGGCCATGAAGTCCCCTATAAATTGAAGTTTGAATGCGAATGGTGTGAGTGAATAGGAAATAAATAATACATATGTGAGTATATCTATATATATATACACATTATAAATGATGATACAATAATATCAGAGAAATCGCCACCTACATGATCAATATCCCCATTCAGCAGTGAAAGGATCCCCAAATGTGTTCGTACCAAGCTTGGACATGTCCATGGCCCGGAAGATGATCTGCCTTCCGTAAAACACACATCTCTCATCGACAGATTTTCACAACACATGCGTCACCCGTTGCGTGCAAAGGGCGAATGTAACAAAAGATTGCCGCTGCATCGATGGATATGATGGATATGGGCCCGGGGCAAAATTGAAGACACGGCAACCATGGTTGGATGTTTGTTCTGCGTGTGTTTTTTGGGTTCATTTTGGACGTGATGATCATAAAAAATGCTCAAAAGTCTTTGGACCCCATCTAGTTATCAGGCGGAATCAGCTCTGAAAGGGATGATCAATGGGAAGCACCGCCAGCAAATGGGTGGGGAGGAGCATCCATTTCCCAGCTATTTTGGTCACCATGCCAACGAGTGGATTTGTGGGCAATTGATGTTTCTCAATGGTGCTGCACACGCGATATATTTTATTGGCAAGCACAAAAATGTTGCAGACATTGAATGACTCTTTGGGAGGAGAAACCCAGTGATGAAACAGGGTTCCTCCACTTTGCTCCAGGTCCCTTATGGTAGCCGAGAGCGAGCCTCAAGTCTTCTCGCCAGGATCAGATGCTTGGAGTGGCCGAAAAATTGGGGCCCAAAGATGGAAGCAAAATGGGAAATTGAATTAATTTAGTTTGGGAAAGTCAGAAAATGTAAATACGCAATAAAAAGATGACGAAAGATGAAATGCCTTAAGAAACTGAAAAAAATAACATCTGCTCCAGGAGCTGAGCTGCAATGAAATGAAAGGTGCTGAGACAAGGCTGAGAAGCAGAGAAGCGCTGAAAAGACAAGAGTTCAGAGAATCGGAGAGGAGATGAGAAAAGCCGAGATGACATGAGAAGAGATGAGACGAGTTGTGATCAGCTGAGAAGCGCCGAGAAAAGGAGACAAGACATGAGATGAGGTGAGATGAAATGAGATGAGATGACATGAGGTCAGATGAAAATGGAAAAGGATCCAACCTTGAGAAAAGATTGCATTGGAATGACAAGTCAAGAGATTGTTGCCGCGATGCACAGAAGGCTTGGCCGCACCCTATAGGCACAGTCTTGCTTCCGCTCTACAGGCATTTCATAGCATTTCAATTTTGAAACTTCCGCCCCCGGCTTGCCCGGCACTTGTAAGTGTGTGAGTTCACCCAGTTGTGAGTGGATTAACCCTACTTATAAGTGACTGGAATGAGCCCCCAAGTAGAGTTGATCAGCAAGATGATGGGAGTCTTAGCCATTTTAGCCTCAAAAACGGGATGGTCTTAGCCTCCTTTAAAAAGATATCTATCTGGCATTGGTAGTTAGTTGGTAAAATACATGTTTGTCTCCATTGTTTGCTGGGTAAAGGTTGATCTCAAACTCGATCCGGAGCCCAAAAAAACCTCAAAAAAAGAGTCGTGTGTCTCAGATTTGCTTGGAGGTGCCAACCTTCCATAATTGGGGAAACCCTTCTGAAGCAAACATTGTAACTTTGGATAATTTTGGGTCCCATTAGTTTAAGAACCCCCTGCCTATATGGTCTTCGCCACGCTCAAATGATCTTAATCGCATCATGTTTTGCTCTCAACAATCGATGTTTTTTGGGCGCATGGTCAATATTCCCATTGTTTCACCATTTGAATTGGGAAAACCTCCTAATGTTCCATGACCTATTTTCGATCCAAATAGTTTCCCCAACTCTCCTGATGTCCCAATGTTTTCCTTTAAAAAAAGCCAAGGAAGTGCCCGTCAAACTGCGGAAAAAGAGTGGCTGTGACTGGGTCCGTTTTGGTCACATTTGGAGAGATTTGGACCATCCATGCGACAGCCCGAACAAACCATAGAAAGGCCATGGAAGGTGGATGCCACCGCAACATGACAGGTTGGGTGAAGTGCATCCCCAACTTTCTTAAATCATGTGAAATCTGATTTGTGTGATTGTTCTCGGCTTCTTTCTTATTTCTTGTCATTTCTTGCCCAGTCCGAACGTTCGAAGGGAAATGGATGAATGGTTTTCCAAATGATTTAGCCCCAAAAGAATCCCAAAGGATTGTTGCCCAAATGTTCGAAATGATTTAGCCCCACATTATCTTGAATCATTAATGTTTAGGATTCAGAAGGTCTGGCATACCATGCAGGTGGCCCAGAACTTGGAAGTGGAAAGCCGGAAAGCAGCCAGCCGCAAGCATGGTCCATCTTTTTTGCAACCTCGAGACAGAAGTTGGTAAAATGCTAAAATACAAAAGCTCAGAAGTTGGTTAAAAAAGGAGCTGTTCTAGCTTTTGATTCATGGATTTGGTGGCTACTCTATTTGATAGCCGAAAGAAATATCTTCGAATCTGGGATGGGAATTATTTTCGAGATATGCAGATGAAGTATTTTGATTGAGTCAACTCACATGACTCGAAGATTTTCTGAAGGCTTTGGAACTAGAAGGCAATTTTCACATCAAAATCGATCAATGTCCCGTGTCAAAATCCATTTGCAGAGGATGTCCCATCAATGTTCATCCAAATATTGCGAAATGGTGCCAAAATCTTCAGATGTGCAGATTGAATCACTTTACATCCCATTTGTTGCGGCTCAACTCATATGAAACCACCATGACTTGCTGATAAAACCACTGTGATTTCCACCGGTTATATAAGCGATCCGTTCTGCGCCATGGCCTCCGCCGACTTCGCCGATGTCGTGGATGCCTCGCTGAACGTCTTGCGGAAAAGCTTGCTGGAGGCGTTCTGCGCCAGGGGTAGATGGCAACCCCAAAAAGATGGAGAAGGTAAAACCCTTCGAAAAATCTGTTGGTTAATATTATTGGTATTAATACCCTTCCTAATTTTATTCGTATTAGTCACGTTAATAAAGGTAAAACAAATTACTACTACTGCTGCTGCTGCTACTGCTACTACTGCTCCTACTGCTGCTGCTACTGCTACTGCTACTGCTACTCCTACTACTCCTACTACTACTACTACTACTACTACTACTACTACTACTACTACTACTACTACTACTACTACTACTACTCCTACTCCTACTCCTACTGCTACTGCTACTGCTACTGCTACTGCTGCTGCTGCTGCTAGTGCTACTGCTACTGCTGCTGCTGCTACTGCTACTGCTACTGCTGCTACTGCTGCTACTGATACTGCTGATACTACTGCTGCTGCTGCTCTGCTACTGCTACTGCTGCTACTACTGCTGCTGCTGCTACTGCTACTGCTACTGCTACTGCTACTACTACTACTACTCCTGCTGCTGCTGCTGCTACTGCTACTGCTGCTGCTGCTGCTACTGCTACTACTGCTACTGCTGCTACTGCTACTACTGCTACTGCTACTACTGCTCCTGCTGCTACTGCTACTGCTACTGCTGATACTACTGCTACTGCTGCTCTGCTACTGCTACTGCTACAACTACTACTACTGCTGCTGCTGCTGCTACTGCTACTGCTACTGCTACTACTACTACTACTACTACTACTGCTACTGCTACTGCTACTGCTGCTGCTGCTGCTGCTGATATTGCTACTGCTGCCACTGCTACTGCTACTGCTACTACTGCTACTGCTGCTGCTGCTA
Organism: Cladocopium goreaui; assembly: GCA_947184155.2. Classification (NCBI taxonomy): domain Eukaryota; class Dinophyceae; order Suessiales; family Symbiodiniaceae; genus Cladocopium; species Cladocopium goreaui. Next base: position 103,105 of record CAMXCT020001296.1, read on the forward strand.
CTGATACTACTGCTACTGCTGCTCCTGCTCTGCTACTGCTACTGCTGCTACTACTACTACTGCTGCTGCTGCTACTGCTACTACTACTACTACTGCTACTACTGCTACTACTGCTACTACTGCTACTACTGCTACTACTGCTACTACTGCTACTACTGCTACTACTGCTACTACTGCTACTGCTGCTACTGCTGCTGCTACTGCTACTGCTGATACTACTGCTACTGCTGCTCTGCTACTGCTACTGCCGCTCCTACTACTACTACTGCTACTACTGCTACTACTGCTACTACTGCTACTACTGCTACTGCTGCTGCTGCTACTACAACTACTACTGCTACTACTGCTACTACTGCTACTACTGCTACTACTGCTTCTGCTTCTGCTTCTGCTTCTTCTACTGCTGCTACTACTACTACTACTACGACTGCGACTACTGCTACGACTACTGCGACTGCTGCTGCTACTACTACTCCTCCTCCTCCTGCTGCTGCTGCTACTGCTACTGCTACTGCTGCTACTGCTACTGCTACTTTTACTGCTACTGCTGCTACTGCTACTGCTACTGCTACTGCTCCTGCTACTGCTACTGCTACTGCTACTGCTGCTTCTACTACTAATACTACTACTGCTACTACTACTACTACTCCTACTACTGCTACTACTACTGCTACTACTGCTACTACTGCTTCTGCTTCTGCTTCTGCTACTTCTACTCCTACGACGACTACTACTACTACTACTACTACGACTACTACTACTACTACGACTACTACTACTATTACTACTACTACTACTTCTACTACTACTACTACTACTATGACTACTATGACTACTACGACTACTACTATTACTACGACTACTACCACTACTACCACTACTACCACTACTACCACTACTACCACTACTACCACTACTACCACTACTACCACTACTACCACTACTACCACTTCTACCACTACTACCACTACTACCACTACTACCACTACTACCACTACTACCACTACTACCACTACTACCACTACTACCACTATTACCACTACTACCACTACTACCACTACTACCACTACTACCACTACTACCACTACTACCACTACTACTACTCCTTCTCCTACTGCTACTGCTACTGCTGCTGCTACTACTGCTACTACTACTACTGCTACTATTACTACTATTGCTACTACTACTACTACTACTCCTACTCCTACTACTCCTACTACTCCTACTACTCCTACTACTCCTACTACTCCTACTACTCCTACTACTCCTACTCCTACTACTACTACTACTACTACTACTTTTACTTGATTTCTACTTCTACTTTTTTTAGTACAACGAGCAGCGCTCGCTACTGGATGTTATCAAAGAGCGAAAATCTTCACAACGTTTTTCCTGTGGCAATTGCGGGGAACGAATATGTTTGTCCGCCGTTCATATTTAGGTATTTACAAATGTAGATTTAGATTTAGATATAGATATAGATGTTTGAAGTGTACATGTCTGAAAAGGGGGTGAGAAGACTTGTTATCTACATATTGATTTTCCAAACCGAGATTAATGAAGACACTGCCTTCACAAACGGCTGAAAACGTCTCTGCTTCTTTTTGTGGGTCCACAAGGAATCATCTTTCACGGCTGGTGCTTCGCAGGGAAGCCTGCAAGCTACGGTGCTCACTTTTGATGGAAGTGGCAAGTGGTGGAACTCTTCGGGCTGCACACATCTAGACCACCAGGGCCGGCTTTGATTTTCCAGCCTTGCGTTTAAAAAATCAAAGCATACAAAGTATACTTCCCCCCCCCCGCTTTCTACTTTTGCTGATCCCTGGTCTCAAGCTAAGCTAACACCCAACACGTTTCACGCTTGGCACCAATCTTTCGAACTGGAACTGCCCTGACACTGCTCCTGCCGTGCTGAGCGTTGCACCAGTTGCCCGCAAGTATCATCCACCAACTCACGCTCAGCAACTTCCACTGCATTAACAAAAACCACCCACGGTCCAAAAGTCAGTTTCGATGATTTCCTGTGATCTGAAGTGTCCGCAGGTATGTCGGCAACAACTGGACTTCGGCTTGAGAAGGATGCACAGGTACAGGCGCTTCGGTTTCAACTTCAGGACTCAAGTCACGACAAGAAAAAGAATGTCTCATCCATGTTCGTGACATTGGCTGCCTGTTTCCCCTGGTGTCGATGTTGAAGCGGACGCAATCTCTGGCACGATGACATTGGAGGTGATGACTCCGACAAGATTGGCACGTCTACATCCATGCTGTCAAGAAGGAGCCAGCATGAACAAGCTTTCTCTTCATCCGTCATGGCGCGAACGTGTCCCAGGCGTCTTTGAATGACGCTTAAGGTGGCAGCGACTGTTGACAAAAGAATGAGATTTGCCCGTTGGTATCGTTGCCAACTATCTCTCAGAGGTCCAATGCCTGCACGCAGCACCGTCCAAGAGTCTGCCAACAATGCTTGCCGTAATGTCGCAATATAGGAACCAGCTCCTGTTGATCCTCTGAAACATTGTGATGCCACCTGCGAGCTGCAAAGGACAAATAGGCTCAAAGCAACAAATACAGTTGATCGCATTCAGCGTGTGAAGTATCTCTTTGAATATTCCTATCTTTGGCTAACAGGAACCTCATGAAGCTCGTCAATAGACAGCAAATCCAAAGAATGCCATGTTTGCACTATTGGAGGCAAACGCACAGCAGCAGCATGCAACAATAGCACCAAGTCCATGCCGCTTACACGGAGGAAGAGCCAACACCCATATGTCAGGGAAATATCTGGTAAAGATTCGGATGTTCACTTCCCTTCCTATGCATCTTTGAAATGATGGTGGAAATTCGACAGGTTTGAGCCACATGCTGCGATTGCCATACACGCGGTCTCCAGAAAGCGTCTGCCCGTGACACGTCAAAGTAGAAAGTGACAACGACAATCATTCCAAATTACCTCCACGCCTGCAGCTAGCTGTTCTACTTCACTTCACCAGCCTTTGCTTCGGCACTTGTGGGCATTTGACTTTTCTAGCCAAACTGCCAAGACAATCCCACAATTCCCTTCGGGAGAATTGCCCATTATGGCGGTGCAACCACTGCCACATCTGCCCCCACAGAGCTGGATTGAACTTAACCTTGAATTTTGCACCTAGTGCTAGGATGAATGAACTTCTTACTTGTCTTCCAATGTGAATGTATCGACGTGGTTCCTGCTAACTTGGAATGACCTTTCTTTGTGCGAGTTTTGATGCACCATTGTTTTTCCCATGTGTTGCCTTCTTATGTTGAAATATCTTTTTCAACTTTTTCAAGGCACTTGGACCACTCGTGCAACCATTGGTGAAAAGTACACACTTGCTGGCCTACACCATTTTCTATGAATCCAGACGAGATGTTTTCCGAAGTATTCTCAATGGGCGGAGCTGCATTTCTGGCCACCACACGTACAGGTAGAATCTTGAGACTGGTGTAACCACCTCTTTGACAAATCCCCAGGACGCGCATGGCCTCTCAACACCTCCGCACATCGTTTGCCACCATGACGTTTCTCGTATTGACTGATTTGGCAGGAAAAATGCAGGGTCTTCTTGCCCATGAAAAGGGGCTGAAGAGCTGCGGCATCCAGTTCGAGATCCCCCATGATCAAACGTCAGGCGGTCGCTGAACGCCTTGCCCTGCGCCACTTCCAAAGATGTCAAGGAATCAGTGAGATGCTGACCACAGGTGCGACCAATGCGACATGTGACAGCCCAACTCCATGCATCGTGCACTGGGAGCTTTCGAGTGCGTCCGGCCACAATATAATTTTCAAGGAAGATGCCATAGTTCACTACACTGTTTTGAATGCGACACTCTCTCTCTCTCTCTCTCTTGCCACACTGCATGCAAACACTCATGATCCTCGCAGAAGTGTCTGCCACAGCTGGAAGCAAACTAGCTTCCCCGCAGGCTAAACAAAGCTTGGGCCGATGTACAAAAGCCATCCTTCTTCAAACGACTCCAGCACGCCCATGGATCGTCTCCAATTTTGTCCAAACCATTGCGAAAACAGTTCCAAGTCTTGTTGGAATCGGCCTTTCTCTTCTGCTGATATGTCCTCTGCACGTTCTTTTTGGTGCAAGCCTTGCGTGCTGCAATTTGGCTCTTTCCGCTGTCCTTTTTTGGTTGTTTTTCTGCCAGGGTTCGCTCGAGCGACTCTCTAGACGATGTCCCAAACGCCCGCATCCCAAACAGTTGCGAAGGCAAAATTGAAACGACCAATGTGAAAGATGAATGACCTGCTCAACCTGGAGATTCTGGGACTTATACATCTGTTTGTGTCTCGTGCTCACAATGATGTACAAACCAATCAAGTTCATGAACTTATGGAATCCAGAAAATAGTTTCGGAAACTCTGATCTATGTGTCCCTTGCATCACCAAAAATTGCCATACAACATAAAACTGCGTGTAACTGACACCCAAATTTGTTCTAAAAGATTTCTGCAAATATTGAAACAAACCATGATCTTCTGCTGACACAAAACCTGCGCGGGTTCTGTGCGCGTGCACCCTAAAAATGCACAGGGAAACCACCAAAATAGGTATACATGTGTACACCAACCAAGGAATATGATTACCCTCTCTGGGGTCGCCCAAAGACGAGATTAGATTAGATTAGATTACTAGATGTCAGATTGATGGATAGATAGGTAGGTAGGTAGGTAGATAGACAGATCCCCCCAAACTCCCCCAAAGTTCATTATCCCCGCCAAAAAATGCTCCAATCTACTACTGTATAGGTACTTACTGAGAATTGATGATTTCACGGACGTTTTGGAAAGATTGATGAATCTTTCGTGGTATTCTTGAGATGAATAGGAACTAAAGGTGTAAGCATCCGACTTCGTAGATGGTTTCACATGGACCCAGGGAATCCGGAGCGCAGGCCTATTCTGAAGCAAATCACCGTCACAGCGTGGAGAGCTTACCCCGGCGCTTGGAGGCGGACCTGCAGGAGGTGAAGCTGGGCCAAAATGATGCTGCTGGGTACAAGAAAACAGTTATATATATACCATATACCGTTATATTGGCGATATCTATTGGGATTACAACAAGCAAATAAGTCTATTTAAATGCGCAGTGTTTTTCAACCATATATAATATATATGTCTACATGTGATATTAGAGGAAACACTCCAACCCACCCCAACCTTTCAGCCCAATTTTATACGACTTTGAAAATTGTTTCTAATTGATGAAAATCATCACAGCAGAACATGGGATCTTGACGGGATATTCATGGGAATATCATGAGAATCTACAACCAATCAGACTACTTGGCGGCTCATGCCACAGATCCTAAGTAGGTTGCATATCCCCTGTTTTGTTACTGGGATAAGTAGGATTAACTAACTCACGACTGGGTTTGAATGTTTCATATTTTATGTATTGGTATTTGAACCACGATCAAAAGTTGGATTGTATATCTGTTTTGGCGGGATGGATTTGACAGCCCATCAATTGTTTTTTTAAACCCATCGTAATGATTCCCATTATGGGATGGATGACAATAAGGACCCAAAGCTTTAAACACTTTTTGAACAATGCATTGACCATGGTACATGATGCTGTGGTTTGGTATGGTTTGGTTTGGTCTGGGTTGATTGTGATGTGATATGGTGTGGTTTGCCTTTGGTACGGTTTGATTTGAAATGATATGATATGATGTAGTGTGATATGGTACTATTTGATCTGATTTGACTTGATATGATATGATATGATATTTGTTTCGGCATGGGGGCTGAATGGGATTTGAATGGTATATTACTGGGATATTAATTCGATATTCATGTGGAATTAATGGGAAATTACAATAAACAATTTGTATACTGGATCCATGCTTGGGATATTTTTAAGGAATCATTCAAATAAGTAGAAACTAAAAGGTTGAATCCTAGTTTTCGAGTTGAACATGGACATGGTAAAAATATTAGAATATGTTTAGGTTTGTATGTACACATAATATACTGGATAGTGATAGTGGATCATCGCATATAAAATGAGTTTGTTGCTGGAAACTGAGGGCCGGGCTTTACCCACAAGGATTAAAAAAATCCCCCAAATTTCCAGATGTGGATTGCTTTAGTACACAGCCATTTGTCGGCTAAATGTTGGCTGATGTTTTGGATGACTTCCCCATAAAAACAGTGACCAACGTTCTGTGCCCAGACACGCACCATACGTGTCACTGACATCGTTAGCTGGCACCGCAATAGCGGCCACAGTTTGATGCTCACCCCAAAAAAACGGCATGTTTCTGAACCAGACCGATGCACTTTTGAATGGTTTTTTCAGGGGACCGTTGATTTGAATCCTGGAAAACAATTTTAGCGTTGAGGTACCCAATCTTGATCCAGACCTGGGATCTCAGGAAGAGCGAGTTCCGATCTTCTGCCGGAGTAGCCTCCTTCAATTCGAGTCAGTTTAGTCAAGGGCGAATTTCCTTCAAGCAGCAAGGTGCACCTGTGAGATAGCACTGGGTGATTCGCAATTGGATGGATAGTTTCATGCGCATGTACCATGAAGTGGGGAGCGCAGAATACAATGATATTGATATAAATACAGGTAGCAACAAGCTACCGAGCAACCGTTACTTTCTGCCGGTTGTCAACTAAGACTGGCCATAATTGCGTGGGAATCCCACATTTTGGGCCCCATTTTGGAGGCACGCAGGAGCGCCTATGTGTTGCGGTGAAAATGTCGCTGGGCACTTTGAAGGAAAGTATCAGAGATTGTCGGGAGATTACGCGGATGGTGTGGTTTGCCGTCTAGCGTCCTCATGGAAGTTTTTTCTTCTCACACACACACAATGATCAGAGTAGAGTTTACTCTGGTGTAGAGCTGTAGAATGTCGAAATAGCGATCGCCTGTGTAGTGCCTAGGAATTCGGCTGGACAACAATTCTGATGTCATATACATTTAAGCCAAATGGATAACAAACCTGGTCAGTCACCTGAAACAGCCTAATGAGGACAGCTTGTCTATTTTGTTTGCAGGTACCCAATGCATCACCAGAGAATGCGGGCGTCTTCGATGGCAGTGGTCCCGCAAACTCTGCCACTGCCCCCTGCAAAATTTGACATTTATTGATTCTTTCCCGCATGACAGCTAGCGGGTTTCACACACACACACAAGCCCCTAGAGTCCCTAGAGAGGGGCGACGTAGTTACATCAACTAAAATGAGCTGCCTAGTCTGTCTTTTTCACACAGCATCAAAACATCAAATCTTCGGATACGCATTGAGCTGTACAATCATTTGGCCACGAAACAGCGAAAAATGATAACTCTCATATAGGGGCATCAAAATTTAATTGTCGCAGATTTTAGCTGGTCATAGGGAACGGATTGCTTGGGGCTTCCCATGAGATGGAAAGCCAGGGAGTCGAGCTGTCGATCCGATACGTTCCCGACCATCTTCAGACGTCATAAGGCCCCCGGCCGTTGAGTTCACAGGAACTTAGAAATTTGAAACCAGAGATTCGAGCTGTCGATCCGATACGTTCATGACATTTTCGACAGTTAAGTTAACATAAGATTCGAAGCCAGAGATTCGAGCTGCTGAGAAAAATCGGCCCGTTCTGGAAAATCCCAGGAGATCAGAATTTGAATCCGCAATAAACTTTCTAACACAATGACAATTTTATTGCACATCGACATGACATAAAGCTGACAGAATGCAAGGCATGAACTGACATTGTATGCATTTGAGCAATCTGGTTTGTTTTTCTTTGCGTTTCGTTTCACACTGCATTTTAAACTGAAAACGGAGTTCCGTTTCTTCTTGGCCAGAAAACTGACATATTCACTTGCTTTTTCTCTAGCTCACTGACTTCAAGCTGTTTCTGTCTGGTTGGCTGAGAAGTTGAAAAAACTCTTGCGTTTGAGCTATTTGCAGTGAAGGAGGCTCATTGGTCAGGATCAGTCGCATCCGAGCTAAGGTTCCGGACATTATAGCCTTTGATGTACTTGTGCTCTGTATTTGAACGTACGTAACAGTGATCTATAGTACATCGACAGCGACATTGTATCCCAAGAGTTCTGACCCGTGGGCTGGTTCTAAAAGGATTGGTGGAGGATGGTGGAGGCTAGAAAGCGAGTTTTCAAAACACTCTGCAAACTAATCAAGTTCAGATTTCCAATGCTGTGCAGGAAAAAGTATCTCTGTTGTCAACGTACCGATGGTGAAAAATCTGATTTGCCCGAAATTGATGAAAACAGGAAAGAAAAGTTTGTTCACGCATTGATGCCACTGATGCGCAGAAAATGGGAGCCCATTCGCTTCCCATACTGGCTCCACAACTTTGAGAATAGGTGGTCAGACCAATTGTGAAATAACTGCGATCATGCCACCAAAATGAAAAATTGAAGGATAAGTGGTGGACACGACAGAATCGTAGAGCTGATAAAGCGCATGTCACAAAATGAATCGCTGCTATTTGCACTGAAGGAGGCCAAACATTGTCAGGATTAGCCGAATCCAAGCTAGGTTCCGGACGTTATTGAGTTATTGCCTTTGATGTACTTTTACCCTGTGATGTTCGAAATCTTTTCAGCAGGTTGAACGTGGGTAATTTGGACTGATTCCAAAAGGATGGATGGGTTTCCAAAACAACTCAAGTTCAGGATTCCAATATTGTGCAGGCAAAAGTTTCACTCTGCTGTCAACATTTGTCCACGTATGGATGATGAAAATCGTCTTTGCTCGAAATTGGAGAAAACAGGAAAAATGTTGAGTAAATTCAGCCGGGATCAGTCTAGCGGCGGGTGCCACCAATTGTTGCTGGCTGTCTTCGATCACCAGGTCAACAGTTTCGACTAACGCCCAGACTTCTAAATGCAGCAATAGCGTAAATACCAGTACTTCCAAAGCTTTGATATCAATCCTTTCTGATTCATCCCATGCATTGATAGAGGTACCACCATTCAGCCTTTCTAGTTTTAAACAATTGCACGCAAATAACGCGGTTGCTGGCAGTGTCCAGAGTCCAATCTGCAAAAAAGAGAAGCAGGAGATTGTGGTTGATCAACCATAAAGCAGTTTACAGCTCATTCAATTACGTCATAAGGCCCCCGGCCGTTGAGCTAGCATGGGATTCGAAACCAGGGATTCGAGCTGCCGACCCGGTACGTTTGTGACCATCTTCAGACGTCATAAGGCCCCCGGCCGTGATCGTGAGTCACGACGATGAGAACTCATGTTTTACCTCCTAGCTAAATCGCAAGCTTGATCCATGTCATATTGGAAAGCGAACATTTGTCATAAGGAAAGTTGGTCAAAAAAGGAACATTGGTCAAAAAGAACTGTACAAGTCAAAACGAAGTGCAGATCACTTTGAAAGCAAGCAAAGTCTTTGAGAACTAGGATCAGAATCTTAACATTTCATGAAATTCTAGGTGCGTCAGAATGCATGAAACGGACAAACAGTGACCTGACCTGGCCATTTCACATGCGACAAGAACTGAAAAAAAAACACATAATCAAACGCAAAGTGCTAAATGACCCTGACTGAATTGCAAGAACGTCTATTTGCACACATCGTCACGAAATGGCCATGCAACGTGAAGCACACGAAATGGTGTCATTTTTGACTCTGAATTATACGGGTTGGCCGCATTGTTTGTGAAACGTTTGTCTGTCGTCTTTGAATCCGAAACTCTACGTAGATGGTATTAAGCGCGCCAGATGTGACACTGGGCTCAAGCGCGATCGTAATCCCCATCTTTTGTCTCGTCCATGAACACTGTCAAAATAGTGAGTGCGGACATGTTCTCCGATAACACCTCCAGCACTGTTAGCAGGACATACCAACCAGGCATGTTGGTCGAACAGCCGTGCAATTCGCGTATTTCTGACTGAGATCAGAGTCGGTTTTGTCATCGTGGGTCGGGCAACTGCGACTCCACGGCAGAAAAATGTCAAAGCCGGTATCCAAGCTTCATCTTGAGGATCTGTAGGACGAATATAAGCATGAAAAAAAAGCTTGCGGCTGCGGAGCAAAACATATATATTCAGCAATAGGTATCACAGGTTCTTGAGTAAATTCGACCGGAAAAAGTCGAGCAGCAATTGCCACCAATTGTTGCTGGTTGTCATCGATCACCAAGTCAACGGTTTTGACTAAGGCCCAGACTTCTGCTTGCAGCAATAATGTAGATATCAATACCTCCAAAGCTTGAAAAATAATTGTCGAAAATTTCGTGAAAACTTGTTGATGAAGATCTTTGAATTCGGTCATAAAATCCCGTGTCAACTTCTGTTTTCGTGAGGCAACTGAATCGACAGAACGAAAGCCGGGATGTTTCTGAAAAAATGTTTGAGAAGGCTTCCATTTGTCTGCAGCAAATTCCAAAGCACCAAACTCGTAGGCATTCTGAATGCGAGAAGAATCTCGATATAAATCTTGCATAATTCGTCCCATGCATTGATAGAGAAACCGCCACTCAGTCTTTTCAGGATGATCTAGTTTTAAACAATTGCACTCGAAAGACGCCGTCGCTGGCAGTGTCCAGAGTCGAATCTTGTTGCTTTGGGGGTGCAAAAATTCAACAACTTCGACGATCCATGGAGAACGCCCAATCTTAGTCACAAGTTTTGGTCGGTTTCCTGGGGATTTTCGTTCACTGGTAAAAGTCAAAGACTGTCCCTGATGATCGGTCAAACAATGGACGAACATTCCAAAATAAGGCACTGGTTGTGGTATTGATTGTACGTCAGCATTTGAAACAAGAGCCACTGTAGTTCCGATCTGCGCGTTCTCTTCCCCAGGAGTGTCGACTAAGGGCCGAACTCGTTGACGTACTGACCGCTCTTCATTGTGACTATGTAAGGGCCGAACGCGTTGGACTCAATCCGTCAAGCATCCAGAGGGTGAACTGATGGCGTCTGATCGGCCGATCCAGAAGAGTCAACGTTCGATACTGAGGGCAGAGCACTGAGATGGCGCAAAAATTCTACCATCATCGTCTGTTTATTGAGACCTGACCATAATCCAAATATCGATGATCGTCCATCTGTTGTAATTGCATGTATTGAGCTTGGCAATTTTCAGTCTGAAGAATGGCCGGAAAAATGATTGAGCCTCATGTGGGTTGGTTCCTTGCAAACGGTAGTGTCCAAACTGCCCAGTAATTTCCAAACTTGGTGAACAACCTTGTTGATTTGCACGAGCACGAAGTTGCTGACTAACAGGTGTAACCCAATTTGGTGGAGGAGCATTGCCAGGAGGACAACGAGACTTTGGAAAAGCAGCTGGGATTTCAGATTCGGAAGGGGACGACATGGCTGTCACAAAACTTGGAAAAAACACGTGCGAAAAACTAGATAAGCATGTGAGCAAGAGATCTGTTATATGTTCAAACATGTATGTCTGAGGCTTCCGGCCGTTGGAAGTAAAATTGACTTGATTTTTTGTCTCAGAATTCCCGGCCATACGGCCTGCTGCTGTCTTGTGACGTATTTCTGTCTTGTGACTTTTTCCATGTTTCCGTAATTCATACATTCCGTCTTTAAGCCAAATTCCCACGGACACCAAGTCCCGTCAAAATTCCAAAGTATTGCAATACCCCGCTTTACACCGGAAGGCCGGCTCCAGTCGTCCAGTCACGCGCACGCCACACACAGGTCGTACAGACGGCACTCACAAGTCAGTGAGACTGTGCCCGTTTCACACTGATGAGAGTAGAATTTACTCTGATGTAGAGCTGTAGAATGTCGAAATAGCGATCGCCTGTGTAGTGCCTAGGAATTCGCCTGGACAATAATTCTGATGTCATAGTCATATACACTTAAGCCAAATGGGTAACAAACCTGGTCGGTCATCTGAAACAGCCTGATGAGAACAGCTTGTCTATTTTGTTTGCAGGTACACATCAGGACGTCTCCCAATACATCACCAGAGAATGTGGGCGCCTTCGTTGGCAGTGATCCCACAAACTCTGTCACTGCTGCCCCCTGCTGAATTTGACATTGACTGATTCTTTTCCGCATGACAGCGGGTTTCACGCACACACACACATTATCTAAGTTCAAGATAGGTGCTTGATATCCAGCTATAAGATAGGTACGCTACGCTTGGTACGCTTGGTGCGCTTGGTACGGTATGCTCGGTGCGCTTGGTACGCTTGGTACGCTTTGGGTAGGTACGCTTGGTACGCTTAGTAAGGTACGTTTGGTACGCTTACCAACCGTACCGACCGTACCAACGTACCACCGTACCAACCGTACCGTACGAAAACCAAACCTACCAGCCGTACGTACCAGACATGTTTGGATCTTACTTAAGGCCTCTACCACCTATCTTGAACCTAGCTAACACACACACATACACACACACACGCATGCGCACGCACACGCACACACGCGCGCGCTACCTTACCTACCTTACCTACCTTACCTACCTTACCTACCTTACCTACCTTACCTACCTTACCTACCTTACCTACCTTACCTACCTTACCTACCTTACCTACCTTACCTACCTTACCTACCTTACCTACCTTACCTACCTTACCTACCTTACCTACCTTACCTACCTTCCCTACCTTCCCTACCTTCCCTACCTTCCCTACCTTCTACCTTCCCTACCTTCCCTACCTTCCCTACCTTCCCTACCTTCCCTACCTTCCCTACCTTCCCTACCTTCCCTACCTTCCCTACCTTCCCTACCTACCTACCCTACCTACCCTACCTTACCCTACCTTACCCTCCCTTCCTTTCCCTTCCCTTCCCTACGTTACCTACCTTACCTACCTTACCTTACCTACCTTACCTGCCTTACCTGCCTTACCTGCCTTACCTGCCTTCAACCAAACTACCTTCAACCACCCAACCTACCTACCAACCTACCAACCTATCTATGTTCATTCATGCAGGCTCACAACCCCTTTCCCATGCGCATTGCCATTCACATCCACATCTACAGCGACATATACATTGACATTACATACAGAATATGTGAAAATATATGAAGTCTATGTTTCTGGAGGCTTAGCGGGGGTGTGCAGAACCCCTGCGGAGGTCTATGTTTCTGGAGGCTTAGCGGGGGTGTGCAGAACCCCTGCGGAGGCGATTAACATAGGAATCCAGAAATTGGGCCATCGGTACCAGTGACGTTTGCTGATTACACACGGTACCATGGGACAAAATTCCATCCCTGTGTCCCAGTAATTAACTCGTGGACCCATGTTTTGGACAATTTTTTGTCCTTGGGGAACACTTAACACGATGACTTTGGGAGATGGATTCAGTCAAGATAGATGCCAGCTCAACAGTTTGACGGTTCGGAGGTGCAGACAAAGACAGCGATCCAGAGAGTGATGAGGCAAGGACTTGGGATCCCGACTGAAATATAAACCTTGAAACCCAACTCTAGGTTAACCTTGGATGGGTACTTTAAACATTTAGTTTTTTGGTCTCAATGGGATTATCGACTAAACAGCTAAGTTTTTTTTGTAGGGTATCTAAGATTGGCAATGATCTATGGTAGGGTTCAGAATCCCAAACAAATGGCTGGAAACAGGGGAACCACAACTGCTCTTTGGGGTGGGATGGATAGATTGTCGGATGAAGGCTGCCCCATTTTTCCCGAAGTTGAGGGGCCAATGAACCACCTGGAAATCGCAAGACCATGCAAGGCCAACAAACAAAATAAGGCTCCTACAGCTCAGCAACCTGACTGACTAAGTAGCTGGATAATGAACTGACTAACTACCCAACAAATTGACAAAATGACCAACGAATTGCCTGACTAGCTAACGAACTAACTGACTAGTTGGCTATTGATTAAGCCATTGGGATCCAACTGGTGGTACTAATAACTTGAGTTATGCCCGTTGTAGATCATGTGTATCCCGTACGAGGATTTCCATTTGTGGGGTGTCCAGGGCCCCAAAAGGGAAAAACTAAGCAGAGTTAGGTATGCTAGATTGAGCAACTGGTTTGGATTGGGGCATGTCTTGATATATCCCAATTCAAATGTGTGCTATAAAAATTGTTCATGGTTTCAGTTACGCTCCTTGCTCTTCATATCTCTTCATCCCCAGAACTTTCGTTCATCCGGCACATCCGCAGCTTCACCCCAGGAACACCACAGCAACGACTCGCCGGACGGTGTTGTTGATGGGAGATGTACCCAAGGGGGATGATCATCACAGGGATTTATGTCGCCATTCATGTGGGAAAGCTACCATAAACCATCATAAAGCCATAATGGTGATGACTTGGGGGTGTTTATTGTTGGGCTTGCCACATTGTGAGGATTCCCATTACGGGCTGGATGACCATAAACCGTATAACATGTTTCGGCCGTAGCGCATGTAGCCACTGGAACTGTTTCAAAACAGTTGAATTTCATGCGGAATTTCGTGGAATATGGTGGTTGAGGGGTATTTCTTAGTGCTAGGTTGAAAAGGGGCGGAATATGATACCCACCCAAGACTGAACTTGTTCTTGCAGGATATCTAAGAAAGGCCGGGGTTCGAAGGAAGTGTTTGATGATGAGGGTGGTGAAAAGATCCCAACACGAAGCGGAAGCCTGAAGAATGGAAGAAACTTTGTGCTTGGGGATACCTCCCAAGTAATAAGTGATTGACAACTCAGGTCCCAGGTTAATAACTGGGGTATATCCCACCAATCTAACGGCGTCTTTAATATGTTTATTATTTAAAGGCTTACGCCTGACAGCCGGGCGCCGGCCAAGCAACGACTTTTGGCTTATGGTGTGGGAAGATTGGGCCGAGATTCTCCGCGCAAACCCAGGGAGGGCTATGTTGAACTGAGGCAGCCATAATGCGCAGTGCTTGCCTTCCCTCTATGGAAGCAGTCTGGGCCTATGTTGAGCGCAGGTTGTGCCCATGTTGGGCCAAGTCGGGCCCATGTTGAGCCATTTCGCATCTTGGGCTTATGTTGGGCCAAGTCGGGCCCATGTTCAGCCATCGGGCCCATCTTGAGCCTATATGGCAATATTGTGCCAACATGGTTGGTGCCATGATTGCTTGGCCGGCGGGCGCCGGCCACGGAGCCCGTGTCCTTGCTGGAGGCCTTCGGTGGTAACCGAAAGTTATTTAAAGGCTTGGGCCTATGTTGGGCCTATGTTGGCCCGTGTTGAGCCATCTTGGGAGCTATGTTGGGGCCATGTTTGATTGAAACTTTTCAGCTTTTTACGCAAGTTTGCCACATCTTGCGGCCAGCGAGCGAGCCTGCCCAGCACAAGCTGCATAGCTTTGTGATGCATCCGCAGCAGCAAAACACCACCTAATTTCGTGCCCAAAACGTAGCAAAGGAACGTGACGCTCCTGAAACCCTACTGAAACTGAGGCTTTTCAGCTTTTTACGCATCTTTGCTACATCTTGAATCCATTGCCACATCTTGCGGCCCCAGAGCCTGCCAAGCCCAAGCTGCATGGCTTTGTGACGCACCCGTCACAGCAAAACCCCTACTAAAATTGAGGCTTTTCAGCTTTTTACGCAAGTTTGCCACATCTTGCGGCCAGCGAGCCTGCCCAGACAAGCTGCCTGGCTTTGTGACGCATCCGCAACAGCAAAACACCACCTAATTTCGTGCCCAAAACCTAAGGAACCCCAAAAAAGTCCCTAACGTGCCTTCTGAAACCCTACTAGAACTTATGCTTTTCAGTTTTTACGCATGTTTGCCACATCTTCGTGGCCGAGCCTGCCCAGCACAAGCTGCATGGCTTTGTGACGCATCCGCAACAGCAAAACAGAACCTAATTTCGTGCCCAAAACCTAGCAAAGGAACCCCAAAAAAGTCCCTAACGTGCCTTCTGAAACCCTACTAAAACTTATGCTTTTCAGTTTTTACGCATGTTTGCCACATCTTCGTGGCCGAGCCTGCCCAGCACAAGCTGCATGGCTTTGTGAGGCATCCGCAACAGCAAAACAGAACCTAATTTCGTCCCCAAAACGTAGCAAAGGAACCCCAAAACGTCCCTTCTGATACCGGACTAAAATTGAGACTTTTCAGTTTTTTACGCATGTTTGCCACATCTTGCGGCCAGCGAGCCTGCCCAGCACAAGCTGCATGGCTTTGTGACGCATCCGCCAGCAAAACTCCATCTAATTTCGCGCCCAAAACGTAGCAAAGAAACCCCCAAAAAGGGCGTAACGTCCCTGACGAAACCCCACTAAAATTGAGAGTGTTGTTGTTGTAGTTGTCGTCGTCGTCATCGGCGTAGTCGTAGTAGTAGTAGTAGTAGTAGTAGTAGTAGCAGTAGGAGTAGGAGTAGGAGTAGGGGGACAAGTAGGAGTAGTAGGAGTAGTAGGAGTAGTAGGAGTAGTAGTCGTCGCCGTCGTAGTAATAACATTAATAGTTGTTGTTGTTGTGGTGGTCGTGATGGTGGTGGTGGAGGTAGAACTCTTATTCCCTGGCGCGCTCCCCCTTGCGTCTGCCGGGGTCGGCAGATAACTAGAACCTACTTGCGATGTCCAGAGAGTTCCTGTCTCGAGCCAGATGCGGCTCACACCTAATCATGGTGCTGCTTTGGCCCAGATTCCCACAAATAACCCTTTTGGTTTCAAACGTTAGCCAATGTCATTGGATTGTGAGAACAACTTATTCAATTGAGAGGATTCCAAGAATGATAAATCAGAGTCCACGAATGATAAATGAGAGCTGATCCCAAGGTCCTTGCAAGAATGGCCGTTTCAGAATAAAAGAATGTTGATCAAAACCCACTAATTTTTGGCGTCTTCATAGATCTTTAACGGGAAGTCTGTTGTTCGCCGGACTTGACGAGTGCCTCTCAAGCCCGGTTCGATGTTCGGATGCCCAAAATCATGATATAAAACATCCGTTTCTCATAGGGAATCCTCGATTTCGAGGTACCTCCCCATTGTTCCCTTACAGTAAACCAATCCAATCACTATTTTTGTAAATGTGTATTATATCAAGTTGGTTTTAGATATTGAACATATGTGAAACTTGTATACAACCCCCATCATAATCCCAAACAACCCTGGGGTAAATATACAAACAGATGAGGAAAACCATTGGTTTCCCGGTCGGAAAATGATTCCTACTTTCCTACAGATAGTGGGTTCTCCACATCTATATTAGTTTAAAGGATGGTAATCCATTCCCTATCCGGAAACCATGGTAAAAAGTAGGGGGGTTACACATTCATAGCGGACCATAAAATAGAAGGTAATAGAGGGTATTAAATTGTATCAATATGAACGGGGGAGGGATTAATCCAGCAAAACTCCATTGGTTACAGTACCTCTCAACCAAAAATACTTGGCGTTAAACTCCAGTTAGTTCATGATTATAATATATATATATGATTATATATGTCTTATGTATTCCCATTCTATCCACATTTCCTTGGTTTTCCTGTTCCGTCCCATATTGCCTGGTGGTCCCTCGTCGTCGGTCAGGAGGCGCGAAGGATGTTGTCGGACCCTTCGGAAGTTGCTGTAGACATGAAGGGCCAAGAGCAGGTCGGGCCACAGATGCCGCACTTTGTTTTTTTTGTGTTTTTTATGCGTTCCAAAAAAAGACGATATGTGGAGATATTGATATTAGTGAGATGTTGTGGGTGTAGATGTAGATGTAGATAAATGGCAATGTGTATCACATATATATATATATATGTACATGTATGTATGCACTTGTATGTATTAACACGTATACCTACGTGTATATGCGACAGAGCTTATTTTGGGGAGTACTGTTCCTTGCACAGGTCTTGCATAGACCCTGCATAGCTCAGGTAACTATCACAATCAGTACCAGTAAAGTAGGTGCTTCTTGAATGGATAGGACCCCCCTTAGAATGATGGTCCTTGGGGCTGAAGCCATTGATGAAGTGTCTACTACATAATCTTTTACACTCATGGTGGCTATTCCACCCCTTCACCAACCACTAAGTTCAAGCGGACTCTCAGATATACCTGGACAAGTCTGACTTTCTGTGATACCTTGAACAGCGCGCAAAAGTTTATGAAAAGTGTGTTTCAACATGTTTCAACCAAAAACGACTCGGTGGTTTGATCACCTTTTCGCTTGGTAACCAGCTAAATGTTCAGACTTTCTGCGAAACCAGCTACCCGAAAGTGGAAACATTCGGGTTCTCTGGTGAGAGGAGCTGTATGTTAATTACCTGTCATGGCATCATTGTTTTTTCACTGTAGCCGTCAACACGTTGACATCTGGGTTGTCTGAAAATATAGTTTCCCTAAATCCCTGGTTTATAATAATTGACCTTAGCTATAAAAATGCATTTGTTTGGCGCATCCTCTATTTTGAGACCCATTCAAAATGGATGCCATTGGACGATTCCAGTACTGGACTGCGGCGCCTCATGGGGGATGGGCATCGATATGCCAGCTGTAGTAGATTTAAGATCCACAACATTCATCCACCCATCCATCCACCCACCTGTCCATCGTTACATATGTAGTAAAGAAGTGGCCGCAAACCAGCTGAATTGTGCTGAGAAAACTCGACTTTGGACGTCAGGACAAGGCTTTGAGGAAGGCGATGCAACAACGCTTGCAGGCGCTGGGTTTGTTCCCAGAGGAGATGAGCAAACGAGGGCAATCATCTAGTAATAAGATCCTTGGGAGGTTGGAACAACCCTATGCAGTACACTCAAAATCTATAGATTGAGAAGATCATTTCTCCACATGTTCCCCCTCAATGACAATGAGCTGGGGTATCCTTTGGACACAGCTATGACCTTGGAAAGATCCGTTTCATGAAGCACTTGACCTGGCGGTTTTCGAACATTCCTTGGTTTTCCTTCCGAAGGGGTCCTGCTTGACATCAGTCGTTGATGCTTTCGCCAGTTGGAACTCAGCATTTGTTGGTATGGGTGATGTTCAGGCGGCCTTGGGACTCATGAATTCTGGTCACACTATCTACGGTAGTTCATTCTTCTGTGGTTCACCAACCCGACTTTGACCGAACACCACGGACCCACGGACTCTCCCTGACAGCCATGCGAATCATAGGATTCATTAGAAACTTGAGATTTAAATCCTCCATCGCAGACTATGGCTTTGAAAATGTGCTATACCCATGCTATACCCCAGAGATATGCAGAAATTCTCATATCATGTGGAAAATGACGGAAAATTACATTAGATCATCAGATTTAGGGGTACCCTATGGTACCAGACAAACCCCAAAAAATAGTCGATGGTATTGAACCCCTGGCTGTTCAGCTGATTCCCATTGCTGCAGGTGCGTTTGAACGTGCTTTCGGCCACCCAATTGGTCAGCGGCAGGCAGGGTTCACCGATGGAAATGGACAAATTTCATGTTTCACCAAATGAGGTGAAATGAACTATATTGCAACTATATTCAAGTTGGATAAACCATGATAAGCATCAAATTATTCACCCAGTTTGAATGGTTATCCCGGAACTGTTGGAAGATTTTGATCCTATACCAGGCACGGAACTGTTGGAAGATTTTGATCCTATACCAGGCACCACTATACTCATGTTATTGCCATGGTTGCCAACAGAAGAAATTACATGGTGCAACATGGTGCAAGTATTTTGTTATGCCGCAATATGCCGCATACATATGTATACATATACATATACATATATATATATGTATATATATATGTATATATATATATACATAATATATCCGCATTATGCTAGGTTTCACACTTTTCATATGTCTATGGGGAGTTTCGGCAAGTTGTTGGATCTCCCGTTCAAAATGTTTTGTCTCCGAGTCTCCGCTTCCGGTTCTGGTTCACCAGTAGTCCATCAAGGCCATCGTGACGACATCAGCATATCACACTGGCCAATGGTCAGCCCACCAATTGCTGGAAAAATTTTGGAAAATTGGTGGAAAACCAACTGAAAAAGCCTGAAAAATCATGATTCATCATGATTTTTTGGGATGTATACCATGAATTTCTTAACCATGATTCTCCAAAAATGCAGCTGGACTCTTTTTTTTGTGACTTCAATCTCAAAATGATCCAGATTTCAACCATGATTTACCTGGTGGCCATTTTAATCAGGAAAACGATGATCAACAAGTGGATTCAGGGATACCACACTTAAAAAGGAAAAAGCCATTTCGTCGGATATAGTGCCACAACGTACCACCCCGCAGTGTCAACTACACCCTTTGGTGCCAACCGAATCCGTGTTTAGGATCGGAAGCGAGCCATATCGAGCCATACATCATTTTGAATGTCATCGAAATCCCCGACACAAATAGCAACCGGCAGCGTTCCCGAATGGAACAGTTGACGAATCACTGGACGGGCAAGAAAATGTCATGTCGTGTCCGATATATGTTCATCCGAAGAAATGGGATAGATGGGATTACATTCTGTCCTCCATGACAAATTGATACTGATTGTAAGCGTATCTATCTATCTGTTTGTCTGTCTATCTATCTATCTATCTAATCGATCTATCGATCTATCTATCTATCTACCTATCTACCTATCTACCTATCTACCTATCTACCTATCTACCTATCTATCTATCTATCTATCTATCTATCTACATTGGTACAGCCCTGCCGGGAACCATATAGATATGATCATCCTAAAGTAACTAGATAAAATATGGAATGTTCAAAGACATTCCCATTTTAGTGAGATTTGTTCAACACGTTCCATATTCTATCTACTCCAGCATGACTATAGAATATGTATATGTATTTAAAAGGGGGGTGGCTCAACCACGAAGCCATCCCTGAATTGCACAAAAAATACTGCAAAGCCCCAAAATAAGCCCCGAAAAGATACGTAAGCAAAATCCTACTAAATAGTGGCAACTTACCTTTCTACTTGTATCTTTTTGGTGTTGCTATCATTTGCATGGGGAAGAACACTGGTGTCCTGTAGATGTTCCAACGATTCGACGAACTAGTAAAAGTTCACTTGAGCGATGTTCAAGATGCCTTTGTTGGTGGATTGGAAGGTGGGGAAGCTATATGTCCTATGATCAAAATATGGTATATTGTTTTTGGCCATCCCACCATTAGTGATTCCTTTCAATGGGTATATTGACCCTTACCGGGAGGATGACCATCCCCTCTGATGGTCAGGCAAAAAATCTCTCACCCCAACTTCTGGTGACATTGTTGGCAGGTATACGGTATACTTGTGACCATGGCACCATATACTACCAGTACTTATTACCCTCTGGTGATTTAACATAGCGAACTGGAGAATCACCTTGAAAAAAGTAGCTAGTTAGCATCATAAATCATATTCCATAGCTATCTTAATGAAAACCAGAAGGGATTCCATAGCAGTCCATGAACCGCATGGGGGACGAAGAAAGATCAGCCAGGTTTTGATGGGGATAAAAAGGCTGTCCTTTCTAGTTCATTGATACATATATGGAAAACCCACAAAAAATTGTAAGAAGGGGTTTCCCTGCGGTTTTCCCTATCGTAATTACGATTCAGCTCCTTCAAGGGTGACTCAAGAATAGCTGGTGTCTGTTTGGGGCTTGTCAAACACCCAACAACCACTAATCTGAACTGGTTGGTGGTTTGGAACATTTTTTCCACAATATATGGGATAATCCTTCCCATTGACTAATATTTTTCAAGATGGTTGAAACCACCAACCAGTGAACCGTCTATTATTCAACCACAAGGCTTTGTTAACCATCTATTGGGGATGACCTTTGGTGCCAGGAACCTGCACGATGCTGTTGGGGCCCTAGGCCTCACCACCTACACCATTGAGGAGTGAAGCCATCGACTGACCACACCTCCAACTGACTTCACCCACTGGTTTGGTCATGATTCCAATCCTTTTTATCATTCTTATCTCTTTCCAAAGGAAACTTGGAGTCGAATAATGCCCAAATATGTTTTTTGGACCAAGAAGCATCTCAATAAAACCTAAAATGTCCCAAGATGAAGCCAGGGATTTGTTGAGGCATTGGTTTGCGTAAAAACAGGGAATTGGCAGCAATTGGTGGCAATGTTAATGGGGAACATAAGGGTTAAAGCATCGCATGTGTTTTTTTGGTATTCGCCTGTTTTCCGAGCAACCAATTTGAGCAGTTCCAAAAACAACAGTTGGTTGATTCTTACAGGGGTTGGTACTACCAAATATGTATATATATATATTATATTATATATATATATACTCGCAAACCCTGTGTTTCGCCGTCGCTAAAATTGTCATATGTCACTTTCGAAATTTGCATTTCGTTCAGGCGAAACACGTTTGTTGCTATTGTCACTCCGAAAAAATGCATTTTAACCTGCGGCCACCAATGAATTTGAGCACGTGCATTTTGCGTGGCAGGCGCGGTGTTTTTGCGATGGTGGTAAAAATGTAATTTTCATTTTCGCTGGCAGGCACGCGAGATTCTCGCGTTTTTTGATGTGTTGAAAGTGCGATGTTTTATGTTTTTTTGGATGTGACCGCGCCTATCATGTTGCTCTTTTAAATTTCCTGTAATCATTTTCACTACCCAAGCCTCTTGTGAGGCACTTTTCATTTTACGCCCTTAACATTCTTGACGTTGTTACTGTGACTGCATGCTCAAGACTCCCCTCGATCATTATGGTCATTGTGATTTGACTTATGCCTCCCGAAGTCCCTGCCGATAAAAGCCATGCTGAGTCACCCAATGAAAATGTCGGTGAAGCGCTACCAACCCAGCCAGTCCAACAAGTCCATCCAATGGTAGCCAATCCATGGGGGTGGTACCCTGCTCGGATGTTCCGGTCAATGTATCCGGGTTTCAATCCTATGATGATGGGATTGCGAATGCCAATGATGGTATGGCCTCAAGTAGTACCTCAAGAGCAAAATGCACCTGTGGAATCTACAGTTCGCACACCCCGATTTGTGCCGCCTAGATATACAGGACCAAAGGAACCAGGAACAGTGGAACCGAACACCGGGAACACATGCGGACATGTGCAGCATAGCGATGGAGGACCACTTGAACCAGGACCACTTGAACCAAACACCGGGAACACACACGGACATGTGCAGCATAGCGATGGAGGACCACTTGGACCAGGACGACTGGAACTAGGAACACATGCGGAAATGTGCAGCATGGCGATGGAGGACCAGAGGTACCGAAGACCGAAAAGTCTTTGCCACCTGCATCGACCGAAATACCTGTGCCCCCGACTCCTTTGCTTGGAACAGACCACTTACCTCCTGGTGAAACAATTGTGTCAGGTGAAGAACCTGTTGGCGTGCCAACCATGCCTGATGCAGTACGTGAAGGTGGACAAACTCGGCCTGCTGCAGTACCTGTAGTTGAATCAGCTGTGCCAGGGCCACCTCCCGAACTGGAGTGTCCGAACCCACCTCCAGATCAGCCACCTGGACCCCCCGAAGATGATTTCGATTTTGAATATGTTGAAAAAGAGGTAAATTGGAATGAATCGACCGATGCATGGTCGACCAGGGGTTGGGTTTGGAACCGGTGGCAGGGAAGCTGGAGAGGTGGTGAATGGAATGGGCGCGAAGAGGCAGAGGCTTGGTATGACATGGCCACTGATGAAGGTGAAGGGGTGCAGACTGGACGACCCCTGACTGTCTACAGCCAACCTGGTGAACCTGAACCAGAGCCGAAACGCATCCAGGCCAAGAAGAGACCCAGACCGCCCGCAGAAGATCCACCAGAACACCTGCTTTGCAGAGCCTTCCTTCAGAGCCATACGGTTCCGCAACCCAAGGCCATGGCCATGCCAAACAAAGAGGCTGGAAGATCGACTGTTATTCTTCCACCCAGGCTCCCTGAAAGCACCACTTCGGCTTCCAGTTCGATCAGTGGAGGCACTCGGTACACCTGGTCAGTGAGAAAGATGCCGCCGCCAAAAAAATGACATGGGGCAGTAGCAGCGGAGGAAAAAGGCTGCTTACTTCCAGTGCGTTGGTCAAATAATATTGAACTCATTTTTGTTCAACATGAACTTGTAACATGTATCACCAATTGGTGTCACTTACCATTGTGATTCATCAACCATGATGTTGACTATTATTAGTCTATTGCCCGGCTCAGGTGGCAAGTGGCTCGGCGACTTGCTGAGTGGACGGATGGCAACTTGACTGAGGCACAGACTCAGATTATCCAAGCCATGAAGCGTTGTTCTCGTGGTAAGGCAAGCGATGGCAACTGATTTGATAGATTTCAGAAATTAATTCAATTTAATCCATGATGTTGAAATTTCAATCCAAGCGTTGACTATAATATAGAGTAGTACTATACTTTCTGATATATGCAATCTTGTGCTCACTCAGTACAATGGCTTGGACTTTTTGGATGGAAGATCGTCCAACATGGGGTAAACTGTCAATCTGGCAGTTGGGGTGCTGATACAGCAGAACATGGCAGAGCGACAAAGTGTACATTGCATGTTACTGCAACACATGGCTGTCGACATGTCATGTCTGGAGGAAAGTGAATCAGCAAGGATTTGGTCACAACAGCCTTCACGGCGTGAATTGCATCCGTGCAGCCGTGCAAAAGCTGTTCTCAAATCGGTAAAGCAACAGAGACTTCCTGCCTTGGTTGTTAGCCCGGAGCTCAGAGCCCAAACGCGCGCAAGAGTCTAGCCTGAAGACTAAAGCAATTAAAAGTTGGCACCGCAGCAGGACTACAAAAAGTACAGCGCCAGAACAGCGCGCATCATTTCCAAGCATCCTCTCGCGTCTGCACAGCTCAGGCACCATGGCCGTCTACCGCTCCATCCTCAGCATGTCGGGCTCAACCTCCAAAAGACTATGATGAGTGGTAACACCTCTTCGAAAGGATGTAGAAGCGAACGCCTCAATCGAAACCGCGAGGCCCGAACCAACGCGAAATGTTGTCCCCGTGTGAACCTGAGACGAAGTTCGCCATCGCATCACTCTTGCCTTCTGTCACTTAGACGTTAGCCGCCAAAATCAAAAAAAACGCCCCAAAGGCTGCAGCTCAAAATGAGACTGTTTTACCTCCTGGTGCGTGCCTGGCTACAGCACGGAGCCCCAAGACTATATATATATATATATAGGTTTATATATATATATATTTAGTGCAACAAGTAGCGGTGATATCCGGCTTCAGAAAATCCCTGATAATTCGAGGTACTTCCGAAACACGGTTCGAGCAACGAATGCGATCAACGGCGAGACCTGCACCGTGGTTGTGGGTCGCGACCTCAATAGCCTCATCCTGCGTCTTCCTAGTTGGTTAAACCCGCGGTCAAAAACTTGCGTTTCCAGAGCTTGGTCTGAACAAGGCAGAAGATCGATCCAAACGGCCTTGCGACGCCATTTCAACGAGGCAGCCGGCTCAGTCAACAGGCGTCGCAGGCGAAAAATTGTCTGACCGAACATCTATAGGCGGACGCTGCTGGTTTTCTTATATTATGTTAAGTGTTAACACGCTGTTGATGGTACGCTGTTGACTTTCTTTGTTTATGTTAACACGCTGTTGATGGCACGCTGTTCACTTTCTTATGTTTATGTTAACACGCTGTTGATGGCACGCTGTTGACTTTCTCATGTTTATGTTGACACGCCAGAACTCCCTTGGACGCAATACATGCACAAAAAAACCTGATAAATGTTCAGGCCCTTGCTGCAGCCACGTTGCATCGAAAGCCAGGTCTCCAACAAATTTTGGATCCCATTCGGCTGTGCAGAAAGGAATGCGCCGCTGGCCTTGTCAGAGTGTCACCTAGTGACGCCTTCAAAGCTGCACGCCTTCAAAGGCTCCAGTGAGATGATGAAAAAGTTTCCTACATATGTTCCTGTCGGGCAAGTTTTTGAAACATATACAAAGGTTAAAATTGAAAAATCAGCAAAAACCTTCAGTTTTTAGCCGTTTCCGGCCATGGCGGGACACAGGGTTTGCGCGCGTGTGTGTGTATATTTTTTTTTTGCGGATTATCATGGTCACGTGAAGTCCAATTAGTAAGCCCAAAAAAATTGGTGATTTTTTGGATCTGTGTCCAATTGTTGGTTAAAAAGTGATAGATCTTCCATGATATCATGATATCCAAATCTCATTTTCCACACAAGATATCTCCCACTCTCCTTGGGAAATCCAGGATATGAACACCTTAGTGAAGGCCTTGGCCAAGTATATCGATCTCAAGCTCGTGAAGAAGGCCTGGGATTTTTGGGTGACCTCATAGGAATGACCCACTTGTGGTGGATGTGTAGAGACCCAACAGACCTACCTTTTGGGGATGGATTTTGCCACAAACATGCTGCAGCCTGGGGATTGTTTATATGAAAACGGGCATGTGTTTTGACTTTCTCCTGAGAGCGTTCCTGCTTTGAAGTCAGCCCATTCAGCAGGCATTTTTCCCAATGGACGCAGAAAAGTCTACCACTGATGCACTTACTATTCGGATATGCCTTCGAGTGAGTGGGCCATCAGTCTCATGATGTGTTTTCCAGTTTGCGCATGGATATATGACAACCGTTTACTCCAATTTCATCTTTGACTGGTTTGTTAACACCAGTTCTTTAGATACTTGTACGGCATATTAATTCAAGGTGCATTCTTATGTGGTGTTTTTTAATATCGATATTATTCTACTGTTCCGTCTCGATTGATAGCAGGTTACCTATTATCTTTATACACGCATAATGTCCACAGTTGATTGCCAGAATTTGTTGTGATGAACACCCAACAACATGGTGCCCCCCAGTTGGCTAATTGCTTAGCTCGAGTAACTTGGGTCTCTAAGAACTAAGGTACTAAACCATACGAAACCAACTTACATAACTAGGAACCACCACCGCGCTGCTAAGGAAGCACCGAAGCAGCTCTTGAGATCGCAGACCAGCAACAGCATATTCTCGGCACAGGTCCTGCTGCTGGTGGCTCAACGATTGATATTCAAAGTAAAACACGGATGTTCCGATAGATTGAAAGTCTTTGGATACTCTTGGATTGGTTTATTGTTCGACTCCGATCCTTTTGGGGGTTGAAAGAAAGCCAAACAGCTATGAACATTGAGGTATTTTTGCAGCAAATGAAAATACAAATATTGAAAAGATGTTTTTATTTTGGGAAGACTTTGTGGGAACATGTCGCCAATGACGTGAGATTTGGTACAATACTTCGGTGACCGCCAAAAATCTGGAAGAAATCCCTGACCGTCGCCAGTTCGATCCAATGGGGAAAACCCAGCCATGGAATGGATGTAGAATATACAAGAATGGATGGGAATAACGGAATAATGGACAACAATAATGGAATAATGGATGTAAAAATATGTAGAAGCTAAGATTTATGTTGAGCAATGGAAATTGCAATATCATTTGTTTCCCCAGTTGGATTTGTTTTCCCTGGCGTTTGCCTGTGGAAAGGTCTCCCTGCTTGGGGCATCTATATCATTCTATATCAACATATTATGCAAATGTATATACACTGTACACTTGTATTCATATTAACTCCATGTATAAACTGTTTTAATGTCTGAGTCTATACAGTATATGTAGTAAACTTATACACAGTGTGTGTATATGCATGCATCCATGCATCCATGCATCCATGCATCCATCCATCCATCCATCCATCCATCCATACATACATACATACACACATACACACATACACATATACACTTTCGGTTCCGTTCCGTTCCGTTCCATCCCATACATACATACATACATACATACAAAGATACATAGGTACATAGATACATAGGTACATAGATACATACATAGATAGATAGATAGATACATACCATTACATACCAGTACATACCAGTACATACCAGTACATACCATTACAAACCATTACAAACCATTCCATACACTTACATACATACCATACATACCATTACATACCATTACATACCATTACATACATACCATTACATACATACCACTACATACATACCATTACATACATACCATTACATACATACCATTACATACATACCATTGCACACATACCATTACATACATACCATTACATACATACCATTGCACGCATACCATTGCAC
The DNA here is from genome assembly GCA_947184155.2 of Cladocopium goreaui. Classification (NCBI taxonomy): domain Eukaryota; class Dinophyceae; order Suessiales; family Symbiodiniaceae; genus Cladocopium; species Cladocopium goreaui. The sequence goes on from CAMXCT020001296.1 coordinate 131,085, forward strand.
ACATACCATTACATACATACCATTACATACATACCATTACACACATACATTCATGCATACATTCATACATACATACATTTATACATACATACATGCATGCATGCATACATACATACATACATAGATACATACATAGATACATACATACATACAAACATACATACATACATACATCCAGACATACAGACAGACAGACATACATACATACTTACATACATACACAGATACACAGATACACAGATACATACATACCATTTCATACATACATACATACATACATACATACCATACATTACATTACATTACATCACATCACATCACATAACATCACATCACATCACACTACATTACATTACATTACATTACATACATACAGCCATGCATGCATGCATACATACACGCTCTTGTATGGTTAGATATATCTTAAACGCACAAACATACCATGGGCGTGTGAGTATGTTCATGTATACACATGCAATATGCATATATTTATTATTTATACATATTGTCTTTGACACTTAAGGTTCAATCAGAAGTAGTTACACTTCTACTCTAAAAAGATCCCAACCATGCAAACCGAAAAATTGCACTTGGCACGCTAAATAGCTCGCCACTGTCGCGCCAGGGCCCGGATTTCATGCGAGCCTTGTGGCATTGGCCTACTGTCGATGCTTGGATGCAGGAGCCAATTACTCTGGGTGATCTAGTGGTTAGGAGTTATGGAATGCTAAGAAGCCATAGGTCTCCATATTCCCTATTAAATGGGGAGCTAAGGGCTATTAAGAGTTTTCCAACCGCATCAGGGATATGTGTAGTTTGTTTTTTCCATATGGATAGTTTCTTAAGTCATGGGGACTCCTCAAGTCACAATAGGTTCCAATAGGTTTCAATACTAAGATGGTCTCATGACTTGGACGAATTGAGGTACCTCATTTTAGGAAACATCCATTTTATATCATAGTTTTGTGTTTATATCTAGAATCTAGCATGTATATATACGTATATATATATATATGTAAAGAATAGATTTAGAATACATGTCTTTGATATACCTATAATATCTACAAAAAAATATGGCGAGAAATATGGCAAAAATTATAGCGGCCCCATGTGACCTCACCATAAATGATGGTTAGTAGCGGAAATCGACCCCAGCTGGCCTTTTTTCAGGTTAGTGAATTATCGTTAAAAAAACAGTAAAAGAATATATATATATACACATATATATGTATATGTACATATATATATATTACACAAATGTATATATATATATATTTATTTGCATATTTACACATATGTATATATATATGTGCATATATATTTATATATACATATATATTTATATATACATGTACATATATATATACATAATTACATATTTATATATATATATTCTAATTAAATCATAAATGTCGTATATAAAGCATGTACTATACGTACCTAACACTACTAAATATTACATACAGAAAACCTAACACTACATCCCTAGACAGATACCTTGTATAACCTAATGCATCCCTAATATACTACCCATTGCATGCCTATGTACCTTTACACCTATATAATTTACAACCGTATGGTAATTCCCCATACGAAATACTATACACCTAATATCTGTTGACTACCAATTTACATAGCTACCACACCCCACCACAGCCATCACCACAGAGGGGGAGAGGGGGTACCCACCCCATGTGGTGGGGATGGGGGGTTGGCGGCCTGGAGCATATATACTACAGATACTACATATACATATACCATATATTATATAAATGAATATCTTATATAACATATTTGTTTACTATTTACATTGTATAGAATACATATTATTCGTTTACATTATACCAATATATACATATTTGCATATTTTGTAATAATTATTTATTTATATATATTGTAAAGATTTTCATTGTGTATCTTCAGATATTGATATACATGTATACATGATACATTTGTGTGTATTATTTATTTACTATATGTATACAATATTTTTATATATACACATACATATCTTAATATAGTACGATACAACTGATAGAACTAATAAAACATAATATAATCAAATATAATACAAAAAAATAATGTAATATCAAATAATACCAAATCATATAACATCAAATAATATCATATCATATAATTGAATTTAATTAATAAAATAACATATAGTATAATATGATATCAAATAATATCAAAACATATCACATAATAAATTGAAATATGAAACATAAAAATTATACTATGAAATATAAGAAAAATAATATAATCGGTAATATAATATATACAATATGTTAAACGCAACGTATTTTCTTATTATTCAACTTGTATGTATATATATATGTTTGTTTTAAAATATATATATTTATACATTGTAAATGAATATACATATATATATATAAATGATATATCTTATATATATATATATGTAGACCAGAGTAGTAACCACCTCAAGCAAAACAACGACCTATTGTGGAGGCTGATGAACTATGAAATCTCGGACACTTCAAAGCCTGCTCAATCCTTGAATTGCCTGCTAAAACTTAAGAGTTTCTGGAGTTATACACAAACCAACTTGGTTTTTTCCCCATGATTTTTGCCGCACCACGGCCATCATGGCCTGCCGTGATTTGAGGCGGACAAGTCGGACAAGCCCCGGCCGACTGCCTCCCGCAGCACCGAGAATTCGCTAACGACGCCCACGAAGAGCTTCGAGTCCGAGAAGAGTGAGGCCATAAGACGCGGCGCGGCTCGGCCCGGGGGCGGGTGACGAAGATATGGAATTTTCTAAGGAAGAAATCAGAGTTTGTTATATTTCATATGATTCTAGAGAATTTATCTGAAAAAAATACGGGCTACAAGGTTTGGCCAACAGAGCTAGAGATGTGAAAAAATAATGTATTTATATGTATTTATTCCACATGGTAACACAAGTTAATTGATCCACCAATTTGGGGCTACAGATGCTACAGCAATGATTATTAGAGCCAGACACACTATAAACATCTACCACAGCTGTGTGCTTTGCGCCATGGGGATTTTACGGTCCCGCAGATGCCATTGAGCAATGGGGAAGATGGAGAAAACTTGGTCCACAAAGCGGGATGTTGATCACAGCCAAAACTGATGGATACTCATGGGCTGCGAAATGAAACTGCAATCAATGAGGGGTTATACTTTGATTACGTGATATTACGTGTCTATCTGTCCGGAAGATGTTGAAGCATGCCGGCCTTGGATGTTGACATCACCATGTTACTTCGAGATGTTCATCCGCAGGTCGAACTTGAAAAGATCCAGATGGTTTTCTCGTGAAAATATGAGTTGAATAAATTAGGAAAATATAGGATGCCTTTGATAGGAATGTGTATGAATTTATACATAACATAACGTAATATAGTGTAATGTAATATAATATGGTATAATATAATATAATATGATATAACAAAATATGATATAATATAATATAATGTGATATGATATGATATGATATGATGCAATGTAATACAATACAATATGAGTGCATATAGTATGATATAATATAATATAGTATAGTATGGTACAATACAATATAGTATAGTATGATATAATATAATATATTGTAATATAACATAATATCATATAATATGATATAATATGTTATATATATATAATTTAATATAACATAATATGATATAATGTAATGTAATGTAATATAATATATGGATATATATATATGAATATATATGATACGTGGATCTGATGGCACCAATGTTTTGGTGTTGAATCATCCTTATTTGCGGATAGGCAACTTGGAACCGTCGATGGTGATACCCCATCATAGACGCGTGAATGAGAAATGTATATTCAACGGCAGATAGTCAAGACAAATTCAGCGCGTTTCTGGTCAAAGTCACTGCCTTCAGACCTCCTAAACTTATTGAATAGTCGATTTTCGTAGATTTTCTGGGGGATGGATTTGTTTACACCTATGTTTCCCCAAACATGGTGGGAGCTAAAGGCCGGGGTTGGATCACTCCGGCCACTTTGCTGTAAATTCTCGCATAAAAGTTACCTTGAGATGTCCATGTGCATGTCGACTGTGGAGGCTCGCACAAGATGAGCGCTTTGTGTGTGTGTAGGATGGCTGAAACCCGACCCGCAACCCTCTCGTCATTGTGCATGTGTGTGTGTGTGCGTGTCAGATCGTTTTCGTTGTGATGCGGTGCTGATTGCCCAAGCTCCTAGCAAAAAGATCTTATATGAGTTGTCTGGAGGTCCTTCTATGAAGACGTTTTCAAGAGTTTCATGCTGCAGTCTTAGAGGTCCGTGATATATGAAGATGTTGGCCAAGGTCTTGAAGATGTTGTGAAGCTCTGATGAGATCCTGTAAGAGGTCCTTGCATGATCTCGTACAGGTCCTTATAAGAAAATCTTGTGAAGATCACGCTGATGTTGTCTAAGAGGTCCTTGCATGATCTTGCGCAAGTACTTATGAGAGGATCTTGTGGAGATCCTGGTGAAGTCCTCTCTAAAAGGTCCTTGCGTGATCCTGTAAGGTCCTTGAAAAGATCTCGTGGAGATCCTAGTGTTGCATGATCTTGCGAGAAGATCTTGAAGAGGTCCTGGTAATACCTCTCGGTGTCCTTGCTGATCTGGTACAGGTCCTTGTGAGAAGGCTTTGTGGAGATCTGTTTGAAATCCTCCTCCAGAGGTCCTTATACGTTAAGATCTTGAAGATGCTCTGCATTGATGCTTGTATGAAAGTTCTTCTGGGATGCTGATAGGAAATTCTCGTATGAAGATCTTCTAAGTTCCTCTATATTTGGAAGGTCCTTCTTTGACGATCTTTTGAAATTCTCTTGGATGCTCTGGTATGAAGTTCTGGTACGAGGATGTACGAGGTCCTGATGAGTATACATAGCGTCATAGCGTTGCTTCTTGCGCCAAAACAAGTTCCTGCTGCTGCAGGCTGCAGCTACGATAGCGTCTACGTTGATCCATTGCTGTTCCATTGCTGCTATTGCTTGTATCTGGTACATTGACTTCCTACCCCCCGGCAACTGTTAGGGGTTTCTTGCCGCTGTAAATTCATCGAGTTTCCCCACGTCGGACTTTTCACAGTTCGCGCAACGCGGGGAACCGCAGGAGAACCTGGCGCTGACAGTGGTTCCTGCCAAAGCCTTGATGGAGTTGTTTATCACCAAGGACCTCCGATGACCTCCGGCCCTGAGCCGCGGAATCTTTGGGTGTTTCATGATCGATTGATAGATGATTTAGCTAATGAGAAAGGATGAATGGTGATGTTTTCCAAAATAATATATGGTGATTTGCAATTAGATGCAATTCGTGGTTGTGCCCAGAACGACTCAACTCAACATGTTGGGTTGTTTCAAATACGATTGAACTTGAATTAAGCCAGAAATAACGATCTATCCATTCGTGAAAACAGGGAGATCTGCCAGCAACTGAGGTGACTCACCTGGCGACGATCGGCGATTTACTGATATTTGGAACATTTTGGAACCTTTGTTTAGGGTTGTTTTATATTTTTAGGGCATGGGAAACTGATTGGTTTTGGGATGTTGGAAAGTACCCTATCACTCTGGTCGTTACATCCCATCTTGTAGATCCCATATGATCCATTAAAATCATATGGAAAAGCCATGAAAATCCTTCATTTTATGGTTGAATCATGTTAAATCCCAGAAAATGCCATGAAATCCCAATGAGTTGTTGTTTCAATTCCCCAGTGTCCGTTTTTAAGGGAAGTTCTTGGCGCCTTGCGGAGGATGTGGAGCTGCCGAAGCAAGTTTTTCGACAACAAACTGTGCTGAACCAGTTCCAGGCAATGGGACAGCTGAAAAGTCAGGGGAAGATTTTCCAGTTACCAGTTGGGAATATCAATAAAACATCATAAAACATCATCAAACCCAGTCATCATGGGAAAAATAATCAGATTTACCCTCCGGTCATGAAACGTGGCTGGATAATCCACCATTCTTGATAGTTGATTTTCCCAGCGAACTAAACCTCCATTTAGTTCGGGGATTGTTGCCATGTTTGTCTACCAGAGGCTACAGTAAGGTTCAAAATGGGACACCGTCCGCATGACTGGGGAATGGACGAATTCGGATTGTTTTTTCCGGAATCTGAGTGATTTTTGCGGGGTCCCCCAAGCAAATCAATAGCAAGTCCAAATGGTGAATTCCAAAGCCCAAGACGCACTACCATCTCCTCATGGCCATAAAACCGACCGCTCCGGCTCGTCTGCGTTTAGGTCGGGGGGATGGTGGTATGAAAGCACGAAGCTTCTAAGTGGGGAAATCATCTCTAAAATGCCTGAATTATGGATTTTGCCGATAAGATCCCATTAGAATAGGATAATCAATCATAGTCGATCTACAAAATGCTGCCTTTATTTATGGACCCTGCGTTACCAGTTCCCCTTGTTTCATGGCTGTTAAATCACCAGATGCCAACCGCCAAGCCCTCCAGGCCATGCGTGAGATCTTGGTGGCGGGTGATACCAACCGTTTGGTGGCTGAATTGACCTTTGCCCCTTGGCGCGGAGTTTCGTGTATTGTCACCGATCATTTGAAGATTCGGGGCAGATTGGACAAGAAATCACTGATCTGCCTGTTTCATCCTGTTTCTTGCGGAGTTTGCCAAGGCCAAAACTGTCAGTTTCGTGCAGGCGATTTGTTCAGACTGGAGTTTGTGATTACCGGAGGGTGAAATAACATGAAATAACCATTGGTCGCAAGGAGACTTTCCACTGATCAGATGCTTCACTTCCAGGCTTGTAGGAGCTGTGGATGACAAATTGGGTCAACACTGCTCATCTTCCGGCAGATGACCAGTATCTCCCACAAACCCAATCGTTAAGCTACTTGCTCTTATTTCCATGAAAAAAATCATCTGATTGCCACGTGCCAGCAACTGTGCTATCGTAAATAATCATTAAAATCATCAATCCATGAGAAATCCCGATTTCTTGAGACATCTCCCTTGCCAGTGCCATCTGCTCTCGAGGTGCGTATCAATGACCTCGCGGCTCCACCCGAAGCCCTGGACCCGTTGTAGCTCTGGATCAATGATGGATAGATGAGTGACTTAAAATGATGATGTCATGATGTCATGATAAGGGATAGATATGGATGGTATTAAATGATGATATGTAATGATATATGTTTTACATCATGGATACAGGTATGTATGCATATATATATGCATATAATATATACATATATATATATATATTTACATATAGGTATATATATAGGTGAGGTGAGTTTGTCTGGATCAATGATGGATATCACGGCGGTTTGACCAACATGGTGATATCATGGGATGGTTGGATTAACCAATCACAGTTCTGGTGCATGAGAATAATCCATCTATTATAAACATAAGCTTGGCATGGGAGGGACCATAAACCATCATAAACCATCTAACTTGACCATGGCACAGATTTTTCTTTCTTTGTTTTTGTGGCTATAAATAGATAGATTTACCCAAAAAGCCCACTACAAAACCGTGATCCCAGCAGAATTCTGTGAGTGGATCAACCAGGTGGATGACAACCAGATCATTTGGTTCTCAGAATGTGGGATACCCGGATACCCCAAAATGACCATAGAAAAATTTGGAAAATAATGAAAATACTGATAAAACCAATCGAATTCCGGTTTTACCAACATTTTTAGTCAAACCCATGTTGATCTCCCTGTCAGAACAGCCTCAGGTTCTACATTGAGCCGGTGGTGGCTGTCCTCATAGTGGTGTGCCCCGGAAAAAAAAAAAAACTGCCCCGTTACAAGGGAGTTTCCTTGATGAGAAGTGGGTAGCATGTGCTCACCATCCAGGTGTCAAATACCATTGGATGCGTAGAGATATTTGTTTCTCGACTGGCTCTACCCACTATGTACAGTACCTATTCTTGAGGGTTAAAAAAGGGTGAAATGGCAAGCGACCCAGCCCTCAGCCTCCAGAGTGATGTGTATATAGTTGTATGTAATAATATGTGTATGTATATGTATATATATATAGCTAAATCTACTGACAAGGTAAGAGTTCAGCGGAATTCCCCCTATTTGGATTGTAATTCCCTGGCAATCAACTGTTTGAATCCAACAAACACAGGAAATCCGCAATGTGGCTGGTATTCAATGCAAAACATCACAGAAGTTTCCATCATTTGGCTGGCAAATGACTATGGTAAGTTACCATGGCAAATCCCGAAACACGATGTTTCCCTCCCACCCCAACCTGCAGGGACCCCCAAACAATAGACAAGTTGCTTGAATCAAGAAGCTAAGGATTGGATATGATTGGATTTTGGTGGATGGCGGATGTATCATGATAGATTATTCTAGATTCTATTCGATTTTTCGGAAACAAACCTTGCAACTTCCAGCAGTAAATCTAATATAGTGAATCCCGAAAAAACGAAAAAGCGGATTCTCCCAGGGTTTTTCCCAGGTTTTTCCCAGCATTTCCCCACGGTGTTTTTCTCCAGGAATGGCATCATGATCGGTTTCCAGACCGATCGCGCCTTTGAATCTTGGCCCGGCTGGCCATACATCGAAACTGTCTTCGTAGCTCGGAGAAATTGCGAAAAGTCCACAGGAATTCACAGCAAAAAATGGTTTGACAGACAACTGGGGATGGTTGGCATTACCTTTTTGATCCTTTTTTTAATGTATAGATGATTATATATGACAATATATGATTATATATGACTGTATAGTTATATATTGTATAGTTGGGAAAACTCGCCTCTGGTGATTTAACATCGCTACTTGATGGGACTTGGGACATGGGATGATTTTGAAGCCAAGCAGACAACCTCGTTGCGACATCGAACTGTGAAAAAGTCAAGGGAATCCCCAAGAAGAGGCCCAACACTTCAGGTCGGCTATGAAAAATACAGAGTCTGTGGATGATGTTCATCGATTGCCCCACTATCATCCATCTGTCACTCTCCACTTACTTGCGATATCTTGCGATTCTCGCCATGGCCGCGAGTTTCGCCGAGGCAGTCTTGCTTGTGTTGGAATGCATTGTGCGCTTCTGGCTGAGTGGTTCCAAGCAGTTTTTCTGCGGACCGGAGTCTTGGTATCCCAAAGTTCACCGCACATGGCGTGTGTTTGTCAACAATGGGGATGTAGAGTAGTGGGGTATATATATATAACTTATAGTAAAACTTATTATATGACTTATTGTATAACCTTATTGTATAAGTTATTATATGACTTATTGTATGACTCATTATATGACTTATTATATGACTTATTATACAACTTGTTATATAACTTGTTATATGACTTATTACAGAACTTGTTATATAACTTGTTATATAACTTATTGGTTAACCATATAATTGCAGTACTCTTTTCATGACACCGTATTCTTTTCATGACTTTTGCCCAAAACGATGGTGCCATCACCGACCCTTCGACCCAGGACTTCCATTGGAATCTCTTCGACATGTTCCTGGTCCTCACAGACACTTGGAACCGAAAAATATGGGACCCCAACCGGATGGACTGAGAGTTTTTCCGAAAGTCACCATGGAAACTGAGAGGTAAAATATGGTAAAATAACAGAGTGTTTGCTTGGTCCAGTTTCCATGATGTTGAAATTACTGGAGGGTAGCCCTAAATTACCCAATGTCCTTCCATTTTCTTTAGCAACATATTCCCACGCATTCCCCAATTTTGGAGGGAAATCCCCTATTTTCGGACGCACCCATAGTGTTAGCCCGAGTCCACCAAAGAGGAAAAATTCTATAGTGGTTGGGATTGGGAACCACAAGTAAGCGCATCATTCACGAATTCGGTGCCAATCGAGCCACAAAATGGTTTGCGGTTGAACCACATTAAACATTATTATATATTGTAGCAACCCCAAAGGAAAATAGAAAGTGTAATTTGTCAGTCGTATCACTATGTAGCACTATTTTAGTATGATTTTACTGTTCTATCTTTTTGAGGTTTGCATCCCGCGGATTCAGCAGGCATTCCCGAAGACCAGGGAAAAGCTGCCAATCTGCAGAAACTAACGTCCTTGTGGATCCTTTTGGTAGGTAGATATATAGATTTAGATTGATTTCGATAGATTTAGATAGATGTATATATATGTGTGTGTAGAAATATATATATATACATATATATATATATACATATATATATACATGTATGTGTATGTATATATAGAAATACATGATATCCAGCATGAAAATTCCACTATGTCAGAACCTGGTCCTCAAAAAACAAAATCACCGCAGGCCGTGACGGATGTGGTGTTCCAACTCGCCTTCCCCGAACAAAAAGCGGTGCGCCTCCCCGGGAATTCGCTATATGAATGGATATTAATGGAAATGAAGGAACCAAAAATGCATGTCTTATAGTGGAAAATCCTATGAAAATGGATGATTACCCTCTGGTAATTTGTTACAGTTTGCGAACTGGAAGCCATGGCCATAGAAATAGTTGATTTACCCAGCTATAAAATGGTGGATCTTTCCAGTTCGTTATGTAAACGTTTACCAGAGGGTAGATGCGATTTTCGTATGACTTGGGACATCATTTTTTAGATTCCATCCATTTCCATCCTGTTGCTGTGGGATTCTCCAAGGTCCAGTGCCAAGGGTCAAGTTTTTTGCTGGGATGGTCGTCAATGGATTCCGATGCGTCAAGGGATGGATGGGATGGATGTTACAATGTTTCCGTAGCCGTCGATCGCCGTGGAAACACCATGGCACATATGATATCTTTTGATTTTCCATGATCTCATGGCTCAAGATGTGGTATTCATATGTTTTCTTATGTATGTTGATCATGTTTTGTGATGTATGAAGTTGGTCAAGAATGTGGTACCCAAAAAAATGTTGATGGGATAGTTGGATGAGAAGCACCTTGCTGACAATCCTCATTCATAGTAGGTGAAAGTCCCTTTCCCTCCAGAGAATCCCCATTCACAAAAATAAACCCAAAATAGAAAATTGAATGCAAATCTCCCGTTTATTTACATATATATATATTAAAAAAAAACGTGTAAAAAATAACCAGGTGTCTCACTGGCATGTTTGACAAGAGGGCACTTGGCTATCCCATCTAGAAAGTGGGGGTACCCCAAATCATCCAACACTGGGCCATGTTAGTATTGAAACCAATATTTTTGGGGGGATCACCAATTTTAAGAAACCCCCATATACAATTCAGGCTTATGATCACCAAGAAACACCTGGGTTATGGCGTATGGTGTGAAGAATACCCACTTGCTAACAGGCCATTGACCATATTCTGCGAGTGGGGATTATAGGCAGTGAGCCTTATACCATGTTAGTTGGTTAACTATACTACCTGATATCAGGGTTAATTATCCAACTAACATGATAAAGGGCTCACTTGCGTTAATATGACCAATACTAAAGGAATTAATACATGGTGAATTACCATAGGGATCCATAGGGCGTATTCATTCCTAATACTAGGTGGCAACTCTTCACCAGTTGATTAATTATCCAACTGTCACTTGGAAACCCAAATATAATTGATATTGCTATTAAATAGTTGGTTATGCATTCCTAATAGTTGGCTATTAATAATTGGGTGGTTCCTAACATCGGAGTACCCCAAGACCATGGGTTTCAATACTAAAATGATCTAATTTTGGACGATTTGGGGTAGCCCTGTTTTAGAAAACCAGTTGGTTTTGATCGGAATTCGGAATTCCTAATTATCACCACTAAATCCCAACAATTCCGGAAAAAAAAATGCTATCAATTCCTATCGAAAGTACAGCTGTAACCAATGACCAGGGGCTTCCACAGGACATGGCCGGTGCCTCACTGCTACGCTTCTGTCGTTTAATACGCTTGGTGCGAGTGGTGAGCCTCGGAGCTGTGGCAACCAGGAGCTTCGGGGAAAAACATGATACTGTAATTATAGATCATAAATTAATATAATATGTATATATATGTATTATCTATCTATCTATCTATCTTTCTATCTATCTATCTATCTATCTATACATACATACATACATATATATATATTATCTATACATACATACATGCATACATACATACATACGTACATACATACATATATATATATATATTATCTATACATACATACATACATACATGCATACATAGATACATACATACATATATATATATATTTATTGTCTATACATACATACATGCATGCATACATACATACAGACAGACATACATACATACATATATTATCTATACATACATACATACATGCATACATAGATACATGCAGACATACATATATATTTTTTCTATATATACATACATACATACATTAATACATTAGTACATTAATACATGAATACATTATTACATTAATACATTACATACATACATTACATACATACATTACAGACATACATTACATTACCTCGCCTTACCTTGCCTTACCTTACATTACATTACATTACAACATACATACATACATACATACATACATACATACATACATACATATATTATTTTTATATACATACATACATACATACATGCATACATGCATACATAGATACATACAGACATACATATATATATATATATATATTCTTTACATACATACATACATACATTCATACATACATACATACATTCATACATTAGTACATTAATACATTAGTACATTATTACATTAATACATTACATACATACATTACATACATACATTACATACATGCATTACATACATACATTACATACATACATTACATTACCTTGCCTTACCTTACATTACATTACATTACAACATACATACATACATACATACATACATACATATATTATTTTTATATACATACATACATACATACATGCATACATAGATACATACAGACATACATATATATATATTCTTTACATACATACATACATACATTTTATATATATTTACATACAGACAGACAGACAGACACACAGACACACAGACACACAGACAGCCAGGCGTGCATGCATGCATACATACATACATACATATTATATATATACATACATACATATTATATATATACATATATATATATATATGTACATATATACAGATATATATTATGTTGATTGCATACTATATATATATACTCATACATGATGATAATAGATATGTTTTTGATATTTTATGATATTTATTGATAATATGTATAGATGATAAGCCATGGTTTCGTGAACTGTGGTAATTTGATAAACATATGGAGGTTTCGTAATTCATTGGTAACCCCAAATCATCCAAAATTAACCCACTTTTGTATTGAAACTCATTGTGACTTGGGGATCCCATTTTATGAAGCCCCCCAATACGAAGGTTTGAACAAGACAAACAGGGAGTTTGTTATCGCATTATTCAACATATTGAAGAATCAAAATTGGGATTCGATTGTTTTTTTAATGGCGAAAAGTTGGGATTCAACCCACGAAAATTGTGATTTCACAAGACGGTATAGGGATTAACCTTATTTTTGATGTGACCTTTTGCTGGTTCGGATACTGGTTCAGAGACTTTTGGCAAAAAATGCCGCTCTGCATGAAATGAGGACAAGACCGACGAGAATTGGGTGTCATGGGTATATGAGCAAAGAACTGGTTTGCTGGGTACAAGTATGTCTATTTGCAAAGGTGGTTGAATGATTGGTGTATGGTTTGGAAGGGGTAGAATCTGCCATGATCTATCTATCTTGAATTAAATGAACACGGTTATAATCCATTTGCCATAATCTACAGCTCTAGTGGCTTCAAATATGTTTGTATTTTGGATCTCAGGTGACTCAACAAGTCAATGCACACAGTTTCTTTGTCTCCAAGTCTCCAAGGAAAGTCTTCCGCCTGAACTACATGAAGGACGCAGATGCTGCACACAAACGCTAATCAACGGAACAGCACTCATAGCCCGCATAAACCCAACAGATTTCCAGAAAAGAAGTCCCTGAAAATAGCAAGAACACCTGCCCATATGTGATTTACTTGTTTAGGGGCCACCAGTAAATTCATTTGGCGATGAATCAAGATACTGTAACTTGGAGCATCAAAAGAGCTGGTAAATGGATGTTAATTATTGGCGATGGTTGTAGTCCCAAGGTTTCAATCCATCTTCGGGCTCCCAGTGGTTTTTCAGGATCTAGCTGTGTTGAGCTGATGCCTCGTGTTGAACATCTAATTTTCCCCGGTAAAACCATCACTAGTGGATGAACATTGATTTTTACCACGGTTTTACTGGATGGCACCCAGTAGTGATGATTTACTAGTGATGATAGTTGATCATATTCCCCATTTATTGATGCCCAAGCTTGTGGTGACCCCGGTAGGAGCTTCGCTTGATGGTCAAGGGTCTCTGGGCAGATCAATTGGGAGAAGCCAACAATGGAGTTTAAACCCTCATTTTCCGCATTGAAATATGGCAATGTTTATTGTGTACCCTCTGGTTATTTAATGTAACTATCCATAAAATCACCATGTTTAATAGGTAGATCCTCATATATCATCTATAAACGGGCCCTTTTCCATAGTTAATCCAGAGGGTAAATAACCAGAGGGTAAATCGAATTGTATCCCCATGAAATCCGATGGGCAAAGCGATGTTTTCTGGGTCAAAAGTTCTTCGGGAGACTGCGGCTTTGTGGGGGGTTAGTATGGGTTAGTAAGCCCCGGGTCCTGAGTCTCTTGCAATTTGTTTCCTGGGGTAGGGGTGATTTTCTGGATTACAGTTTTACCCAAGGATGATGAATGATTGCTGGCCTGGCAACAATTCTATGTCTAAATGATCGATTAAGTCGGTCAACCATTCATTGGTTCATTCCAAATGAAAACTTTTAATCGATAAATTCCCAATCATTACAAATGTATTGCCTATAATCATTATATACATATTCTGGTTCATCCAAAAACTATGATACAAATTGCTGAAATTCATCATTACACTGATTGTTCAAAAACTGTCTTATGACAAATTGCTTTTATTTTCACCATCACAGCAGTTGTCTTGTGGAACGCTCCAGGCCTAGTCGGAGGCATCCGTACCCTGCTCCTGTCCTTTGCCTTGCTTTTCGCTGTGCCTTGACAAAGTCACATCGCAAAAAAAAACATGATAGTTGATCGTTCCAAATTCTAAACATCTACAGCTGCTTGGTGGTTTGGAACATGGCTTTTATTTTTCCATATATTGGGAATGTCATCATCCCAACTGACGAATTCATTTTTTTTCAGAGGGGTAGGTCAACCACCAACCAGATAGTAATGGATAAGAAAAAAACACCCGGTATCAATGGCCATGTCCATCCATTTTTCGGAGAAATGATGCCAACATGGTCGGAGCGATGTTTTATTGTCGTGGCTTTAGTGACGAAATTGAAGACTCCAATGAACATATGATATATGTTATATGCCATATATTATATTATATTATATATATATATATTAGATTATATAATAGAATATGTTATATGTTATATGTTTTATATAATATACAATATATTATATACCATATATATTATATTTTATATTGTATATTTTACATTGTATATTATATATTATGTAGTATATGTTATATGTTATATATAGTGTATATATTTTGTTATATATTATATTATATATATATTATTTTACACTTTACATTATATTTTATATTATATATTATATATTGTATATTATTTATCATATATTATATATTATATTTATATATTATATTTTTATATTTTTATATTATAAATGTTTATGATATATTATTTATATTATATTATATACTATATATTTTTTATGATATATTATATATTATATATTATATATTATTTATTATATACTATATCTGTTTTTGATACATTATATATTATATTTTATTATATTTTATTATATTATATTATATTATACTATATTATATTATATCATATTATAATATATTATTTTGTATTATGTATATATGGAAATATCATCTTCAGTAAATATGGTGTTGCTTTGTTGTACATATATGTAAAGATGATATTTCCGAAGCTTGAAGGAATCCCCAAGAGAATTTCACCTGATTGGACATGGCGCCAGTGACACGTACCTCACACCATTCAGAGTTTTTCAGGTGGAGCCAGAACTGGATAACCAAAAAGAGATTTGTCCATCGGCAACAGCAGGCATTATGTTCATGAGAGTGGTCCATTAGTCCATCTATGGATCATGGACCATCAGATTACTGCATATGTTTGTACAAAATGATACATGTATATTACTACCTATATTGGTTCACGATAAAAAAACATCCCATCAATATGTTCACCATTATCGTAAGGTCTTAGTCCAAATCCTTCATAAGCACGTATTCATTCATACATCACATCACATCACATCATATCACATTACATACATTGCGTTGCGTTGCCTTGCATTGCCTTGCATTGCCTTGCATTGCCTTGCGTTACAATGCAATGCAATACCATACCATGACATTACATTACATACATAACTGGTTGGTGGTTTGGAACATTTGGATTCTTTTTCAAAAAATGGCTTTGAAACCACCAACCAGATAATATGACATTACATTACATACATAACATAGATTAATACCATTGTAATACCATACCATACATTACATCATATGGCATAGAGACATAGAAACCACCACCCCATCCCAAGCCGCGCTTGGCTGCCGCCGCCAGGTGCTCTACGTCATCAGCGGTTTCGCCACGATGACTTTGGGCAGGGACGATCGGACGGAGGAGCTCGGCCTTCAGACGCACTTTGAAAACATCCCCAAGTGCCTTGACGCGACAAGGGACTCGGCATGGGAATATGCCCATAACTTATCCTGGAAAAATGTTTAAGGGATATGTTATACATCATCGCCATCATCACCATCATTGATATGATATGATCATGGGGATCTAATGATGATTATGATGATAGAATGGGATATTGTGAGGGATATAATGGGATTACAATGGGAAATTTAATGGAGAATGTGCCCTTTTTAAAGGGATATATTATGATATAAT
Organism: Cladocopium goreaui; assembly: GCA_947184155.2. Classification (NCBI taxonomy): domain Eukaryota; class Dinophyceae; order Suessiales; family Symbiodiniaceae; genus Cladocopium; species Cladocopium goreaui. Next base: position 148,089 of record CAMXCT020001296.1, read on the forward strand.
GTTGTTTGATGATGATGTTGATGGTGATCGTGATGGTGATGATGATGGTAGATGGTAGATGGTAGATGATAGATGATGATGTATGATGATGTATGATGGTGTATGATGATGTATGATGGTGTATGATGATGTATGATGATGTATGATTATATATGCTGATATATGCTGATATATGATTATATTCGATGATAGTTGATGATATATGATGTTTTTGATGATATTTGCTGATATTTGATGATATATGATGATATTTGATGATATGTGATGATATGTGATGATATATGATGCTATATGATGATATATGGATATGTTCAAACATAAAAAGTCAACAAAATTCCATATATATATATACACATACATTACATCACTAATTTGTATATATATATATACATTTATACAGTATCATCATCATCATCATCATCATCATCATCATCATCATCATCACCATCATCATCGCCGTCGTCGTCATCGTCAGCGTCATCATCATTATCATCATCATCATCATCAAAAGATACATGTATATAAAAATATATGAATTGATGAATGATAATGATAATGGTAATGATAATGATAATGATAATGATAATGACCTCACATCGGCTTCCGTCACATGATGGGAATCGGATTCGGGGAATCATCCCAGCAGCTGGCATGAGGATAATTTATGATTTGGAATACCCCTGTTGATTAGTAAAACTTGAAATCTAACCATCATTGAGAGGAGTGAAGTGCTTTATTCACCAAAGGGACTTCTTCCAAAGGTTTGAGGAAACTTTGGAAGGTGAATTCCCTTGTAATATAGCTGCCATGGCTGGGGAAGATATATTTTTCCAACATTATCATTAGCCCCCTAATAGAACCTGGATCCCCTGGATCCATGGAGCTAACAGTGTGGTGTGGACAGGTGAGCGGGTGCTTAAACAGAACATGGCCTGGTTGGTTCTGATACCCTCTGGGAATTCAACAGTTTGCTATTGGAAATGGCCATTGAGTTCGTTGATTTATATTGATTTATGAAAAATTACGATCTTCCGTAGCTACGTTAGTTTGCCAGAAGATACATTAATATAGACTCAGATAGATTGTTTGTTTTGGGGTGAAAAAACCTATGAGATGAGGATGTTTTCCGGGCTGCACGCGAGCGGTGGGATGCTGAATGGTGGATTGTTGGTGGCTGGTTGATGTTCACCATGGCCCTTGGAGTTCTCAGGTTTCAGGTTTTTTTTGTTCAATTCAAATATAACTCGTGATGTCACAAACTAAGTTGCTAATACAAAATCAATCAAAATTATGTTCACAAATTACATATGGTGCTTGTTCTTTAGATACGCGCAACAGAAAATTGAACCAGAACCCAAAAGTTGCCAGTCATTGGCCGAGAGGGCAGGATAAAACACTATCCAAGCTGATTGATTACTGTTTTGATTCCGAATTGTTTCGTCTCAATGTGTATAAGTATAATCTTCCAATGTATTGCATGTATTACATAATATAATCATCTATTTATCCCAAATATGATTTCACAAAAAGGTTCAATCTTCAAATGTGTGGGCATCAAAATATCGGTGTTTCTGACGCTCTCATTTCACTGAGGTCCATGTTCACGGCCTTCCGCTGCTTCTCGGGCGAATGCTTTGCAGATTCAGGTGAGTCCGGGCTGGCAATCGACGGGAAACGATTAACTATCGGGATTTGAGGATATTTTAGGATAATGAGGTTTACCCAATAGCCAATGTGAACTTCAAGTGGGAGAAATTGGGGATGATGTATTATTGGGTTTACCACATTATTCTATTTTCAGGCCGGAGAAAATAGCCAGGGCTTGTCTTTCTGGCAAATTCAGGCTCTAATCGGATTGTTTTTCGCAATTCACCTTGCCACATATTTCTTTTTGGTGACTTGGGGTACATGGATAGTTCTGGATCAAACTTCAGGGAAAGGACCAGAGATTCAGGTTCTTTGCGGATGTTTAGTTTTATTCATCCATTGTTGAGTAGAGTATGCGTGTTCGACCCATCCCTGCAGTGGATCCAACTGTCTCACTGGTTCGCCATCTTTGATTATCAAAGTGTGCACCACTGCACCACACAAAGGTCCGGTGCCAAACCAAACTTACGGAGGTCTGAATCCTATGGTTATCCCCATCAACTCTTACTCACATCGGAAATTGATCGGCCATCGCAACTTTGCCATCAACTTTGGTAGATTTTTTCCAGTTCCTCAGTGATTTTTTCAGTTACCCTCCGGTCATCGAAGTTTTCAAACGCCAGGAGTGCCTATCGCCTCGGTCCTGTCCACCAACTTGGGATGGGGTTTCGTGCTGTGTTATGTGCTGAGCTACATGTTGGTCTCCATGGGCCCCTCGGTGTTTTCGGAGGAATTCCGAGCGGCAGGGAGTTGATGGGATTGGGATGGATTGGGGATTGAAAAATGGGATTTCAATGGGATTTCATATGGGGTATATCACCCGTGTGTATCCCCAAGTTACCAAGTTATTCTAAGGAGACGAGTGGAAAATCGGAGGAATCTCCCCATGATGACCATTCAGGTTGGTGGATTCGTCTTTTTTTTCGCGCCGATTGATCCTGTGATCAAAATGATTCGGATGAAGTCCATGGATTTTTCGATGCCGTCGTTTTTTTGTATTTGAGATTGGAGGCTGCATGGGATATGTCAGGAACTGTTGGCCCAACTGGATGTGCAGACCGATGGCGTCGTTTGTTCTCAATTCGGTAATCTGTCTCTATCTAGTCATGGAATACGGGTAGGATGGGTTGGAATATGTTTTTTCTAACTCTGGACTGTAGGTTGAATTAGAACATATTTTACTATTTCTGGGTAGAAATCAACTTCTGGTTCGTAGTTAATGTTTAAAAGATATTGGGTTGGAGGCGATACTTTTTGATATAGGTTTGGTGTAGCAATAGTTGGGGCAGCAAATGGATAGAAACTGGATTGTACGAATGGTGTAGTTTCAAACTCCCCTAAAACGCGATTGGACTAAGTAGCATATATAGCAATGGTTGGGCTTACCATGGCTTCCCAATGTTCTCTGGCTAGCTTACTGGGTTATAACCCCTTCAAGGCTTTCCACCGTTGGAGGGCGGATTCGGAACATATACAAATAGTGTATTACATTGTATATTATATATTTTACAGATACACATTGTTATTGTTATTATTTGTTACTGGTGTTGTTGTTGGCATTACTTGAAATTATTACACCGTATTTATTGTTTGTTATAGTTATAATTGTTATTATTGGTTGGTAAAGTTGTTATTATTGCTTGGTGTAATCATTATTGTTGTTGTCATTCTGTATATATATATATACACATATATATATATACATATATGTTGGTGATGTTGGATTCTCTCATTGCTGGTTCGAAATTAATGACAGTTTTGATTTGCGTACGTGTGATCACTCATTGACTGATTCTGTGGTGTTTGGATGCACATCATTCAGAAACAGGGGCTCACCTTAGGCCTGCTCATCATGGTGGTGTTGTGTTATGGCTTCATTGTTTGCATTTTACGCCTTATCCCCATGTATTGGATAGATATATTATATTCTGTACACATCAGCATACCCCCACGCAGCATGTTTATACTGTGATTCGCCTATCAACAGATACAGTCACTGATTATATGTATGCTACTACATATCACTTGTATTCTTATATATATATTCTGTATATATCCTATATACGCACAATTGTTATTATATGGTCGATAGGTCGCAGTATATCGTTTTGTTCAATCATCGATATTGCTGACCAGATCTGGCCACTTGCCCAGGAATCTTCAATGTGATTCTGGCTGCACCTCGGCTTCAATAGGAAGCTCTTTGGCGTGTCATGAAATATGCCAATCAAACCAACCATAAGAGGAATATCGTGGGAATATAACGATGGGAATATCATGGGAGTCAAGCGAAATGGGGGTACAATTCGATATACCCAAACTGGCAGTTCAACCCAGCCACGGAAAATGATCCATTGAGTTGGATGATTTACTATGAAACATGGTTATGTTCCACAGCGTTGTTAAATTGCCACAGAGTAAAACAAGAAAAAAAATCCGGCACGCCCCGAAGTTTGCAAACGCCGGTCGTGATCCAAGCTGGTCTTCTGTTTTCGAATTGGTCCAGCCATCCCAGGTCTATGTAGACATCACCATGCGCGCAGCTAAAGACGCTTGGACTTGTCAGATTCAAATGGGGCTCCCAGGAGATTAGCGGTGCCAAAAGAGAAAGGGCTAGTTGTGGTATGTGTACAGGATTGTAAAAGATTGCATTACTAAGCCCAATCCCGTACAATAACAAACTGCCTTGCATCCCCTTACATTGGGACCCAAAATCGCTGCACATCCCACAGGTTCACGAGGGGAACAGATGAAATTAGCCGATTTAGCATGTTGCAGGTGTGTGTTGTTGGAAATAAATTAAGATACTACCCAGCAACCACTTAGATATCGACCACTTAAACACTATGACTATGACAATAGTAGTGGGTAAACTATGACGACCTCACCAGGACGTCACTTGAAATGCTGGTTAGTCGCGAGGATGAAACCCCGCAAATGAACTTTTATTTCAGGTTGGTGAATTACAATAGATTCGGGTTGGTAACCTGGCTATGGGTCAAAACGTGCACTGCCACATGACTGGGGGGATGAACAGCCATGAATCCCAGCCATTTTTGGGTGGACAGAAGGGTGCCACGGTTTGACTCATATCATTCAGATTTTTCTGAAACTTCTCATCCAGTCTCCCGCAACATGTCAATGAAATATTAGTGATAGTACAAGTGAAAATCATATTATTCCTCGTATGATTACCATTACTATCATTAGTAGTAGTAGTAGTAGTAGGAGTAGGAGTAGTAGGAGTAGGAGTAGGAGTAGGAGTAGCAGTAGCAGTAGCAGTAGCAGTAGCAGTAGCAGTAGGAGTAGGAGTAGGAGTAGGAGTAGTAGTAGTAGTAGTAGTGGTAGTGGTAGTAGTAGTAGCAGTAGCAGTAGCAGTAGCAGTAGCAGTGGTATTACTACTACTACTTACAGTAGTAGTAGTAGTAGTAGTAGCAGTAGCAGTAGCAGTAGCAGTAGTAGTAGTAGAGGTATCACCGTTCCGAAACTTCTCAGGAAACCGAGATTTCCACCGCGGAACAGTATGCTCGGGAGTCCATCCGGATCGCGCGAACCACCCGTGACCTGGCTGCCATTCGCATGAAGCTTAGAGAGTCAACCATCAATGAGGAGGTTAGATTTTAACTCACAATAGATAATGAAAATGAATAGTAGAACTGAAAACCATGAATCAATTGGATTATACCTTGTAAATTGTTGATGGTTATTGATCTACCATCTTTATCATTGATTATAACGCGCAATTGATACTGGATAGAATAATTGCAATGGTCAATAAATAAGAATCAACAATCAATAATAAAAATAGGGATGAAAAACCGGCAAAGCCAGCCAGATTCAGCCAATAAAAAGAATAGAGACTTCACCACAGATGTGAATAAAACGCAACGTTTTTCCATATATTGTATGATTCACTGGGACCACCATCAAACTCCGATGAGGCAAGAAGCAGCGAGCTTTCCACATTACATCAGTCTCCTCACTGTTTGCATGATTCAAAAGCTTACCACAGACCATCAAAGTTTCGGTGAGTTGTTATTCACACTTCATACTTCATACTTCATTTGTCTATTCTATGTCTATCCTTTATGGATATGGGTCAAAATTGATTACCCCAATAATTGTAATGATTGGATTGTTATTTGGTTATTGGATGGTTATAACATAATTATAATATGGATTAATACTAAACCTAGACATTTCAATCTGTGGTCCCCAAGTCATGAAAATGTTGATCCCCATATGCCGCCGTTTCAGGCGAGTTGCTGAAGAAGTTCGCAGAGGACACGGTAGACAAAAACCCTCCTGTGATTTAACAGGTTGCTGCTGAAAATGGGGATCCGTCCAGTGGACATGCCAAAACGACCGTCGACATACCAAATGTAAACCGTGGACATGCCAAAAGTGACCTGTCGACGTGCCAAAAGTGACCGGTCGACGTGCCAAAAGTGACCTGGGCGATGCCAAAACAAGATTGCTTTTTAGATTAGTATTGAAAGAGAGAGAGAAAGTTTCAAATTCCTTAGTTAGTACGAGGGAAAAGGGGAAAAAAATGGCGAAACCCTTTTCAAAGTAGTATTGGACGGGCTGCGGGCTGAGTAAAATAGCAACTGCCCGTCGACATGCCAAAAGTGACCCGTCGACGTGCCAAAAGTGACCCGTCGACGTGCCAAAAGTGACCTGCGCGATGCCAAAACAAGATTCCTCTTTAGATTAGTATTGGAAGAGAGAGAAAGTTTCAAGCAGTAGAGAAAAGGGAAAAAATGGCGAAACCCTTTTCAAAGTAGTATTGGGCGGGCTGCGGGCTGGAAAATAGTAAATAATAAAACAGTAACGGCCCGTCGACATGTCAAAAGTGACCCGTCGACGTGCCAAGAGTGACCCGTCGACGTGCCAAAAGTGACCTCGGCGATGCCAAAAGTTACCCGTCGACGTGCCAAAAGTGACCCGTCGACGTGCCAAAAGTGACCTCGGCGATGCCAAAACAAGATTCCTCTTTAAATTAGCATTGAAAGAGAGAGAAAGTTTCAAATTCCTCAGTGAGCAGTAGGGAAAAGGGAAAAGTGTTTAAATCCTATTCAAAGTAGTATTGGACGGGCTGCAGGCTGGAAAATAGTAGATAGTAAAATAGTAACTGCCCGTCGACATGCCAAAAGTGACCCGTCGACGTGCCAAGAGTGACCCGTCGACGTGCCAAAATTGACTTGGGCGATGCCAAAACAAGATTCCTCTTTAGATTGGTATTGAAAGAGAGAGAAAGTTTCAAATTCTTTAGGATGCAGTAGGGAGAAGGGAAAAAGTTGAGAAATCGTAGTCACAAAGTAGTATTGGACGGGCTGCGGGCTGGAAAATAGCAGTAGATAGTAAAATAGTAACTGCCCGTCGAAGTGCCAAAAGTGACCCGTCGACGTGCCAAAAGTGACCTGGGCGATGCCGAAACAAGATTCCTCTTTAGATTGGTATTGAAAGAGAGAGACAGTTTCCAATTCGTTAGGAAGCAGTAGGGAAAAGAGAAAAATTGGCAAAATCCTTTTCAAAGTAGTATTAGACGGGCTGCAAGCTGGAAAATAGTGAATAGTAAAATAGTAACTGCCCGTCGACATGCCATCGACGTGCCAAAAGTGACCCGTCGACGTGCCAAAAGTGACCTGTCGACGTGCCAAAAGTGACCTGGGCGATGCCAAAACAAGAGTCCTCTTTAGATTAGTATTGAAAGAGAGAGAAAGTTTCAAATTCCTCCTAGGAAGCAGTAGGGAAAAGGGAAAAATTGGCGAAATCCTTTTCAAAGTAGTATTGGACGGGCTGCGGGCTGGTAAATAGTAAAGTAATAATGGCCCATCGACATGCCAAAAGTGACCGTCGACGTGCTAAAAGTTACCCGTCGACGTGCCAAACGTGACCGTCGACGTGCCAAAAGTTACCCGTCGACGTGCCAAACGTGACCGGTCGACGTGCCTGCCAAAATTGACGTTGGCGGTGTAAAGGTTTATATTGCGAAGGTCCCTTTATATCTCCCGGGTTCGTTTTGGCATGTCGACGGGCCCGGTTTCATCCCATGGCGCATTTATACACATTTATCATTCATTTACCTTTGAAAATGGTGATGTTCCATAGTTATGTTACGTGTTAAAATGGCGATGTTTCATAGTTACATGTTAGTTTACCAGAGAGTACCCCATTTTGGGAGGTCAAATGTTGATCGGCAAAGGCGGGAAAATCTACTACGCACCGGCAGCCGATGATCATCCTTCAAATTCATCCAAAAGTGGCATGGATTTAAGGCTAAAAGTGACCAAAAGGGACTAAAGTATACTAGAGTGATATGGTTTTGTCTGAGAATAGGCTATCCGATAGCCCAAATCAACTGGTTCCTCATTGTTCCATTCAAACGCTGATGTGGCCAATGGCCCCAGGCGCATCGGGTGTTCTACGACCGAGAACGAGATGATGGAGACACCTGGTGGAAAAACACAGTATTATTCTAGGGGCAGGTTCTACGGAGCATATTTTTCACGGGGGAAATGATGATTTTGCGCCATGAGTTTGAAGCGTCCCAAAAATTCAGACAATCCCAATTCCTCTCGGTTACGCTGATATTCCTTTTTGTGGGTCAATATTCCCACTTTGTTTTTCCTTGAACCACCATTTGGGGTGAATGAGTCAAATCTACGTTTGTGCCAACGGCAGCTATAACATGTTGACCCCCACTTTGGAATTGTTGAATAATGACCAGAAATAGTTAAAGATCACCCATGCATACCCATGCGATTCATACCTTGTTTTTGACTTTCATCCCATGCCAAAACTTTGCCCTCGAGCCCATTAGGCTCGAGAGCAGATGAAGTCGCTGCTCTTGTCCACCTCGGATTTCCTTGATGATGCACACATTGACGACATTGCAGCTTGGTTACCCTCTGGTAAAGGTTTACATAACTATGGAAAATCACCATTTTTGATGGGAAAACTCACTATAAATTGCCATTTTCAATAGCTATGTCAAATTACCAGAGGTTATTACATGTGATTATATTCTCTTATTGTTACATGAGAACATAACTGAGATGACTGAAAAAACTTGGTCTAACCAACACGTTTAAGCACTTCGACGTGGAAATGGTTACTTTATCCATAGTGCGTCGAGCCCTTTCATGCACGGTTGAACCCCTTTTATGTTGGGAACATGCCATGTCTTCGTCAGCCATGCAGATTCGCTTCCTCCCCTTCTGCGAGTGTTTCAAATTGTGCCCAAACAATTGGATGGTTGATCCAACAAGTAACCACCAAGTAACCAAATATCATGGGATTTGAATGAGTCTTAACTGTCTTAACTATTGAAAACATTTGAAAACATTGATGGATGATCCCTTTGTTACCCCCTTTTCTTGATCCTGGAACCCATTCGTTCCCCAGCTTCGCAGCTGTAAAACGTGTCTCCGGATCTGGGATGCCTAAAAGTTGGCTGATTTGATAACTAGATAGGATATCCATTAGGTTAATAGCTATCCGACAAATCCAAGTTACCAAAGGTTGGAATTATACTGGTTGATGGCTTCAAACATGATCCAACTGTTCAACCCTATTCGACCAGGCCATCACCAAAGAACTGTTCCTTTTGGTGATCCAGGACCGATTGAAAAATGAATTAACCGATTTTGACCATGAAACCATTGAAATACATGAGGTTTCATGGGGATAAAGTGGGTTTGAGATCCTGGAAAACGGAATGATCATCATTTTCCTGGATGTATCTTGATCTTCACCTGTGCGGCCCGATCCCCCAAGATTTCGGCTGTACCTTTCATGTCGTTCTGGGATCGTAGTAAATTATAGCAAGCTGGTTGACCAAGGCCGCAAATGATGCAATTCAGCCAGAATCACATAGAACTGCTGCCGTTGATGTTCAATCTGGATTGAGAATTATCAAAATATAATCATCCATGAAAATTGAATTTGGATTGTAAGATTCCGCCAGGAAATCATGATTGGACATACCATCATATGGAAATATTGCGAAATATTCATCCAATCCAATTTCCGTATGAAGCAATATTCCAATATCATGTCCATTTCAAATATCATCATTTCCAGCTATCACTTACCATATTTCCAATCATTCCATCTCAAATATCATCATTCCACTGATAACTTCCACTGGCCTGGAAGCTCCCGAAGTGCAGGATCAACGAGTGCAGCAACTGATGAACGATTTGGACCTACCAGCAGATCGCGCGAATCTATTTGAGGCGGGCTGGTTTGGCGGAATCAGGATCCAATGCCTGGAATATATATATATACAACAATATGCTATTTGAACATACTTGGGTGACATTCCAAAAATTTGTGATTTACGAACAAGACATTGAAAAAGAACATCATAACCTGGGGCTGTCCAGAAATGGGGCGGAATTCCAAATTGGCATTAAATCATGGTTTTTAATGATGATCCGCCGTCAGCCATGGTCCTGTACCAATTTTTGGACACACCCGCTTGATTTTACATATTAGCTATCTTTCATTGCATTTCATTGCTATAATGGAGATAAATATGGGAATCGGAACATAACTGGACGTTGATCCAAGAATATGCAGTTGTGCGTGGATAGTTGTCCAAAGAAGGGGATCATAAGATTTTTGGGAACCAAGATATGTCCAAAGGATCAAAAGCGCATGTTTCCCCATGCAATTTTGGGGCCCACATCGTTTTGGGCATACCCATATTGATATCCAATTTTCTCCCTAAATATAATTATATATATATGTATATATAGAAAGAGAGCATCACTTCCCCTATGCTATCAGTGAAGATATATCCTTATGCAAGATATCCGAATACCTGAAATACCTCGATAAACAAACCATTTCTCTGGTGTTATCCCGTATTTTCATTGAAACTTGCAAATGAGTTCCTATGAACGAATCCTTGATATGTTGTATTAGTGATCAGCCCCAGGTAAACCAACATAAATACTAAATACGGAAATCCAGCATTTCTGGATCGGATAGTTTTTTCCGGTGTTTTTCGAATGGGAAAGCTATGGATTTCCATCGCTGTTTATGTCTTCATTTATCCCATGTTGTCCTCTGGTATTCAACATACAAAATCATGTAAATAAGTGAATGAATACATCCGTCTACATCCGATCCTCACTATTTTCCTGTCTTTGACATGGGTCAAATTGACCTAGATGCTTTTCGAGTCCAAATCTGAATCGGAACTGACGGACAGGTCAGCATTTGCTCCATACGTGAATATGTGTACGTATATTGGTATATATATGCACTCATTCAGGATTGCATTATCAAAAGAAAAACTACTGCTATGTGTATGTATATATTTATATATACAGGAGGGAGAGAGAGAGAGAGAGAGACACGAATGTAATACTTGTAAGAACTTAAAAGGTCCGTTTGACAAACATTATGTACCATATTTTCATAGCAATTCATAGCTATATGATATAGTGTGTATATATGTATAAGATTGTATAAGTACCATTTCATGTTCAATATACCATATAACATCATATAACTATGTAATTAAGTGTGTGATTATATATTGTTATATATCCTGCTGTTCCAACTGGCTGGCATGGATGGAACTGCAACGGATTTTGTCCTTGCAGGCACACGAAGAAATATGAAAACGGTTGGTCATCTAAAGTTATTTAGATTTAGATAGATGTAGGGATTGAATATCATGGAAATTGCCTTTTTCATGGAATTGTTGATTATATATGATTGTTATTAACAGCTATATCCCATTCTTCCATAAAATATCCCCATGATATCTCCATTAGGAGGGTTTAGCTCTACATATATATATACATATACATATAGAGGTAATAGATATATACATACGTACTTACGTACGTACATACCTACGTACATACGTACATACGTACATACGTACATACGTGCATACATACATACGTACATACGTGCATACGTACATACATAAACTTATTATATATGTCCCATAAACCTCCTCTAGAAAAAGTCTGCATGATATGCCCCATTATTGTTCCCACTACGCACCCCCATTATGATAATTTCCAGACAGAACCCTTATAATTATATAGTTGATGGATGTTGATGATTGGATTTTAGTGAAATCCCCATGTACGCGGGTTTAATCATTGTAAAGATACATCCCACAAAATATCCCATGATATATCCCATTATGATCTCCCCCATATCCCATTTCATGGTTTCGCAACAATTCGCCATCCCGGGTTTATATCCCCAAAAAAATGCCATCATATTTTCGCTATGGGTCCGTTGTACATCCCATTACATATCACCTTGACATATCCATTATATATATATATCAAATTACCAGGCAGTGCCCGGCCCATGCCAGGGCGGAAGTTTCGAAAAAATCAAATGGCTATAAGAAATCAAATGGCCTATAGGAAAGTTTTTTAGATGCAGAAGCAATGAAGTGTTGAAATTGGGAGGTGCATCAACAAATGAGCAAATGGATGTTGAGATGCGAATGCAATGACATGAAAACAACTCATGCACAGCTGATTGAATGAATCAATGAACCAATGAGTTAATGAAACAATGAATGAATGAATCTGTGAATCAATGAACCAGTGAATCAATGAATCAATGATTTTTTCCAACATCATCCTCCAAAAGTGCCCCAACCTTCTCAGTTTTTAACATTTGGAAGTGTAAATCAAGCTCTTTGAAGTGCAAATCGAGCTCTCGCCACAGTCTCGTGCACATTTTGCCAACCTCATCCTCCAACAGTGCTCCTCCGGGCATGCCATTTTGTTTCATTTTCAAGTGCAAACCGAGCTCTCGCTACAGTCTCGTGCACATTTTGCCGACCTCATCTTTCAAAGTATTACGAATTCCTCAGAATTTTAACGTGTTGAAGTGCAAATCGGGCTCGCGACAACTTTCCCAGATCGAGGCGCGGAACCGCGGAAACAGACACCCTACTTAGGCGACCCCAGGAGCCACATTACCCGAAAAAACACAGTGTTTCGCGCACAAAAGCGTTTTCACCTGGAATTCGCATGCTTCCGAACTGTTACACTTCCGAACTACTTGATGATGGGTGGTTGCCGTGAAGGAGTGAATGCTAACCATGACCACCGTCCATAACTCGGAAGTTTCTATCTAAACTTCCATTGACTATCCCCATTCTATATCCCCAGCATTATGATAAGCCACAGATTTGGAACCCAAATGTGAAAATGGTTTGTTCTACATCGATCGATTGTCCCATAAAACATCCCAAGTATATCCCCATCATAGACGTCCTTTTCCCAGAGAGGGTTCCCTACATTCAACAATCAACAAATAGATGATGATATGTAGTATACCAAACCCGTCCCACGACATTTTTCCTGAAAGGGCAATATACTGTATATTGAGCTCCATCGTTTTCCTACACCTACTGAAGTTATGAACCAACTTAGACTTAGTTGAATATCCCATTCTACATCACCTTGTTGTATGTACCGTTATTTATATCTGTTCACACTACACTTGTTATCTTCCGCTGGTGGTTACTCCATAGATACATAAACCCTTACAATCCTTTACATATAGATCCCAAATAAATACATATGCATGTGGTGGATCCCCATTGCATCTCATTATTTGTGGGTATTATCCCATGTGTGCATTGTCATAGATTGTATATCATCCCTTTCTGTGTCTCATAATCTATATGTACCTTCTGGTTCTTTAACATTGCTTTGCAATATGGACCGTGTACATATCATGTTTGATTATTTACCTATTGAAGATTGTGATCTTCCAGTTCGCTACATTAAATACCTACAGGGTAACCAACAAAATTGGTATATGTACTGGCATTAATTTTGGTTATGCTGAAATCCCATTATGTGCAATAATCTATCAAATATCCCATTATTACATCGATTATAACCACAGGATACTATAACTCTTATTTATGGATTATAATAATGGATTCTGCGTCTGCATCCCATTATTTTTGCGTATGGGATTTTTTTTACATCATTCGATAAATATCATGTGATCTAGTGATATCGAGCGATCTGATCCATAACATCTTGAATTTATCTAATAAATTAGGATATCGAGCCATATTCATATCGATATGATTTATTACCCTTATGGTACATTGTCTATATCGAATGGATATCCATTACATCTCCATCTAGCTGCGGCTGCTAAAGCGTGCTACTTTGCAGCCTCGACTTCTTCTTCTCCTTCGATCAGGTCATCGACGCCGACGGCAGCGGCACCCTGCACGTCACCGAGCTCGTGCAGGGCCTGCTGAAGATCCGCGGAGATCTGACCAAGAGTCCGGCGGCCATGGAGATCAAACGGGGAACAGATGGGGAAAAATATGGTACCATGGTACCATCTGGTTATTTAACGTAGCGAACTGGGAAGATCCACCATTTTTAATAGGTAAATCATCATGTTTATCATCTATAAATGGGCCATATTCCATTGCTATGTTAGATAACCAGAGGGTAAAATATCGGGCAAATATGGATATTTATGAGAAAAAGTATGGGAAAATATGGTAACATAGACGAAACACCTGTGAAAATCATTGAATAAAACTAGTTGACAAGTTGAACAAACAAAAATCGGGATGAATAGGTGATTTTTCTGATTGGCTACTGTAGGTTAGTAGAACTAGTACAACTGTTTCGGATGTGGGGTAGTTCCACCTTGTAGGGATCGAGGTAGATCATCTGCAAAAGGTGAACGTTTTTCAGTGCCACGGTGGCACACCTTTAAGAATGGTACGAATGTGGAAACCCAATGCCAATGGCATTTTCCATCTGGGGATGGTCTACAGTTTAAAGCACCCAGTGAACTAAAGCTGGTTGGTGGTGACTGGAACATGGCTGGATTACGACTTTCCATATTAATTGGGAATGGAATAATCATCTCAACTGATTTTCATATTTTTCGGAGGGGTAGGTATACCACCAACCAGATAGTGATTTTGATGGCGGTTTATGATCACAAAAATTACACCCCCGTAGACCCCAAACAGTCATTCCATATCAGCGTAGTATTGTTTGTACTATGACCAAGCGATGGCCGCGCATTTTTGCGCCGCGCATTTTTGCGCCGCGCATTTTTGCGCCGTCCTGCCCCCCATGTTACGATAACCCCGGATTTTTGTCTGTGAGATTCGTCCGGATACGGCTAGAGGTCGCATGCCGTGTGGCAACGGCATCTCCA